>JADLZL010007629.1:0-65334 GCA_015844335.1 Chrysopogon serrulatus | reverse complement strand
GATCAAAGGTATGTGATCTTAATCGCTATGCAGCGGTGGATCCCATGTCCTTTAGGGTTAGGGTTTATGGGTTCCTTGCTTTGTCTTGCTCGATTCATTAGCTTTGTAGGATCATTGTTGATGTAGTGTTCGACTTGGTGCTGTGGCAATGGACAATGCTGCAGATTGCCTGCTTTGGTAAGCCGGTACCCCTCTTAGCTACGTAGTATGGACACCGTATAACTCATTTTTTGTTTCATTGTTTACTAGAATGCCAGGATCCATGGCGGAACAACGACATCGTGATCATGACTTATGGTTTGATGATAGGAACCATGAGAAGTCTCTCTAGCTTAGTGAGTTTTCAACCCACGAGGATGGGCAGTTTGGGTTCCTCCACCGCCACTGCCACCGCCACCGCCACCGCCACCGCCCGGCCATCGTCATCTCCGACGGACAGCACTGGGTGAGGGCGCGCACTTTGAGGAGGCCCTGATTCGCTGAGATCCGGCCCAGATTCTTCGGCCCAGACCAAATGCCACCTCCGAGTTCCTCCCCCTTCACCTGACGCTCGGTCTTACCCCCCTTCTCCTCCATTCCTCTCGTGCGCTTGTCTCCTCTCCTCGTCATTTTTCTCCTCTCAAAAAAAAAAAAAAAAATCCCCAATCCTCGAATCGAATGGATTAAACCCTAAGCAGCGGCATGGCGGGCAGGTAGCGACTGCTGCCGGCCGGCGGTGCGCCGCGCGCCCGCGCGCCTTCTGAGCCCGCGGAACCCGCCGTCCCTTCTGCTGTCGCTCGCCCCCGTCACTGGGGGAGAGTGGGGGGAGGGAGTTCGGAGCCGCCCGCAGAGGGCTGGGGCGCCGGGTCACCGGGAGGCCGGACCGGACGGACGGGCGGGAGGAAGTGTGGCCGCAACCGCAGGACGCTGGCAAGCGAGAGGCGTCGTCAACCCACGCCCACGCGCGCGCGATGTCTCAGTCACCGGGAGGAGGAGCAGGACGCGAAGGTATGCGTGGTTACCCCCGGTGTTGATCGGGACCGATGTGTGTTCCCTCGATTTTTCTGTCCAGATAGCGGAGCTTTGGCAATGCAGAAGCATCAATCGATTGATTCGAGGGTTTTTCTTCTTCTTTTGTTTGTTTTGGTCTCGGGAATACCCGATGTATTAGAGAGACAACCCTGGCTCCGCCACCGAGTCGCGCGATGGAAATAGAATCCGTCTCCCATCTCTGTTTCATCTAGAATCTGTTGTGGGTGCAGAGTTTTTGATTCCGTCGCTTTTTTTGTATGCCAGTATGCCGTTTAGCACGATGTTGATCAGTACCTGTATGTGCTCGATTTTTTTTTTCTTTGGGGGTGGGGGGTGGTCTACATCGTAGAGCTTTGACAAATGCAGAAGCGTAGATCGATTGATCCGAGGTCTCTGTCTCAGGAACACCCGGTATTAGAAACCCCTGGCTCAAATCAACCGATTCGCGCGCCTGAGAATCCGTTTCTCGTCTCTGTTCGTTCTAGAAGCTGTTGGTCCATGCAAATATGCTGTTGTGCTTGCGTAGTTTATGATTCTGTTGCTTTCTGTATGTATGTCATTATCATCAGGAATCACAGCCATTTGTGCTAGAATGAATGGAGGGCTAGGTTGAATTCTTATCCATCCCCTTTCATGTCCCATGTTGTAGGGTTGAAGAAATCTGTTTCATTCAGGGAGCATGGTACAGTTTCATTTGTCGTGTGCGAACCTCCTGATCCTGATACTTTGCCTGTGAATTAGCAGACACTATCCATTATCGGCATTTGTTGGAATCGGATTGGTGCCACGTGCATTATCCGTTGTTATCTGCTTCTAGATGAATTCCTTGGCAACTTTTGAATATATATTTATCTGTTTGATATTGCAGACAGTTTTTAGGATTTGTGAGGATGGAATCTGCTTGCTTTGAAATTGGTGAAATAGAGATTACGATGGTTTTGTTTTATGTGTGTGTTGTGTTCTACTCGGTTTTCTTTAGCTGCAGTGGTCATTGTAGTGGTTTCTTCTTTTTTTTTAAAAAAAATCTTCTGGTGGCTGTTTTTGTTGCTGCAAATTGTAGGGAATGAAATGTTGCCTTGTACTTCATTTGAATTACTGAAAAATGAATGTAGCAACAGTGTAACCACTAAGGTAACGTTTAGTTCAGAAATGGTAATGCAACCAGCAATGTGATCGAAAAACACCCGTAACGTTAATAACGTAACAAATCACTGGATATGTTTTTTTTTCACACGGTAACGGAAATGGAAAGGGAGTAAAGGAGTGGGCCTGCATGCCGCTACGCGCCTCGCAACATGCAGAGTGGAGAAGACCCGCAGCGGGCCGCAGGTAACAGGCATGCACTTGGTCCAGAAGACGCGGAGCAGAGGAGAAGGCGCACACGTAAAAAATCCCACTCTTTTGGCGGGGGTAACAAATTCCTACACGGCAGTATGGGATTACGGTGTGTCTGAATAACGGATGGGCAGAAACAAACAAAATCATACGTTATCCATTAGCGGTGTAATCAAATGACGTTACAATTACATGAACCAAACAGCTTCTAAGCAGTAATGTCAGTACACTCATCACTTGCAGGTTACCTGTTGGTTGGCTCCTGGTTTCACCATGTCCATGTTATTATGCTGGACTAAGTAAAATTAATAAGACATGCTTGGAATATTACTTTTTTATTCTTTGTCCATTCTTTTTGCTACATAGGCAGTGGGTTGAATTGGCTGACGTCATGTTGTTGGAATGTCTTAACTTTCATCTTCTCTAAGTGTAGCTTTCTTGTTTTCTAGTTTTTTTAAGCACATATTTTCTTCAGATCGCCATGACCATGATGTTAACATCTTGTCAATAACTAGTAAATTCAAGTTTTTCCCTATAATTTATGCTATTTGATACATTTTATACCACTAGGACATTGCGAACAATAAGTCTGTTGTATTTGCAACTTATTATAATGCCTGCTTTTCTTTTTGTGAAATAGAAAATTGGCAGAGTTGCTACTTAGATTGATGGTGCTTGTCATAGAAAATGATCAGCACAATCACTACTTGCATATTATTCAATAGTTTTTCTTGAACTTTCTCTCATATGATATGATGTGGTTTTCTGAGGGAACCGGAGGGGTTGTCCCCTATTGTGTGTGTTTGTATATATGGAAAAACAATTACTCCTGTGATACTGATATGTAACCAACTTTCTGTTTTTGTACTTTATAGCCATATATTACAGCAGGCAGAGGAAACCTGAGCGCAATAGCAGTGTATTTACACCCATAGCTGCAATGTATTCCGGTGGCCATGCACTTCCTGATCCAAATAGGACCCCCAGTTTGGTATTTGGCAGTGTGGACAAGGATTGGGACAACATTCGTTACCGCCAGGTCCAATTGGTCAACTTCCTTGCTAGTATGGATCGAATGTCTGGAAATTCTACGATAGCTGGCAGAATCGAAGGTGCCAAATTGGCCAATCATTCTGCGGAACCAACGGAACAAAAAGAAAAGGGTGACATAATAGTTCTTGATTCAGATGATGAGGATGGAAACAGTTCAGAATACCATAAGTTGGCATCTGAGATGAACAAAGAACTCAGAACATCTGAATTGGCTACAAATACCAGAGAAAGGATGGCGTCTAAAAAGAGCCAAGCATTTGAAGCTATGCATGCTTATGGAGAGAAGAACACACAGATTGTTCCATATGGTCAAGGTTCTGCTTTAGTGAATCAGTTTCCTTTACAAACCAGTTGGCAACCGTCTATTCAGTTCGAGAGAGTTGTGTTGCAGAAAAGGCCTGAGGAGCAGCGAATGCAAGATCTTGTGGTATGACCTTCCAATTCTGATTTATTAAACTAATATTATCTTTTTTTTTTCTTCTTAATATAATGATGTGCAGCTCTCCTATGTGTTCCAGAAAAAAAAAACTAATATTAACTTCTATAAATCTTTGTTGTTCTTATCCTACTATATATGTGTACCATGATGAAGGACTTTACATTCCAACTCTTAACTCGTGTTTCTCATTCTAGGCTGCTAGCATAGCGGAGAAGAGAGCAGAAACACAAATGTTCCTTTCAGTTCCTACGGAGAAAAAGCGAAGAAGATCTGACCTCAGTTTGCTGATGCTCGACTCATTTGTTCCTAAACAAAGAAGAAAAGGATCCACAGGTCTAGGAGCAGCTGATTTGTCATCAGATTTACAACAAACCGCTCCATCATCAGAACCTGACACGGCTATAGAGGAAGAAGAGAAAAATGAAAATGAAAATGAAAGTGATGGTCTGGAGGATTATTGGAAAGATTTTGCATTGGCTGTTGAAAGCACAAAGGTACGAGTGTGAACCATATTTTGCCTTCTTGCTGGCAAGAAATACACTCAATGTAAGGTCAAGTCAACCATGCGTAACTACAAGTAAACAAAAGATCCCAAGAACTTTGTGGCTGTTTGTATTGTGGTAATTTTCGTGTACGACCATAACAATGACTGCACGTTGATTACAATTGTGACTTGTATTGTGAAATGCTAATTCCCAAGAAAAGGGGATATCCCATTATACAAGAGATAAGTGTTTAAATAATGCACTGAGGTTCATTACCTAAAGTGTTAAAAAATGCATTCATTACTGTTTATTTCAATTGTTGGTAAGCAGTTTGTACTATTTGTGATTTGATTATATTTATTGGTCCAGCTTGATCAATTGTTGGTAACCAGTTTGTACTATTTGTGATTTGATTATATTTATTGGTCCAGCTTGACGAAGTTGATGAGGCAGCAAATGAAAAGGAAGATAATGGAAAGATGGAGGACGTCGACTGCAATCATGACATTCGGATTCATGAAGATTTGGGCCATGTATGCCGCGTGTGTGGTATGATTGTGAGAAGAGCTGATTCAATAATTGATTATCAGTGGAAAAAGGTTTGTATTTTTTTAGGATATGAGGCTTTTCTAGCTCTAGTTCATTTTGCAATAAAGTTTGCTTTATACATGCACCAATGCATGCAGTTTTTGCCATGTGAAAATTCTAAGCACAGTTACCGAGTTGGGGTGTTCCTTTTTTTGGCAAAATGTCTGGTAGTTAATTTGATTCTTTAGTTTAACTTGCTAACTCAAGGGGGATGTTTTGCTATTATCTCTTTGATCTGGTTATTACTGTTTACTATTTAGCAATCAGGGATATTTTACCCTGTCTCTTGTGTGGGTAATGGTTGTTACTGTGTGTGATATAGTGGCTGTCCTTTCGTCGAATGTTATCACTTTACTGTCAAGATGTACATGAGTTATGAAATAATATACAACATGCTAGTATTGGCTCAGGAGCAACTGTTTGTCAACTTCATAAAGTAACTTCAATTTTATATTATAATCATGAAGTTCAAACTTCACGCATGTAAAGTCTGAATAGAATTGGAGAAAGTGAGTGATTTTCATGATTTTTTTTCAGGCTTCAAGGAGAAAAACGAATTGCTATGGAGGACATTCAAAGGATGCTGATGAGATAGACTGTGGTACTGTTAAACTGTCTGAAGATTTCATAATCGCAGATGTTGCTATTCATCCTAGACATGCTCAGACAATGAAACCGCATCAGTTGGAAGGTTTCAACTTTTTGGTTAAGAATTTGATTGGAGACAAGCCTGGAGGTTGCATTCTTGCTCATGCCCCAGGTTCAGGGAAAACATTTATGCTTATAAGCTTCATTCAGAGCTTCATGGCAAAGTATCCATCTGCAAGGCCCCTTGTTGTGCTGCCCAAAGGGATACTAGGTACTTGGAAGAAAGAAATTCAACGATGGCAAGTGCAGGATATACCATTGTATGATTTCTACTCTGTTAAGGCTGAAAAAAGAGTAGAACAATTGCAAATCCTCAAATCCTGGGAAGACAAGATGAGTATACTTTTTCTTGGATACAAACAGTTCTCCACAATCGTCACCGATGATGGGGACAGCAATGTCACAGCTGCATGTCGGGACAGGCTGCTTAAGGTTCCCAATCTTCTGATTCTTGACGAGGGTCATACACCTAGAAATCGGGAGACTGATGTACTAGAATCGCTAAATAGAGTGGAAACACCACGCAAAGTGGTTCTTTCAGGTACACTTTTCCAGAATCATGTTGAGGAAGTGTTTAATATCTTGAATCTTGTTCGCCCAAAGTTTCTGAAGATGGAATCATCCCGTCCTATTGTCAAACGTATGATGAGTCAAGTTGCAATATTTGGCAGAAGTTCAAAAGCTGATGGCGCATTCACTGAGGCAGTTGAAGGAACCTTGTTGAATGATGAAAACTTCAAGAGAAAAGCTCATGTTATTAGAGGCCTTAGAGAACTAACAAAGGATGTGCTTCACTATTATAAGGGTGATATCTTAGATGAGCTACCTGGCTTAATAGACTTCAGTGTGTTTTTGAAGCTCACACCCAAGCAGAAAGATACTATTTACAAGTTGGGAACACATGATAGGTTCAAAAGAAGTGCAGTAGGGAGTGCACTGTACATTCATCCTTGTCTTTCAGAGCTGTCAGAGGTTAATGCTGAGAACAGGGCCACCACCTTGAGAGATGATCTAGTTGATAGTCTGCTGTATTCTATCAGAGTGAAAGATGGTGTGAAGGCCAATTTTTTCATGAATATCCTGTCACTTGCTAACTCTGCAGGAGAGAAAGTACTTGCTTTTAGTCAATATATACTTCCCATGAAATTTTTTGAAAGGCTGCTGGTTAAGGAGAAGGGCTGGCATGTGGGGAAAGAGATTTTTGTGATCACTGGTGATACTAGTCAAGAAGACAGAGAAGTGGCAGTGGACCATTTTAACAGCTCTGCTGATGCAAAAGTTCTGTTTGGTTCTATCAAGGCATGTGGAGAGGGCATCTCCCTTGTTGGTGCATCTAGAGTTGTCATTCTAGATGTACACCTGAACCCATCTGTCACCCGTCAAGCGATTGGGCGTGCATTCAGGCCTGGACAACAGAAGAAAGTGTTTGTGTACAGACTTGTTGCTGCTGATTCTGATGAGGAAAAGGTCCATGAGACTGCATTCAAGAAAGAAGTCATACCGAAGCTGTGGTTTGAATGGAGTGAGCACTGTACTACGGAAGACTTCAAGCTTGGTCGAGTTGATATTGATGACTCTGGGGACGAACTATTGGATGCTAAAGCAATCCGCCAGGATATAAAAGCGCTGTATAGAAGGTGAAACCCCGTCCTCTCTGTCTCAATATTGTTTTGCATGCTAGTAGCCTCATCTAGTGTCTTTGTAGGTAGGTAACAAGCTTTGTGGCCACTGGACATCATGTAAATATTGCAGTGCTGATCAATGAGCTGATCCTTGGCCTGAATAAGTAAGTGGGTTTTTCCTGTACAATCATGCTTTAGATTACACCATGAAAGCAATGCTCTGTGTTCCGTTTTGTTTCATGATGGCAGTTTTTTAACAGATGCTGTTCTCTCTACAGGGTGTTACAGTGGCTACATTGCGTGGTGACAGACCTGAGTTTGCTCTGAACTAGGATTTTCCATTATTAAGTCAATTTCAAGCTATATCTGTAGAATGGCTTCTTTTCCTTGTAGTATGTTCCAACTTTGGACAGCAGTCAGCTGATCCTCGACTCATTTCTTGACTCTTAGGCCAAGGTTCTGAGGATTAACTGCTATGGTGTTTAGCCTTGAGTAAATATTTCGTTCGCAATAATAACAAGCACCCAGTAAACCTAATTTGTCTTTGTGTGGTTGCGGCGGTTGCGTTGGTTGTTTGTTCTTGAGCGTTGGAATTTACCTGGTGCCCTGTGTTATGTGCTATGCAGGTGTCACTCTTGATTTGTTTGCATGTAGAATCGAGAAATGCTACACTCTGGAAAGCTCAGAGTTGTTTTTCTTTTCCTGCTTGACATGCTTATTCATCTCTTACTGGTCACTACAAGTTTTGGGATATTCATTTTGGTCAACATTCTGTATGAGCTCACTCTGTAAATGAATATCGTAAAGCTCTATCTCCGTGCATATGGCAGGGCTTTTGATTTTATTATTTTTTTTTTGGAAGAACAAATGTAATGCAAGGGATCCGAGATAGTATACAGATCTAGTTTTTCCCTATGCCAATCAGAAAAGGGAAAACAAGGGAAAACTAGGGGAAAGGCAAGTAAAATAAGTAGGGAAATTGTGCAGTGCAGGTCACTGGATTTGTCGTCGGCATTATTACTGTTATTAGAAAACAAATGATCTCATCCAACCACTATAGTTGGTAGTAGTTAGTGGCTGCGGCTTTGGTGTCTCCTCCGTGTGTGCCCATCTGTGTCTCCGGACACGTGGAGGCCGTCGATGCTCCTATTTTACTTCCGTCTGCACCCACGTCAAGAAAACGGAACATCTGTCTAGTCCGTCTCTCACGTTATAGCTCCTTTTCACCTCTCCGCTCGAATCCTATATTACAGTTACGCATTGATGTGGGGAATTGATCAATTGCGAATTTGTGATGTACTACTGGAACCTAGATTATAGTTACGCATTTTGATTTGGGTTCCCAGGACTGATCTCGATTTTAGTTTGGGAGACCACGATTTGTGGCTTGCAGATTTTGATCTGATCTCGGCTACGACAAGATTGATTTTGATCTGATCAGGCCCGCACGGGATATGGTGTGGCGGCCAATGCAAGCAATGCTTGCGCCGTGCTAATGCCATGGACATGGCGGGGCTCAAGGGCTATTCCTTTTCTCGTACGCTGACGTGCGTCTCCTTGAGGTCCGCAGCCATGGTGGAGGTGCGCTCCTATGATGCATCTGAATGGACGCAGTCGGAGGTTGCGCCACGGTCGGATGCTTCTCGGTGGCTGCACGCAGATCAACAAGGGAGAGTTCCTGCTAGCTAGCCGCCGGCGATCGACGAGGACGTGCTCCGAGCTCAACGCCATTATCACCGCCCGCCGAGACGGCTGAGCTTGAGTTGATTTGCTTCACTGCTTGTCGAGGACAACGTGGCCGTGCTGTGGGTCGCCGCCGCCGCTGCCGTCAAAGGGTTCTCCTCCGGACGACCACGTGCACACCGTTCACCAAGGTCATCGTTGGGGACATCTCCACCGCAGCCAACAAATAATTTATGCATGTCATTCGAGGAGACGGATGAGCTAACGACTGGCTCCGTTTTCTCATTATGTGCGGTGAAGACGGAGAAGTAAGAGGACCCAGTAAGAGGACCCTCGGAACGCACGGATGCCGTTCACGCACGCGGAGACACTGATGGAGACACACAGAGGGGACACACAAGTTGCAGCCGTAGTTAGTACCAGTCCCCATTATTGGAGCTTAGAGGTCACTGGATCTGAGGCCTCACACAGTCACACTATTGCATTCCATTAGGGAGGGAACTAAACAACGCATATTCGCTCTCGTTTACACTTCGTATTAATTTTGTCCTAAGTTAAACATTTCTAACTTTGATTATTATTTTTTTAAAAGAAAAGAAGTATACACATGTTAACTAACATATGGTTTATATTTTTAGATTCACCATAACAAATACTTCATCATACGTAATTTACATGTTGTGAAACTATATATTTTTTAAAATTAATGGTCAAAGATAAAAAAAAAAAAAACATTTGACTTAAAAGACAAAGTTCATACAACATGTAGAAAAGAGAGACAATATATGTGTTGTAGTCAGAGACAGAGACAGTGGAGGGGCGGGCGGAGCCCTAGCCCCTTACGGCCGTTGGACCCATAAAGCTCCACTTAATCCTCTCTAGAAAATTTTGCCATAGATATATTTAAAGAGTGGAATTAAGATTAAAGAAACCTCTTCTAAATATTTTTTTCTGAATCCATTCCTACTTAGCAAGACATAATTAATAAACACATACGTAGATACAGTGTATAGATACATATATGTGTACATGTACAATGAATAACCATGTACGGGAACATGCAGTGCTAGAATATTTTTTTTATTTTTAACACTTTATTCAAAGAAAATAGAAATCTAACACGGATCTGAAAGTATTTCAAAAACTAACCTTTTTGCCAAAAACCACCTATGCCGTGCCATGCATGGCGGCGCGGCAAATGGTGCCAGCGTGGCGGTGCGGTTGCGAGAGGCTGACCTGGCAGGTGACGTGGCAGCATTTTGCCGCGCCATGCATGGTGGCGCGGACAGGAGGTTTGCCGCGCCACCGCCATGGCGTGGCAAAAGACAGGATGAAAAGCCTGGCCGCGCCATGAATATTTTCTTACTTTTGTGGCTATTGGACGACGCTCTAGACTGGACGTGTCGCTGCTGCTGCTGCGAGATAGGAGTAGCTCCTGGAGATAAGTGGCCATGGGAGAAAGCATGCAGGAGACCACCATTGCAATCCGCGGCTTTAGATTGATGGATGGACAAAAGGCTATTTGTAGCACCCTGTAGCACGCATATGCTACTAGCTAGACTTTTCATTTCACTAGCACATCGCATGCATTCATAGTCACATTTATTGCTGCTTTTGTAGTAAAAAAGAGAGAGTGTCTATTTTGTACTCCCTCCGTTTCAAATTGACTGTCGCCGTGGAATGCGTGCCACAAGTTTAACTCGCTTTATAGAAAATACGAGCAATATTTATATCTCTAAATAATTTTGTTAAAAAACTAGATCCAAAGATCTTTCCGATGATACTAATTATGATACTAATCGATGATATTTAATATTTATAAAAATTGCCCTTTATTTGCTTCTCGGGAAAGTGCCAAACGGAGGGAGTATACTCGAAAGTGTGAGGTGGCTGGAAATCATAGCCTGGCCTGAAATAAAACAAAAAGATTAGTTAGATTATTTCTATAGAAGCCAAAATAAAATTTTCAGAGGGGAACCAAATAAAACAAAAAGATTAGCCAAATTATTTCTATGGAAACCAAATTAAAAATTTTCAAAAGGATGTAATATTTTCATATAGAACTTATACCGAAATAAAAATAGTAAAACACAAGATGTAATTTTTTTATATAGAAAAATGAATCTGCATGCATGTGTATGGCTACACGGGCTAGGGGGTGATGTGACGGATCAGCACTGCAGCTGCAATTTTCTCCATGCCACTGCCGCCTGTACCATGCACCTGCCCCGTGCTGCTACACACAGGCACAGCCGCACAGGCCGCGCCGATCGCCGTCGCCCGGTCCGACGCTGACCAACTAGGGGCTCGCGACCGCTTGCTGCGCGCCGTTGACACCGCAGATCGGACGGACATGAATCAAGTGAGTGGAGCGTCAAAAACACTCGAGCAACATGTAGCTTTCCGGAAAAAAAATACTCCCTCAAAAGGAAAAAAAAAAATACAACTATACATTGCACGGGAACAGAACTAGGGGTTACTCTCTCCATCCTAAAATAATTATCGTTTTTGTTTTCTAAGAAATAACTTTAACTAAATACATTTTAAAAACATATTAATATTTATGATACATATTTCCGAGACAATATTAATATTTTAAAATATAGCAATTTGTACCATTGAAAAGATCTTTAAATCTAGCTTTTTTTAATAAATTTATTTGAAAACATAAATATTTATTTTACTATTTATTTTTAGTTATAAGTTATATATTTAATTGGTGTAAATTAATTATCGATAAAGAAGAATGATCAAAATTATTCAAAATGCTTTTTGAATTTTTTGCTTATTTTTGTCTGTATATTTTGTTTGCATTAATTTTGATCATTTAATTATGAGAATCTCATAAATACTATTTACATTTATGGTCCTAAATTAAGTATTGTAAAAATTCATTTCATAATAAAACTAATAATATTTATTTAATATTATAAATATTTATATTTTTATATAATTAGTTAAACTTGAATAGCATTAAACTTGATAGTGTACTAAAATTAGGGAGTACTACGGAGTACTAGTATTAGTACACTATATGCATGGCTAGTGGCTATGCATAGCCGGTGGCTATAGCTATAGGCTAGTGGCTAGCTGGTGGTCTTGGACAGACCTACTACTCCGTCCCGGAATAATTATCGTTTTCGATTTTCGTGTCGCTAGTTTGACTCGATTTATAGAAAATACGTACAATATTTATATCTCCGAATAATTTTGTTAAAAAACTAGATTCAAAGATCTTTTCGATGATATTAATTATGATACTAATCGATAATATTTATTATTTATAAAAATTACCGGTATTTGTTTCTCGGGAAACGAGAGAAATTGCAGATTTGATTATTCCTGGGACGGAGGGAGTATTAGCCATGCACCTGCCGCATGCAAGCTAGTAGTTGTCTTCCGATGGATACTCACATGTATCTCTCTCACTACTGTCTCACAGCAGCAAAAGTAGCGGCAGCAACACGTCCAATCGTCCAATAGCCACAAAAAGTAAGGAAATATTCGTGGCGCGGCCAGGCTTTTCATCCTCCTTTTGCCACGATAGTGGCGCGGCAAAACCATGCATGGCGCGGCAAAATGCTGCCACGTCAGCTGCTAGATTAGCCTCTCGCAACTGCACCGTCACGCTGGCACCATTTGCCGCGCCGCCATGCATGGCGCGGCATAGGTGGTTTGCCACGCCACCGTGTCTTGGCGCCAGAAATACTTTCGATCCGTGTTAGATTTCTATTTTCTTTGAATAAAGTGTTAAAAATAAAAAAATATTCCAGTGCTACAGAAGTCGCGTGTACTTGCTTACACGAGTCATGCATACACGTGGGCGTGTCTGCTATACTATATATACGTACTCATCATCACCCACTTAATTACCTACACATGAGTACGCCTAACTAACACGTGACTTGCTGTGTCCGTCATATATCGATCGTGCCATTGATGATCAGCTGATTGCATCGGTCACGGATCGGACTATACTAGTAGCTAGTAGAAACTAACATAATGTTTCTTTGCCAAACCAAACTAACCATTTCACGAATGAACAAAACGAAAGTATGCCCTTCGTATTGGAAAGGATATTGTTCTCAAACAGTGCTAATAAGTCCAACGATTCCAAGTTTGAGCGAATTTATATGAAAATATACTAGTATTTATTATACTACAAATATCGGTTGATTTATTATGAAATATATTTTTATAGTATATTTTTATTTGGAGTCATGTATACAGTATGTATCAATAATATTTAGGACAAGATAAATTTGAAATATATAGTTTGTCTTTGATAAGATCTAAAATTGAATTTTTCTAGGACATAGATAGTAGAAGCTTGCTGATATGTTGTCCTCAATCGAAGATTATTGTCACATTTGAAGCTCGCTGAGATGCGGTATCAGATCTCTTGACCCGTCCAATAAAAAAACATCGTTAAATGGGTGAAACTATAAGATAGTAAAATGGAATGGATGTGTAGATACTTACCAGAACTTGTAATGAAACTATAGATTTTCGTTCTGTGATAAGCATGTTCTTCTGTTGAATTTGTGCAAACTTCGTGAGTCTAGTCCAGTGTCAACTTTATATCTAGTATAATTCATCCTCCATTCTTGACACAGCTAGCATCAGTGGAAAAACTTTAATAAACTTAAGAAAAAAACTGATTTGATTCAAATCTAAAAGGCTGGAAACCGGAAAAGATTAAATTAATTTGCTTTAGGACAAGTTTGTTGTTATCAAATTTGTTATTGACACTGCGTCCGATAAAATATTCATTTTTGGCGAACATAGAAGAATAAGAAAATGTCCCATTTGCCCCTTTCTTCTTCTTCACCTCTCCCTTTCTTTTCTTTCTTCCATGGCTGGCGGCGCGAGCTCTTGGTTGGCCATGGAATCTCTTTGGCTACCCTCCTTCTCCGCCCTGGCCTTCACCATGAATTGCACCCTTGAGCCTGCACGGTTGCTACCCCAACTGCCGACCGGTAGTGCACGTCTCGCATGACGTCAACCACCTCCCCATCAACCAGCACGTCTTGTGGAACCTACATCGTGTAAATTATGTATTACAAAAGTATTTTTCACTTTTTCAATTAGCATAGGAAAAAAATAGATATATATAATATCTCAGATCCCTTACATTATAGATCTATATAATAATTCACATAATTTACATTCGGGCTCAGACGAACCCCAAGGGTACTTGGCCTTGCGGTGTCCCGGTGCATGCCAACGGCCATGTCGGTGTCGGTGACCAGCGTTCAGCTCCCGCAGTAGGACAGGCCTTGTACTGACCAATGAAGGCTTTGACAGATTGGGACCAAAGAAGGGGTAGGTGCCCGCCTAAAGAGGGACGCTGATTGGGACCAAAGAAGGGAAGGTGAAGAAAAAAGTAACAGGGGTAAAATGGATAATTCACATATCTTCTGATCCTCTCTCGAACCTGAAATGATATTTTATTAGGCACGGTACACCGGAACAAATTTGACAACAGCAAACGTGGCCAACAGCAAATTTGATCTTTTTTTATTGTCCATGGACAAAGAAAAATCACAGGCTCAAAAAGAAAAAATAAAACAAAGAAAGATCACTAACATATTTTGCTAATATAAAATTGTACTATCTTTTTTTGAACGGAGCGATAGCGCGTTGATAGTTGATACGTCGGCCACCCAACAGTACTCATCATTCACCCAACAGTACTCATCACCCAACACCGGAGGTGCCACCACACCGGTGTGACGCGCAGGGCGTGGTCATAGTGCGTGGAGGGGAGGGCCACCGGCGGTGGTCAGCTTGCGGCGGTGTCGGCGCCATCCATGTTCGGCAGCAGCGCCGAGTTCGCAGCGCCGCGTTCGGCAGCAGCCCAAGTGACTTCCGATGGAAGCCAATGACTATTCATGGCCTGTTGATGCTAACGCCGTTTACAACTGAGACAATAATGGAACGGAGATTTTAACTTTGGCAGCTCGCTTTAAGATTGGTGTATGCCACGTGCCAAGTAAAAGAGGGAGGTCTCTGATGAAGGAAAGGGCAGGTCTCTCATAATTTGCCTCCGACCGAAGGAGGGGCAGGTGCCCCCGCCTACAGAGGGACACTGATTGGGACCAAAGAAGGGGAAGGTGGAAGAAAAAAAGTAACAAGGGTAAAATGGACAATTCACATATCTTCTATCCTCTCAGGAATCCAAAATGATATTTTATTAGGCACGGTATACCGGAACAAATTTGACAACAGCAAACATGGCCAACAGCAAATTTGATCTTTTTTTTTTTTAGTGTCCATATACAAAGAAAGATCACAGGCTCAAAAAGACAAAATAAAATAAAGAAAGATCACTAACATATTTTGCTAATATAAAATTGTACTATCATTTTTGTATGGAGCGATAGCGCGTTGACAGTTGATACGTCGGCCACCCAACAGTACTCATTCTTCCATTCCATCACCTATTTTGGGTTTGGGCATTGGCTGGTGTCGGGGCTACACTATAACGTGCCAGCACCTGGTACAGGGCATGCGAAGAAGAATAAGGGCAGTTTGGTCATTTCAGTAGTAGTGCCGAGCGCACGTCTCCAAGCCGGAAAGCAAGGGGGTGTGCTGCGTGCTTTCCTTCGGTGGGTTGCTGCTTTAACACATTTCAGCAGGAGTTTTAGCTTTAGCTTAAAAATAAATGTCGGGTATTCGATTATGGCCTAGGGTATGGACGCTAGGTGGTACTCCACATCATTAAGGATTTGCTTATATACAAAAAAAAAAAACATGTGGTTGTTCTGTTCGAATAGAAATAAACTTTTATGGTACTTTTTTGCAAAAAAATAAACTTTTGTGGTACTTTTTTGCAAATCATAGTATGAAGAAGACGATTTTACATGTACACGTATTCATTCATATGAATGGCTTTGAAAGACGCTTAGATCTTGAGATTAATAATTTTATCGCGTTAGACACCTCTTGAAGAATACATCACTAAATTCTAGAATAAATTCAAGAAAATATAAGCACACATCAAGTCAAGAACTTAAACTTCGAATGGATATATAAGTTTCTCACCAAGAAACTTGCTCAGCTAAGCTATACCAAATAGGCAAATACACTCTTGTTTACCAGCAACCTTTTAGTGGTCTTGTGGTGACTTTATCAATCTAAAGACTTACTGGTCCAGCTCAATTCTTTAAAAATGCTCGTAAGGGTAATGTGTTTTATGTGCATATCTTTATAGGGTGAGTGAGATGCATGCTCAGTCATTTATAGGCATAATACTTGTGTCCTTGTCTTCATAAAGATTAGTGAAGCGTATCTTTAAGATTTGTTGTACCATTCTAGTTTTTTTGAGGTGCTCATAAGAATAAGTGTGTACATACTTTTATATATATATGGTTGTATATGCATGTACGTGACGTGAGCATCCATGTCCACCGGAGGTTGAAAAAACTTGAAGTAGTTTATTTATATTTTAAAGGACCTTTTTCGCATTAGATGTGATCAACTTTAAGTAGTAGCCGGGAACATTTATTGTACTATATGTACTTAGATGTATTAAATAGATTGTAGTACATACTAGCAATACTAATGTACTATGAAATATAACGGAACCTCCGTACATAAAGAAGTACACTACATGATTAGTCTCCGTTGGGCTTCACAGTTGACACGTCGGCCATCCAAATCCAGCTCCAGGGCCTCCATCAGGACACCCATTTCTGGTGTCTGGGCTGGGCAAGGGGACAAAGACCACAAGAAGAACAGGGGGGTGGGGTAGTTTGGTCATTTTAGTAGCAGTGCCGAGCGCACGTCTCGAAGCCGGAAAAGGGTGCTTCATGCTTTTCTTCAGTGGGTTGCTGCTTTGATACATTTCAGCAGTAGCTTTAACTTTAGCCTAACCAAATATCGAGATCGAGCACGATTTATGGGCACTAGGGTATGCATCCTGCATCGTGTTTGGCACATAGGTGTTCATAGAGACCATTTTATGTATAACTCGGATCTTTATATAACAAAATGGTCTGCTAATACTAATAAATACAAATAACTTATTATGCCTTGTTTGGATCGCGATTTTTAGTAATATATAGACCGTTTGATCACTTTGAAGAGAGATGTTCGTTTGTATTTCTCCTTCTGTATTTCTCTTTAGTCGTGTTAGCATTGTATTTCTCCTTAGATTATTCCCGGTGCGTAGTACCATCGACACATCTTGGATTCCTGCCTTTCAAACATTCTCTTCTTGTTTTTTTGCTATTCGAAGAGCCAATGGTAAAAATTCGACATATTCATTTGTCTTATCAACTAATTAGAATAGTATTTTTCTCTTACAATAAATCAATCGAAATCAAGCACAGGTTATAAGTCGAGTCAAACAACCCTTTGACCATACCAAATTCATTCCAAATCCCAAATATGTGCGCATGTTCTTGGTACATCCATTGGAAAATTCCAATTTTCAATTAGATGATTCTCTTTAAAATTATGAAAAATGTTATCCCAACCGACAAGAATGTATGCTCTCCATTTCTTTTATTAGACGCGCACTTACACCAATTAATCAAGATTTAGACAAAAGTTTATACTATTTTACTAATGTGACCTAATAATTCGTAGATCATGGAAATAATTCGGAGATCATGGAATGCGATTTTATTTTTGTTTTTAAAGAACACTTTCTGAAGCTGTTCT
Source organism: Chrysopogon serrulatus (assembly GCA_015844335.1). Taxonomy (NCBI): domain Eukaryota; kingdom Viridiplantae; phylum Streptophyta; class Magnoliopsida; order Poales; family Poaceae; genus Chrysopogon; species Chrysopogon serrulatus. Next base: position 47,800 of record JADLZL010007629.1, on the reverse strand, counting down.
GCAGGACTTATAAGCCGGCTTATAAGTTGAAATAGCTGATTTTTTATGAGAAAAAAATACTATACAAGAAACCAAAATAGTGTACAAGTAAGTAGCTGAAGCGAACATAATCTCTATTAGTTTTGTCCTTATAGTTGTAAATCTCCCATATGAGATATTTCAATGATAAAAAAAATACGATGAAACATCTTATATATTTATAACCAAGATACTTTATTATTTAATCTTAAAAATATTCCTTTGCCTTTTCTAAGGAAATTTTTTGTTCGTCCATTATTTGGCATAACCAAGCGTTCAATGCAATTTTGAAATTATGTGCATTGCATTTACCAAACTACCCTCAGTACTCCTTGTTTTGTTTTGTTTTTTTTTTTTGTCGAAGCTTCTTTCTTTTTTTCAGCCTTTCTTTTTCCATGTTTGCTTTATTCTCAACACAACAGGAAGTTACACTCCCCTATCGAAAGTCGTCGTCGTCGTTCTTTCCCTCGCCTCTCTCGAAAAACCCACGTGAACGAGAGCACCGAGGCCTCCTCCCCTCGACCCACCGATCCCGCTCCAATCCATCCGCATTCCAGGCCACGAACCGCGGAATCGGGATCCGCTGCGAGCCCTGATCCCGACGAGCCCGGATTCGCCGCCCCATGGTTCCGTCTCCGGCCGCATTTGGGTAAGCCTTGCTTTGCTCCGCCGTTTCTTGCCCCCGGATTCGGTTCTGATCTGCTGTGTTCCTTGTTCGTTCCTCTGGTCGAGGAAAAATCTCTTCTTCGGTTTGTCTAGCTTGCTATATGTGTGGGTTTAGGATTTGTTCCTTGCTTGAGCTTTCGATTGTCTCCCGGTTACTTTTTTTTTTTTTTTTGCTCGAATTATTGTGTTATGATGGTGATCAGAATTCAGAAGAGGGGAAAAGGGACACTTTATATTTGGCGTTGGCGATTTTAGTTTTTGTGGAGACAAGCGCAAGGGGAGCATATATGTAATTTTTTTTTATATAAGTTCATCTGTTCTGTTCTGATGATGTGAAAGCTGTGTGCTTTTAGTACCATAGTTTGGTCTTTTCAGTTCAAAGTCCCATTTTAATAAAGGGGGCAGTTTTGATTTGTGTGTTTCTCGTATTTAAGGAAGATGGAGAATTTTGATGTGCTCTAGAAGCCCGATTAGATTCTTCAAAAAAAAAAAAAAAAAAAAAGGCCCGATTGGTATTTGTGTGGCATTAGAGTCTAGGTAGTGGTTCACCTGAAAAACAATTGTCTCACTTAAGGTTTGACGAATAAAGAAAGCGATGTCTCAGTTTGGATGTTTGTTCACCAAATATATCCAACTCGTCCCTGTCCAGGTCCAGGTCCAACTGTGATTTTTGTATCTGACAAGTCCCATCACTATGGTTATCATTTTTCACTTCTGATGTGATATGAGCTGAGATGGCAAAGTTTGACCAAATATTACCGCAACTGTTTTCTTTTTATCTACTCTATATCAAATATTGGTATATCTTGCATTGCATCCATGTCCTTGCACACCCACCAAACGAACAGAGCCACATGAACAATTCAACGCTTCCAACTTACTTACTATTCTTCTTTGTACTTGACAGGACATATAGCTGTTGCTCTTCTTCCTTGGTGGAGTGTCAATGAGGTGGAAGCAACATCTCTAGTGCTAGGATCTGGCGGCTGAGCGGGAAGAATGAAAGGAGTATCCGAAGGTCTGATCATCGGAATCACTGTTGGGGTGGTGATAGGTGTGCTGCTGGCTCTTGGGATACTGCTGTGCTTGAGGTATCGGGGTTCCCAGACGCAGATAAGGAGTAGCAGCTCAAGGAGGGCATCGACGGTCCCCATCCGTACCAATGGTGTTAATACTTGTGCCATGCTCTCGAACTCGACTACAGGACAGGAGTCTCCGAGGGAGCTTGAAGACCGTGGGAGTTCTCTGTGGATCGAAGGGCCTGGTAGAAAGAGCATGATTTCAGCTTCTGGGATACCCAAATATGCATACAAGTATGTTTCATGAATTCTTATGTATTATTATTTTTTGATTAATTTGCTTAGCAAATGATCGGTTTTGTTGTCATGATAAATCGGTTACTTCTTCCTCTGTTTAAATCTACTTAATTGCTGCTGAAACATTTGTCAATGACTTCATGAAAGTGGTTTCCATCATAATGTTTGATGTGGAGAAATTAACATATTTATCTCTAGTTAAACAAGAGTGAAGGATCGGAACATTGGTCATAACTTAAATAAAATAATGTTATATGTCAAAGTAAAACATTCATGTGGATGTAGATCTCACGAGGTCAAATCCAATTTGGTTGAACTGTATACTTGGAGGGCATGTGCTCTGTGTTGACCAGAGCATCCAACCACATGTGGATGTTTGGGTGAATCAAAATGCAGGTGGTAAGAACCAAAATTACAACCTTTGAAAAATATCAGTTTTCCACCAACACAATATGGTCAAAATTTCTGATGAGTTCATTCATCAGTTTGTGACTTGTGACTTTATATTTAAGTATGTTTTTTTCAAAAGTATTATCAATGCATTTTTGTTCCATAAATATAATGGAATACACGTTGCATGCAAATACTCATATAACATTATGTTTTAGAGGGTCAATACTCAATACACAGTAATGACATTTTCCTGAATCAACTCCCAAATTCCCTCCCTGCGGATAGGACAAAACCCTCATCTCAGGGGCAACCGATCGATGGATCATATCACATTCCATAGTTTCAATGAGAATTCAGTATTCAATCATTTCAACATCACTGCTACAAATTTCAGTTGCTTGTACATGATGTATCTTACATAACCATCGACCACTCAGATAATTTTTGTGGCACTTCTAATGTTTGATTTAGAATTGTACATACTCTTGCTGAACTCCATGATTTTGTCTCATCTCTAGGGAACTACAGAAAGCTACCAACAATTTCACAACATTATTAGGTCAAGGAGCCTTCGGCCCTGTTTACAAAGCAGATATGTCTTCTGGTGAGATATTGGCTGTTAAAGTGCTTTCGAACAATTCAAAGCAAGGTGAAAAGGAGTTTCAAAATGAGGTAAGCTAACATTTGTTCAACTGTATTATTTGATTTCGATCTAGATCTCACTAGAAATCTGACATGCTTAGTGTTTGATTATTATTGACTTCAGGTCTTACTTCTTGGGCGATTGCACCACAGGAATCTGGTGAATTTGGTTGGCTATTGTGCTGAAAAAGGGCAACATATATTATTGTATGCATACATGCCTAATGGGAGCCTTGCATCACACTTATATGGCATGTCCTCTTTATGTGATCTCGTGTTTCTTTCTCACCATAGTAATCATTATGGCATATCCGTGTTTGTTTAGTGGTAACCTTTGTGATATAAGTAAATAAATTCAATAAGGGTGAATTTTGAAATAGTCCGAAGGCATAACTGGACTGATAATATTCTGGGGAAAGATAATAGGATATTCTTGAAGTACGGTTACTGATAAACATAGCTATTGCTGTATCAATTAAGTTCACAGATGCTATTTTAGTCAGCACACCATATTCTTGAAAAAAAGAGTGAAATGATTATACATCATCAGTACATCTTGTGTAAAAGTTTGTTGTTCCATGTCAACATCTAACATTTCACCTGTAGAATAGTGTGTCCCTTTTAGCTAACTGAACATTCTTTTTGTGGTTCAGGTGAAAACAGCGCACCGCTGAAGTGGGATTTGAGAGTGAACATAGCTCTGGATGTTGCTAGGGGTTTGGAGTACTTGCATGATGGGGTAGGCTCTTTTGATGCAGAATTTGTAGATGGCACATAATGCGAACATAGTGCTTGATCTGGTTTTACTTATATATGCAGGCTGTTCCTCCAGTAGTCCACCGGGACATCAAATCTCCCAACATTTTGCTGGACCAGGCAATGCATGCTAGGGTATGTTAATTGTCTCTGATATTTTATCATTCAACATATCTTTCGTGATATTCAACAGCTTCCTGGCCAGTATTGCTAGGACCCATTTTTCTTATAGAAGAAAGGAAAAGAAAGGAAGAACCCTGAGCTCACATACACCAGAATTTCCTGCACACCACTGTGTGTGTCTGTTGCATGTTGTCTCATTTTGTCTAAAAGTTCAGCTCTCAGACGTAAATAACCTTCTCTGGCCAGGTTGCCGACTTTGGATTATCTAGAGAGGAAATGGTTACTCGCAACGGAGCCAATATACGTGGAACTTATGGATATCTTGATCCAGAGTACGTATCCACACGATCATTCACCAAGAAGAGCGACGTGTACAGCTATGGTGTTTTGCTATTCGAACTGATTGCTGGCAGAAACCCACAACAGGGTCTAATGGAATATGTCGAGCTTGTAAGCCGCCTTGCCCCTTACTCTAAGTAGGTTTTAGTTTGAGGATGTTAACTTTTCCAGATTCTGACTACATTGCATTCTATCACAGGCTGCAATCAATGTTGATGGGAAAACTGGGTGGGAAGAAATTGCAGATTCTCGGTTAGAAGGCGCGTTTGACATGGAGGAGCTCAATGACATGTCTGCTGTTGCCTACAGATGCGTAAGCCGTGTGTCCCGCAAGCGCCCAGCGATGCGAGATGTCGTCCAGGCTCTGACCCGTGTGTTGAAGCGCAGCCGCAGCAGGAAGCACCACAGCAACAGGTACCCACAGGCAAGGGCAGACGATGAATCTGTCGACCTGGAGGGGTCCGAGGTTCAGTCGTCCTTCTCTGGCCTTCAGAGAGAGGAGTCCGTTGGCAGCATTTCGGATCTGCCAGATGTCTGACTGAAATTAACTGAATTTTCCAGTCCTTGGCTCACGCTTCTTGGTCTGAGCATTTTTTTTTTTTTTTTTTTTGTTGATATAAAAATTTCCGCAATGATCAAAGATGGATTATTGGATAGAGATGCAGTTTTGAGCAGTAAGGGTGGGTAACTGGTGTCAAGTCAATTGTAAGTGTGTTGTATAGAATGCATTGTGACTACTTGATTATATAGAAGCTGATTGTTACTATCTCCTTTGTCATTGCCTTCCTCAGTCAGGAGATCAGGAGGCGCACAACACTGCTTTCCTTGCAATTTCTATTTGTTAATTTTTAATTAGACAGGGTCCCAACTAGATCATTGTCCATCAACTTAATACAGATCTCGTTATGCTTATGTTTAAGTACTCCCGGACTGTGATTTTCTTATTACCCATGGGGCTGCTGGGATTTGTAGCCTCGTCTGCGTGTTCGGCTGGTGAAATAAATCGGCTGATAAGACAAGCCGACTGGTTTGCGGTGAGAAAAAAATACTGCTGATAAGCCCGGCTTATAAGACAAGCGAACAGAGTGTAATAGTGATGTTAACCCTGGGCATGAGGCTTTGTTTACTTTATTTTGTAATGATGGAAATTTTGGCAGCTGACATGTCGGCTCATGAAGAAGTTAAACAGTTGGAGGTTCTGGATTTCTGGTGTCTGACTGGTAAGTCCAGTAAATTCGGCAACCGAAGAACAGCAGGGCTGTCAGCTGTGCATAAAGAGTGACAGGTGACAGCAATTTATTCTTAGTTCAAAAATGCTCAAACGCGCCACGTTGTGGTGAAGGCTACGGAAAGATGTTTTTTGTTTAAGAGCAAAAACTGGATAATAATGCTTACATGTTCCGTATAATATATATTCGTATAAAACTTTCGAGCATACAACGTAAATTACTGTGGCACATTGACACTAACTTTTACATGTTTTTCTCAGCAATAGCAACAAACCAAACAACAAACATATATTTTCCCTTTTTGTTTAACTCTGGTACAAGACAGAACCGGATGCTTGTGTAAAAGCCAAATTACAAGCAGAGAAGCATGAAGCAGCTGAAATAAGGAAAGAATAGTGATGATCTCTTGGGTAAAAGCATTATATTATATTATACTCTGCCGCCAACCTCGTACGCAGCGGCATTGGCAGTGACATAGTAGGCGACAGTGATACCGCCATGGACGAAGCACATGATCCCTCCAAGGGCCAAGGTGTGGCCGTGGGTGAATCCGCATGATGTCTTGGACTTGGAGTTGGACATGGCACCGGCGAGCAGCAGCGAGAATCCAGCAATCAGAGCAATCCTATCAGGTTGCAGAGCAATTGCAATTAGAACTGATAAATAAATTCCCTGTTAAGCTAGGACAGCAGGGTTGTTTCTCGTGCAATATTTGGGCGTCTTGACAGTAACCATGATTTGGCTCAAATCAGATAGGGTGTTACTAAATATTCCATCTAGTGGGCCCATCTTGCTGATTTGCAAAGGAATTTTATAGACAAGTGAAGTTACCATGAGAGAATTATGGTAGTGGCTGCCAGTTTCCTGTTGATGGATGCTTTGATGAACTCCATCTGAGAGCAGATACAGGCACAGCCAGCAAGGAAGTTGGCTATCGCGTGGGCAACTACCAGGAGCACTGCAGCGGCAAGGCCAAGTTGGTATGCTCTGTAAACTGGTTTCTCGCATTGGATGAAGAGAATTGTCACCTTCTGAGTCTGTAGAATACAATACCAACGACATCAGTCATCAATTGTATAATCAGAGACCATTAAGCTAAAATACCAACCATGCATGATGAAGCAAAATCATAGTCTATGAAACATTTCATTTTCAAAACCCCTCAGTGATTTGGGTAAAAAATACCAATATCTTGAAACATTACCTTGTTTTGAGCAGCCTGTGCCTCAATTCCTAGTATGCCAGCTGTGACATCCAGGGCTAAAACCACTATGCAAACCAGAATAGCAACTCCCATCTTCGCCATTGTAGTGTGCTCTCAGACTTCTGCCAGCTGAGAAGGTTACTGGAGGAAGATCACCTGCTTGCAATGGTGTTGTGAGCTGCGACCTGTTTTATGGCTGACTGGTGAATAAATAGAGGCAAAAGTACAGCAGGGTATTTGTTCTCCAACTAGGATGCAGTTAAGAAGCAAGAAGAAACTAGCTGTCCCAAGATGCTCAATGTTTTATACTTTCCCTTTGATCCTTTGTTACATCAGAGCTTTATTCCTTCCTTACAGGACACAATTAAAGATTGGTATCTCCAATGCGAAAGCCACGCAACACATATTCAGCCTACTTTTGAAGATCTGCTTTTACACAAGGGGTGTAAAGCTAGTGAAAACACAGGAAAACTATCTATCTGATTGTGCTAAAAAAACATAATCTTCTACTGAACACATCACAACAGCCATCTTTTCTACAGAGATAAAGGCACACAAGATGTTGCTTACCAAGATAAAGGCACACAATTTTTTTTGCCGACAGTTAAAGGGAAAAAGAAAGGGCAAATGGACACATCCATGTGAGTGAAACTTGTAGATTACTCTTTCGACAAGAACTCCAAACTTACCAAGCCTGCATGTAGCACAGAACCTGAAGCATCATGGTCGACCAATCTGCTTTATCCTCATTAATCAAAGTAATTTCCAGAGAATTGGCTTGAAACATCTGGAGTCATTAGCTGTCAGCAAATATGTATTATCTTCTGCAGCACATGCACCTTTTTCCATGTGCTAAACAAAGCATATTTGATCAGAAAATAAACTAGGTCACACTTTGGATGAAACACATACTGTTTCACATCTGGTAATCCGTAAAGTTAAAAAGGACACTACTGCTGGTTAATCTCATAACACTTTCTCAGTTTTATTGTCAGAAAAGAAAACCATAAGGAAGTTAGACATACCCAATTACCAGTAGTCGCCACAAGAGCAGATCCCGAGTTTGAAGTGGTGGAACCGGCTTCCATCCCTTACAACAATTTCCCTCTTGGTGATTTTTGTCACAAACTTAATTACCTTGTGGCAGTCATAACACAAACGATGGCTTTGAGTGATCCTCAAGGGAGTATGTGGGCATGTGCTGATAAGACCAAAAGCAATTGCCAGTCTCTCACTGTGGTAAGCTCTTGATATCTTTTGCTCGTCAGGATGAATATCAGGGAGCAACTCATTCTCCTCAGCAACAAAGCCAGCTTCTCGTACATCCTTCATTAATGTATCCAGCCTCCTGTATATTTCAGCACTTTGTGGATGCAAAGTATCTTTAAAGAAAAACTTGTGATCCGTTTTCTTGACTGTGATCCAGCTACAAGCTTTATGAACATATAAACTTTTCCTCTTCAATGTTTCAATAACCCTGCAGGCATCATCCTGTCTACCAGAGCTAACATACAAGTTGAGGAGCACAGCATAGCTATTTATTTTCTCAGGTTCCATTGTCAATAGCTGCTCAGCTGCTAATTTCGCAAGATGCATGTTCTTATGAATCCTGCTAGCAGTAAGCAAGGCCCCCCACATGTTTGCAGTTGGGGTGAATGGTGCTCTCCTTACCACTGAATAGGCTTCATCAAGTAGACCTTCTCGACCAAAAAGCTCGATAACACATGCATAATGCATAGCCCGCGGTTTTATCCTCAGATTTTCAGTCATCAACTGGAAAATCCTCTTCCCTTTGTCAACAAAACCTGAAAACCTGCACGCATTCAGCACTGCCAGAAACGTCACATGGTTTGGAGCAACACCCTCAGCTATCAGCCTCTCAAACATCTCGACCGCCTTATCCCCCATGCCATGGTAGCCGTATCCAGCTATCAAAGCGTTCCATGAGATCAAGTTCCTCTTCGGCATCCTCTCAAAGACATTCCTCGCGTCCTCCATCCTTCCCCATTTGCAGTACAAGTCCACAAGCGCTGTGTTCCCGACAACGTCCAGTGGCAGACCCCTCTGGATCAGGCCAGCGTGCGCCTGCTTCGCGTGCTCCAGCAGCCCCAGCCTAGAGAACACCCCTAGCATGGTCGAGAACGTGAACTGGTCCATGGCGACACGAGCCCCGCACATTTCTTGGTACAACTCCAGCGCCTCCTCGCTGCGGCCATGGAGCACGTACGCCGCCAGCATGGAGTTCCACGCCACGATGCTCGTCCGATGCGGCGGTGGCAGCCCGTCAAACACCCGCCTCGCCTCGTCAATCCGGCCGCACTTGCTGTACATGTCGAGCAGCGCGCACGCCAGGTACTGGTCCGCGACGTCCCCGCACGCGCCCGCCTTGACAACGCAGCAGTGCAGCTGCCGCCCGGCTCGCGCCGACCTGGAGGACGTGGCCGCGCGGACAGCCACCACGAGGGCCCTCGGCGGCGGCGGCGGAGGCGGAGTGTCCGCGCCGGCCTCCGCCAGCATCTCCCGGAACATCGCCAGCGCGGCGCGGGGCGGCCCCGGTCGACGAGGCCGCCCATCATGATCCCCCAGGTGACGGCGTTCCGGTCGGGCGCCCCGTCGAACGCCCGGCGCGCCTCGGCGAGCATCCCGCACGCGAGGTACGCCCGCAGGACGTGGTTGTGCGTGTACAGGTCGAGGTCGAAGCCGGAGCTCTCGACGTGCCAGGCCACCGCCGCCGCCGCGCCGGGCTCCCGCAGCGCCGCGGCGGCGAGCAGCAGCGCGTGGTAGGTGCGCGCCGGGAGCGGCGTGAAGGGCGCCCCGCGCGGGCGAGGCGGAACAGGTCGAGCGCCTCCGCGTGGCGACCCGCCGCCGCGTGCCGCTCGATGGCGGCGCAGAGGGGCGGCGAGGCGGGCCGGGCTGGGGCTCGGCCTGGGGACGGGGACGGGGCGCTGGCGCGGGAGGCGCGGGCGGGGCTTGAGGGGCTCCGCGGAAGAGGAGCAGGAGGTGGACGGCGCAGCGGTGGCAGTGGAGGTGGAGGTTGAGGTGGAGGCGGAGGCGGCCTTGGGGCGGTGCGCGAGGAGGCGGAGGTTGGCGAGGGGCGGTGGCGCGAGCTGCAGGTCCATGGCGAGCTCAAGTGGTCGGGGTTTTTCCTTGGGTTTTGCGGATGAGGGTGGAGCGGCGGACGAGCAGTCAGCCAGTCAATACAGTTTTCTGACATATCGGACCCACTTCACAGGGACTCCTTCAGGACCGCGGTGGTTTGTGTAACCGTCGTATTTCAACGAGGCTGTTGTAATATCAAAAGATTTTATACTATACTACTATTGGAGGAAGATAGTAAATACAAGAATCAAGAAACGTAGACTACACTGATTTGGATACCCACCATTTAAGGCTCCCTTTGGCTCACGGGTGGATTGGAGGGGAAACAAAGGATAGGAATGAGATAGGAATGATGACGTCATCGCCTCTTTGGGAAGGCACGCGTGCAACGGAGGAAGCCGTTCCGGAGGAATTCTTCACTCACAGCATCATAGGGAAGGAAACATCCGCCCAAACCTCTTGTTTCCACGAAGTCCGAGGCACCGCCTCACTCGCTGGGCGCCAGGGGCCCACGCCGGAGCGCAGGAAGAGCGTCTCCTCCATGCGGTCGTGCCGGAGGCCGAGAATGCGTGGAAGCCGAGAACACCGCCGGGCCGCTCGGATGGAGGCCGAACGCCGCCTCCCGAGCCCGCACCGCCGCCCGGCCGCGGGACGAAGCGCCTCAAGCCTCCTCCGCCTCGCCGAGGAGCGAGGAGCGGCCGGTGGCGGATCCGTCGCCGCCCGTGCCGGATTAGGTGAATCCGCCTTGGTCGGCGCAAGGGCCGCACAATGGACGCGGTGGGTGCGGGGGAGGCAGAGCCACAAAGGAGCGCGCCACCATCCACCGGTCGCCAGCCGCGTCACCAGGAGAGAGAGACCGGCCGAGCGGAGGAACCAGGAAAGTTTCTTTTCCTACGTCCGGTCCATTCTATGTTTCTCCTACGCTTCAGTGCGTGAGCCAAAGAAGGCCTAACTAAGATTTTCTGAAAGGATCATTTAATTAAGATTGTAATGATGAAAAATTAATACTATATTCGTTTCAGATCATAAGAAGTTTTAGTTTTTCTAGACACACATTTTCTGATGTTTTGATATTTTAGATATAAGTTTTTGTTATGCATTTAGATACACACCACTTCTAGTAGATAAAATAATAAAATTATTGGATCTAGCGGCAACCCACCACTCTTCTCACTCCTTTCTGTCCCCTCGCCACTACTGGAGTTGACTGCTTGAGGCTCGATGGGCGTAATGGTGGTAATGGCAAGTCCTTACTAGAACAAACTCTAGCACAATACAGCTAGAATATATGGCAGTCTGGTCAGAGGTTGGGAGGGTCCATAATGGCTGAATTTGGTCTCTCTAGGGCAACGGGCTAGCAGATCCATACTGGAGCCGCTAAATGAGGACACAGCGGGATTTTGGCATCTTCTCCCCCTGTCCTATGTTACGCTCGATAGCTAGGATCATGGGCGTGCGCTGCAGCGACCTAATCCACTTGGCTAAGGTTATTTGTGATTTTGGTGATTGACTGACAATTTGATTAATTGAACTGATATAGTTTGTTAGTATACATGACATTTTAGCCTATATGTAACATCCTGGTCAGGGCTTAATAGGATTAATATGGTACTCATACCAATAAGTTATAACTTCTTTTCCGAAAACTCATCTCAAAAGAACTCCATGGTTAAGCGTGCTTGGTCTGGAGCAATTTCAGAATGGGTGACCGACCGGAAATGCGCGTTCCCGGGTGCGCATGAGTGAGGACAAAGTGTACAGAAAAGACTGGTGTTGGTTTGTGAGGGTAGTATTAGTTCTATTAAAGCTATTAGATGTAAGCGGGCCCGGTCTCGAGGAGGACTCTCGTGGTTTCACGGGCGCATGTGTCGCAGTTGCGCAGGCATGGTGCGCATGGTCGGGTGTGGATCCGTCGTGGTCACACAAAGATGGCACATGCGCGCCGGCACTCGATACACCTGACGTGGCCAAGAGAGAAGTTCCCGACACTTGGGTTGATCGACGAGGACGTCGATCTCTTAAGGGGGTGAGGATGTAACACTCTGGCCCAGGGCTTAATAGGATTAATATGGTATAAGTACCAATAAGTTGCAATTTCTTTTCCGAAAACTCATCTCGAAAGAACTCCAGGGTTAAGCGTGCTTGGCTTGGAGCAATTTCAGGATGGGTGACCGACCGGGAATTTGTTCCCGGGTGCGCATGAGTGAGGACAAAGTGTGTAGAAAAGACTGGTGTTGGTCTGTGAGGGTAGTATTAGTCCTATTAAAGCTATTAGATGTAAGCGGGCCCGGCCTCGAGAAGGCGGGACGTTACACTATGCAAGGACGGACTTGTACAAAGGCCACGTGAATATCAAGTGATCAACACCTCAAGCAAGATCTAAGGGGTCAGTTGACCTTATCCAAAAAATCATAACATAAGCCCAAACCAGAAAACACAAAGAAATAGAGCTCAATAGCACCATAATAGCTCCGGTGGTACGAACAAGAGAGCGCCGGACAAAAAGGCATAGCGAAAACATGGATCGATCCGATTGCCTATACTCACCAGATTTCTCATGTGACATACGCTTGGCTACCATTGGAGTTAGAGCTTAGGTTCCTCACCAACAATAGGTGCAGAACAATTTTACGTTAGTTGATAACACGATAATCTTGAGTAATTTATTTCGGTTTATTAATAATTAGAAAGAGAGGCTCATGCGTTTTGTTCATTTCCTAAGTTAATTATCACTCGATCTTCCTACAAAACATATGACTGTTTTGGAAGGAAAAAAAAAACAGACAAGGTTCATTGACCGTGAACTCCTCCTCCTCCTTATCTGAATGTGGAGAACCAGTTAGTTGTCAATGATGTAAAGTGCGGACAGAGACAGTAAGTAGGAGATTCCTCCGGGTTTTCTCACATCCATTCCATGCTTTCTGCCTGTTTCCTACAAAAAAAAAAAAAAACCCCAAAGCCATTGGCCTGCCGACTGCCGTCATGGCTACGTGCGGGTACTGAATCTTGTGAGTTGTGACGACTTTCACTGCATCCACAGTCAAGGTACTTACTGCCGCTCGTAATCACCATTGCCATTGCCATCACGGCGCCGCCACGTACTACGTCTAGTACGTGCAACTGCAACGGCAGGCAGGTTTTCCTGCTCCTGCATGCACAGACGACTTCTGGGTTTCCAATCAATCACTTTTCAGTGTCCAGTGTTTCCATTTCCACACGACGGCGCATTAAACGCCTAGTACAGTGTACTATATGATATGACCAACAAACCGGAAGAATAGCCCTACCTCCTCGTCGTCGCCGCGCACCGCCGTCTGCCGCTACTGCTAGCAACATCTACATTCACATGGGCCCGAGCAATGGCCACAGTCTCGTGCTCCTCGCCTTGGTGGCGCTGGCCGGCGCCGCCGTGGACTCCGTGACGGCGCGGTCGTCGTCTGCAGGGCCAGACTACTTCGACCTCAGCAACGTGAAGCTCTCCTTCACGATCGTTATGGTCGCGCTCGTCGCCGCCTTCTTCCTGCTCGGCTTCTTCTCCATCTGCCTCCCCCGGTGCGCGGGTCTGCCCCCGCCGCCGCCGCTTGGCCACGGGCCCGACGCTGCGCGGATGGGGATCACGCGTCTGGCGTGGCGCCGGGCCATGACCAGGACGACGACGACGCGCCGCGGACTCGACCGGGCCGTGCTCGACGCCTTCCCGACCATGGCATACGCCGACGCCAAGGCGCACAGGGCCGCCGGCGGCGGCGGCAAGGGCGGTGCGGAGCTCGAGTGCGCGGTCTGCCTCTGCGAGTTCGACGACGACGACACGCTCCGGCTCCTCCTGCCGCGGTGCGCGCACGCGTTCCACGCCGACTGCATCGACGCCTGGCTCGCGAGCCACGTCACCTGCCCCGTCTGCCGCGCCGTCCTCGCCCCCGTGCCCGCCGCGTTGGCTGCCGCTGTTCCGGGCGCCACGGAGGAGCACGGCGGCCATGCTGCCGTGCCCGTCCCTGCAGCGCCGCCGCAACCGCATCCGGCGCTCGAAACGTCCACGGCTGCTAGTCCGGAGCAGGCGGTGGCTGTCGTCGTCGTCGTCGACGCCGGCGCCGCTGCCGGGGAGACGGAGGAGCAGCGGATCAGGAGGGAGGAGGCCGCCGAGCTGATGCGGATCGGCAGCGTCAAGCGCGCGCTGCGAAGCAAGTCCGGCCGCCGCCCCGCGCAGTTCCCGCGCTCGCACACCACGGGCCACTCCCTCGCCGCGCCCTCACCATCGCCGTCGCCGTCGCCGTCGCCCTTGACGACTCGGAGCGCTACACGCTGAGGCTGCCGGACCACGTGCTCCGGGAGGTCGTCGCGGCCGGCAGCCTCCGGCGGTCGGCGAGCGTCCAGACGGGTGGTGGCGGCGGGACCCGCGCCGCGGCTTCGGCATCGGTGGCATCGCTCGCGCTGGAACTGGAAGGAGCGTCCGGCTCGGCAACTCCGGCCGGTGGCCCAGTATGTCCGTCCTGGCGCGCAACTTCTCCGCGAGGCTGCCGCCGTGGGGCTCCCCTGCGGCGTGGCGAGGCCGACGCGCCGCCCAAGGGTGCCAAGCTCGCCGGCGGCGATGACGGCGAGGCTGTGGAGCAGTGCGACGGCGGAGCTTGCCCGCTTGGCGCCCATGTTTGACGTGGCATTTTGAGCTCAGAGTACACTATCCTAGTGACCTAGTCCCAGTAAAAAGTTAGAAACGTGTCCTTGTCCTCTTCTAGGTGCGACGGCAAATTTAAAGTGCGTTCGTAGAGTAATTCCTCCCCCAATTTCGTGTCATTCCCACCTCTCTAAAGCAATGTCGGTATATGAAATTGTTGTGCTACCACAGATTATTCAAAACTTAACTTATACTCTCTCATTCTAAATTATAAGAAGTTTAACTTTTTTTATTCTAAATTTGATCACTCATCTTATTAAAAAATTCATATAAACATAGTCAAATGTAAGCTAATTTTGAAAACTTTTACTAATAAAAAATCCGTAACAAAAGAAATGATATTTTATACAAATTTTTTGTAAGACGAGTGTCAAACTTAGAGCTAAAAAATCAAATGTCTTATAATTTAGAATGGATTAAATACAATCCTACACGGGTGCCACATGTGATGGTTAAAATTATTTTTCCTCTCCTCCCTTGCTACACGACTCCTCCATGGCTAAATTGGAAGAGCTTCATTATGGTTCTAACACTATGAACAAAAGCTTCTCTTGGTCAAACAAATTTATCATTCCATCTCAATATTGTTTAATGACCTTGTGAGACTTGTAATCATGCTTCATACATGCTTGAATTTTATTACAATGAGGTCAATGCAATAAGTTTGACCAAGGCGAACAATGCAAATGCTATGAGGAAGATCATCTCTACGCTACTCCACACCTAATAGGCCTTGTCATCGAAGTCCTCCACAAACATGGAAGACTGAAGCACCAAGAGCCTTTCTTGTTATTGGCAACATTGTGGCATTTGAGATGTCAAAAGAAAGCCATGCCAAAAAACATCTTCATCAAGCAAGCCAAGCATTTTCCACTCACATGATATGAGCACAAAAAGATGAAGAAGGACAAGAAAGTTAAATTAAGCTCAAGCTCAAGTGAGGAAGAAGGGCAAGAAAGTTAAACCAATCCATCTGCCGCCATGTATTGATTAACCTGTCCATCACTACCCCAGGTCGCAGTGTCCGTTGCAGCCCTTGACTTACCCATGCCTCCCTTATCGCCACCTTGCGTCTTCAAGCTCGGTCATTGGCCTAGCTCTTACCCGTGTTGAGGGAGCATTGAACTTACACCACCCTCCTTCGACTCGGCCTCGGCCACTCATGACTCATCCCAGCGTCACCTGCTCCGTGTTGCCATCTCAACGCCACTAAACCACTATGCCCAAGCCTGGGGGTTAGGTTGTTCCCTCGAATTCAAGGGATGGGGGTGTCCCTCAATCTAGGTGCATATTCATCTATGGATGGTCCTGTCTCTAATGCCTTAGAACTAAATAATGCAAACATCGGGCTCGCCCCATATCATTCCTGATTGTTCTACCAACTAGACACATGCTCAGTGTTAGGTGAGACACTCGTCCATAGTGAGACATCTATGATGACTTCATCTTCATCAATATGGGCTTAGTTATTAGGAGATGCACGTATAGATATGGTCTACTTAAATATGTTGGTAGAGATGAGTATGCATGCAAATTTGTTTATAGATAGTGTAGGCTACGTTTCCATAAAAGTGTTTTTTTTCTAGAATACCCTCGGTTTTGGGGTGTCCATCCATGTCCTTTTTCTCCACTTTTGCTTTTTCCTTTATATGCCTGTCCATGTCATACAAGGCCTTGGTGCCAGGTCGAGTAGAAACAATTCTACCTGATCATTCTTGATAAACTTCGTGTGTGCGCCATCATCTCAAGCAAGACTCTCTCAATACTAAAAAATCATTTTGGATAGTGACACGATCTTTAAAACATAACTTTGACTTTTTATTTCTATAAAAATATTTATCAAAAATTTATATATGTATATTTTCATATAAGTATTCTTTAAGATAAATTTATTCATAAAGATTTTATATTTTTAAACTTAACAATTCAAAAGTTATTCATGATTTATATTTTTAATGTTTGATCCAAATCTTGTCCAAAAACAACTCCATTTTTTAGTATGGAAGAAATATGTGACATTGAGCAACAAGGAAATAAGACAGCTTTCTTCGGCATGCCTAGTAAAAACCTGTCTAGTATATTTCTGATCTAGTTTCTAGTGGCCTCTTCAACAATAGAACACACTAAAAAATTACGTGTGAGCCAAGTGCATTTGGAGGAAATGGGATAAGAACTAGATAGGGATTGAGCAAATGCTCATTGCTTAGAACGCCACCTCTTATCCTCGCGCCCTCCGTATCCAATATATGACTTGGATTCATGGTTCATGCTCATTTGAATTGGAACAACCCATGTTCAACGGTTGTATGATACCCAATTTCAGGACTATCTACTTTAGATAGTGACTTTGACTTGTGATAACTAGTTATCTTTTGTTGTTCAAAAATCAAAACGTCATCTAATTATGACAAAAGAGAGTACTAGAAATATTCATGTTGAGCTATCAATTTGTCTCTCTGACCATCATCATTTTGTGCCTTGATAGGTGACCGACCAATCAAGTGTAGACGAAGAGGAGCGATGACGATGGACTGTGCTCCGGTCGCTAGCCCGTAGCCACACAAGATCAAGGCAATGGTGACGTTGGCATGCACATTTTTTTTGTGAAAAAACAAATTCGCTGTCGCGTGTCATGTCCATGCCTCCATTGTTGGTTAACATTGTTGGTTAACTTAAGTGTTCATCATCATCAATCAAATCGAGTTTTAGTACCAGTAGCTAATACTGGAAAGCCAAGTGGGTCCCACACCCACTTGCCCCCCTTGGCAGCCTTCATCCCGGCTGGCCCTCCTCCATACACGCCGCACCACGTAACCCCATCCACGCCCTCCATTTTCCTCCTTCGACTCGGCCTTGGCCACAGTGACTCACCCGTCACTTGCTTCATGTTGGCATTTCAGCGCCACTTGTCCAAAAAAAAAACCCACTACGCCCAAGCCAGATGGGGGTGAGGTCGTTCCCTCAAATTCAGGGGAAGGGGTGACCCCGAATTTAGAGGCATATTTATCTAGGGATGGTTCCGTCCCTAATTGTCTCTGAACTAAATAATGCAAACATTAGGTTTGTCCCATGTCGTTCCCGATTGTTCTACCAATCAAACACATGCTCTGTGTTAGTTGAGACACTCGTCTATAGAGAGACTTCTGTGGTGACATGACTTCATCTTCATTAATATCGGCTTAGTTAGTAAGAAATGCACGTAAAGATAGGGTCTACTTAAATATGTTGGTAGGGATGAGTATGCATGCAAATTTGTTTATAGGTAGTTTAAGCTATGTTTCTATAAATCTCTATCTCTATCTTAATATTAAAGAAAAATGTTTTTTTTTTTTGTCTAGAATACCCTCAATTTGGTGTATCCATCCATGTCCTTTTTCTTCACTTTTCCCTTTTTCCTTTATATGCCCGTCCGCGTCATACAAGGTGTTGGTGCTAGGTCGAGTAGAAACAGTACTACCTGATCGTTCTCGATAAACTTGGTGTGTTCGCCATCATCTCCAAGTAGTACTCCTTCCATATACTAAAAAAGAAGTCATTTTAGACAAATAAACGGTCTTCAAAATATAACTTTGACTTCTTATTTCTATAAAAATATTTATTATAAAATTTATATATGTATATTTTTATATAAGTATTTTTCAAGATAAATCTATTTATATGGTTTTCATATTTCTAAACTTAATAATTTAAAAGTTATTCATGATTTATGAGGTGTTTGAATGGTGTGAAAAAAGTTTTGTCTATGTCACATCAGAATGTCGAGGGGGATATCGGAAGGGGGTTTCGAATACTAATAAAAAAAAATTACGAACTCATCAAAAAACCATGAGATAAAATTTTTTAAGTATAATTAATCTATCATTAGTAAATGTTTACTGTAGCAATATATTGTCAAATCATGAACTAATTAGGCTTAAAAAATTCGTCTCGCAAAGTTATCGCAATTCTATGCAATTAGTTATTTTTAGACTATATTTAATACTCCATGCATGTGTGACAAGATTCGATGGGACAGAGCAAAACTTTTACCGATGGAATCCAAACACCCCCTTATATTCTCAATGTTTGACCTAAACTTTACCCAAAAAAAACTTTATTTCTGAGTCCGTTTCTAGTGGCCTCTTCAACAATAGAACACACTAAAAAATTACATGTGAGCCAAGTGCATTTGGAGGAAATGGGATAAGAACTAGACAGGGATTGAGCAAATGCTCATTGCTTAGAATGCCGCCTCCTGTCCTCGCGCCCTCCGTATCCTATATATATGATCTAGTTTCATGGTTCATGCTCATATGAACTGGAACAATCCATGTTCAACAGTTGTATGATATCCAATTTCAGGACTATTTACTTTAGATAGTGACTTTGATTTGTGATAACTAGTTATCTTTTGTTGTTCAAAAATCAAAATGTCATCTAATTATGACCCAAGAGAGTATGCTAGAAATATTCATGTTGAGCTATCAATTTGTCTCTCTGACCATCAGTTTGCGCCTTGAGAGGTGACCGACCAATCAAGCCTAGGCAAAGAGGAGCGATGATGGTCCGTGCTCCGGTCGCCAGCCAGTAGCCACACAAGATCAAGGCAGTGGTGACGTTGGCATGCAAGTTTTTGTCATGAAAATAAAAATCGCTGTCACGTGTCATGTCCATGCCTCCATTGCTGGTTAACTTAAGTGTTCATCATCATCATCAATCAAATCATGTTTTAGTAGTACCAATAGCTAATACTGGAAAGCCAAGTGGGTCCCACTCGCCCCTGCCTGGCGGCGGCCTTCATCCTCGCTGGCTCTGCTCCATCCACGCCACGCCACGTGGCCCACGTCACCCCCCTCACCTGCTCCTCCTATCTTCTTCTCCAGGGGCCACACGAAAAGAAAAACCAGAGAAAAAAAAAAGGAAAACACAAAGACAAATCGCCATCTTTCCAGTGCCCCACCAACCGCGACCGGGCCCACCTGTCATCGACAGCACGGCCCGCCTTCCTAATCTCGGGACTCGGGTGCGCGATGCGGAACAAAAGATCCACGAATTGTTCTTCCTCGACCGAAGGGTCTCTTCGGCGGCGGCGATGTCTCCCCCCGGGCCCGGCGGACGGCGGCGGCGGCGGCACCGGCGACGACTGGTTCCTTGACTGCGGCATCCTCGACGACCTCCCGGACGCGGCCTGCGGGGCCTTCCCGTGGGACGCGTCCCCGTCCTCTTCCAACCCCAGGTCAGCGCGGATTTTTGACCGATCGATTCCTGCTTCCCCCCTCCACGCCCCCCGCTTCTAGTTACAGGAGATGCGGATGATTTCGTTTAGCGTACGGTCCTGGAGATCGGTTCCGTGGCCGCGGCGTTCCGTATCTCTGTGATGAGTATCGTGGAATCGTGGTGTGTAGAGACGGGCGGCTGAATTTTTTTGGGGGATTTGGGGGCGGCTATCTATCAGGGTAGTAGATGCATGCGCCGGGATGCATCTGATCCGGAGATTGTTCGTGCTATAAACTCCAGTAGGCTGCTTTTGCACAGATTAAATCAGATTAGAGTTCCCAAAGAGAAAAAAATGGCTCCCCAGAAAAAAAAACAAGGCTGCTGAGTTTGTGCGCTTCAAGGTGACCAAGGATTCGTCCAAACAGTTGATGGGGGGTTGTACTACCGGTCTTCAAGATGATCCGGATTATTTGTGATGTGGACCAATGGTTTGTCCAAACAACTGAGATGGTCTGCTGCTGTAGCGTACACTGTTTTATGCTGGTGACTTAATTGATGGGGGATTGTATTTCCGATCTTGATGATAAGTATGTGTGCAAGCAAACTGCACTGCAGAGCCAAAGATATAATTTCCCATGTGCCATGTATGTGCTGATGCTGCTATGAATGATTTCAGTTATTTGGTTGAAATTAGGTACTAGCAAATAGGAAAAAGGAAGTTCATGTACAGTTGGAACTGCTAATTGATTTCCCCCCTTATTTTACAGTTTGGAAGTGGGCAGCTATGTGAACACACATGAAGTCTTCAAGGAGCCCAATGATGTCTTCAAGGAGCCTGGCAGCAATAAACGGTGTGTCTGTTATTTCGCTCTATGACTTAAGAATGTATTCATATTGTCTTGCTGTATGCAGCCATCATTCTTATAATTGTAACTCTATTGCAACTTGCAGTTTAAGGTCAGGATCCAATGATGTGCCAACATCTAAAGCTTCTAGGGAAAAAATGAGGAGGAATAAGCTGAATGACAGGTAAATCATAGACATAATTTTGCTGTTCACTGGAGTATCAAAGATGGATTGCCTGCCATGTCATTGACATACCTTCTCATTTCTCATGGTTTCTAGGTTTCTTGAGTTGGGGTCTACACTAGAACCAGGGAAGCCAGTAAAAGCTGACAAAGCTGCTATCCTAAGTGATGCTACACGCATGGTTATTCAGCTTCGTTCAGAAGCACAGCAGCTGAAGGAAACTAATGGTAGTCTTGAAGAAAAGATTAAAGAACTAAAGGTTATTCAGCTTTTTCTCATTAACACTGTCAACTCACATATAAGAGATTGTCCTTTTATGGTGTGAGCATGCCCCATGTTATTCAGGAATTCATAACTTTTACCAGTAGCACTCTTATGTTTATCTAGAATTTTGAGATCTTTATCTAAGTCTGGCAATGCCTTATGGTAGCTTATGGCCTGCACATGAATACACTGTGAGTGCTCTTGCATAGCTCATCCAAGACATTTCTTATTACCAGCTAGTTTTACTGGTACAAACTTTTTCTGAATCTGAATTGTCCACATGCCAAATCAGCCACTGGCTGATATAACTATATAACTCGTTACCTACATGTTGATTTTATGCACAACAGGGCACAAAGCATCTATTCATCATATAAAGCCTTAGACCTGTCAATGGGGAGGGTATGAACACACCCAGACTTACCCACTACCAAATCCATTTCTGAAATATACATTGTACACCATCCCTGTAACTCCCCATACACATTGGGTAATCTTGATTCATCTCAATCATGGACATGTGCTTGCCTGCTTGGACTGTTGTTCACTGCTGCCACAGCTGGACATCGCCACCCCTACCCCCCCCACACACACACCACCCAACCCCCCCGTGCTGCACCTCCATGGTTGCCCTCCACCGGGGCTGGCTTGGGGAGGCACAGGGAAAGCCATAGAGATACACTGATACTGAGGACAACTAAGGGCGCATGGGAAGGAGACAAGATTACGGGTAGAAGCAGGGGGGTACCTGTACGTTACCCTTAATCCAACAGGTAGCAAGCTACTTATCCATACCCAACTGAAATCACACGGTTGTGGATTTGGTGTACAGGTTAGGGTATCCAACGACAGTTTTACAGCCTTCATTTTTGTATGATAAATAAAATTAGTTATCAAGCTTTTGAACCACTTCCACTTGTAATTCGTAGAAATTCACATTCCACAATAAACCTTTATGTAGAGTCTGAGTTATTATTTTTACTAGACTGTTGGTCATATTGTACTGTTCAATGTGGCTGCTATGCCTCAACTACTCTCAAGTACTCAGCTGTTGAATTTTTTTTCTTGGGGGCACAAAGTTACTCCTTTTCTGATATATATTTTTTCTATATATGGTCTCCAATATTTATGAATCCATTATTGTTTCTCTAAATTCCAGGCCGAGAAGGATGAGCTTCGTGATGAGAAGCAGAAACTGAAATTAGAGAAGGAGAGTTTAGAGCACCAGATGAAGCTTATGACCTCCACTCCGGCCTACATGCCTCATCCGACCCTGATGCCAGCGCCTTTCCCTCAGGCGCCCTTAGCGCCATTCCATGCCCAGGGGCAAGCTGCAGGGCAGAAGCTGATGATGCCCTTTGTCAGCTACCCAGGGTACCCAATGTGGCAGTTCATGCCACCATCAGAAGTTGACACCTCGAAGGACAGCGAAGCGTGCCCTCCTGTAGCATAATCTCCGCTTTGATTGGCTGGTCACGCTCGCACCATGTGAATTAGTCGCAACTGAATCTTCCCTACTAGTTGTCGATCCATTGATTGGGTATAACTATTGTTCTTATTATGTGGTAGTTTGTCGGTGACGAAGTAAGCTGATGATGATATTTGTGGCAGGGCGCCCTACTATAGAGGCTTCTGCTGCTTCCCCTTGAATGGCTGTACAATTTTTTTTGGAGAAAAGAAGAATGTTCGTTCTTGTTCTCCATAGCAACAATGTCACAATATTATTATCTATATGTCATATATTTAACGTGCTGTGTCGTGCGTCAGTCTTGTTTGTGATATAAAACTGATTATCTGGCATGAATATTTAGAACAGAGACATTATGCGTTGAACAGTACACGAGAGCTGCTTGGCTGTTGCTGTTTGGATGAATGAAACAGTGAGCCAGGCAATGTTAAGGCCAAGCATTAGGACACAGTGATGACAATGAGTGAGCCGAGACTGGCTGCAGCTTCATTCCGGGGTTTCAGTGCCCCGGCTTGCCGCCGCAGATGAACTGAAGTAGCGCCTTCCGTTGCCGACGGGCTTGCCGCCGAGCAGGAGCTGTAGCCGGCCTTGGTCGCCTGTACGTTGTCGTGCGGGGACGCGTCGTACTTCAACACCATCTGGTCGATCGCCCGGGTGGAAGTCGACGGCATTTTTTTTATTTTCTTCTAAAAAACTCCCTCCTAAAAATGTAATTTTTATAAAGTTTGACCAAACAATTAATTAAATTATATACTTCTTCTGTTTCAAATTAGAAGTCGTTTTGACTTTTTTTGGTTCATCTATTTTTCTATATATCTAGACACATTATTATATCTAGATATATATAAAATAGATGTTTTAAAAAAATTAAAACGACTTATAATTTAGAATTTTATGCAAGTTTAAATTGCAAAACATACACTAATAGATTTGCATTCAAATTGGCTCTAAAATGTTTTTAATTCTTTTGCCATTATAACTACATAATAAGGGAAATTATGGATCCAAATCTATTTTATATGACTTTTCATTTGGTCAAGTGTGGCAATCATTTTTAAGAGGAACAGGTCCAGCATATTTTCAAAACAGTTTGTACGAGATCGTGTCCAGCATATTTTCAAAACAGTGTACGAGATCGTCTGGTTCAGGGCTCTCGATCAATCAAAATTCAAAAAGCCTGGTACCGGTAGGCTCCGGACCCCTGGACGCACAAGCCTACTTAGGTAGTGTTTGGTTAGGTGTATAAAAGTGGATGGGATAGATCATCCTAGATGGATGGAGCATGGATGATATAATTCTGTATGAGACGGTACACTTTGATTGTTTGGTTACGTGTATGATACAATACATGACTTTTGTTTGGATAGCTGTATAGAATAGTACGAGTCAGTATAAGATTATGTTTGGTTAATTATACTGTTACATCTAAGATTTTTATTTATAAGACATATTTGTATAAATTTACTATTACGAATACAACAACAGTTAAGAAAATGCTAGATGGATTCAAGAAAGAGAACACCATTAATTTACATTATATTAATAGGCTCCTAGTGTAATAATCACTTCTTCTCATATAGTATATACTAGTGCCATACAGATCGAGTGCATATAACAAAAGCAGTGTCGTTCGTTTTCACTGGAGTATACTAGCTAGACACATTCCATTTTCTGTGTGCATGCAACTAGTAGGAACTGGCCTCCGCCACCTGCTTCCACGCGTCGGACACGAACTGTCTTGCCGTCTGACAGCAGCCACGCGCGCTCCAGTAGACGAGGCGGAAAGAAGAGCAAGAGTGCTAGAGACTTCATCCGGCGCCCTGGACGGTGTGGTTCGGTGATTTTCTCCGCACTGGACGATACAGCATCAATCGGGAATATTCGGTGGTTTCGGATCGTTCGGTCATGGATGGATCCATTCAATCCAGCAACCAAACAATTGGACGTGTGGGCCCCAGGCATCTATCCATGCCACGTATGCCAGAGGTCCACTCACCCTACCGCACTACAACGACGGCCCTATCATTGTTGAGGGAGGTGCCGAAGGTTGGGTGTGAGGAACAAAGTGCTAAGATATGGTGAGAATAAGCATGAGCTCCTGCTCGACGAGGAAGCGGAAGGAGTGTGGTGGTGGCGGTGGTGTTGTTGAATGTGATTGCCGCGAGGCATAGGCTAGCACCACGGTGAGGCAGAGCAGGAGCAAGTCAAGTGGAATTAACGAGGGACATAGCGGCGAAGGATCGGCTTGGACATGTGGTAGGGAAAGCATGGCAAGGGCGGCGAAGCAGGTTCTAGGAAGCTAGGTCAGCATAAGCAACACAGGCTGGGATTGTACATACTCAATTTTTAAGAGTTGGGCATGCATTTTTAAAGTACTAGGACTGGGATGAGAACTTGGAACAAGTTTAAGGAGCTAAATACGTAATTTAGGACCTAGATGAGAAGTTGAGACAAGTTTAGGGAGCTAAATGTGTAATTTAGAAGTACTGGGACCTAGATGAGAACTTAGAACAAGTTTAGGGATCTAAATGTGCAATTTGAAAGTAAAAAGGGAGGAGAAAAATCAAAGATGTGGGTCCCGTAGTGGATAGAATATGGAGTATGGATGAATGCGGGAGAAGATGGTATAAAGGAAAATTTATTCCTTTTTAAAGCCTTGAGTTTAGGAGGCCTTGGACACAAAAGCCTAACCCAGCTGGCACGGCACTGGGAGCGCAGCCGGTCAGCCGGTGTGAGTGACCTCCAGCTGTCGGTCGTTCTCTTCTCTCTCCCACTCTCCCTTCGCTCAACTCGTCCTAGTACACTTCGCCTCGTCTCGGATCGGGCCACTCGGTTTACCTCGTCATGGCGCCCCAAAGCAGCAGCAGCTGCGGAGGCCGCGAGGAAGAGGACCAAACCCTAGCGGCGTCCTCCGCTGCCGCTCCCCTCGCCCGCCGGCGTTGTCGCCACCTGCGCCGCCGGTGGTGGAGACGCCGACGCCTACAACGACGACGGTCGCCGACCTCACGGACGTCCTCCTCCAGGCCATCCTCGTCCGCCTCACGCCCGCCGACCTCCTCCGCGCGGCGCTGGCCTGCCACCGCTGGCTCCGCGCGGCGACCCGCGCGCTCCCACGCGCGCCACCCCTCCTCGGCTACTTCTTCCACCCGCAAAACCCCACCAGGCCGCCGCCCTTGCCGGCGTCGGACAAGACGCACCACCCGGCCGTCTTCCTCCCGCTGTCCGCCTCGTCCCCGCTCCTCTCCCTCGACCTCACCCCGGGCGCCGCCAGCAGCCTCTCCATCCAGGACGTGCACCTCGGCCTCGTCCTCCTGCTCCCGGACTCCCGCCCCAAGTCGCTGCTGCCCCGCATCCTCGCCGTCGACCCGGCGTCGCGCCGCCGCGCGCTGCTCCCTCCCCCCGCCTCGCGACGCGCTGCCCGAGCCTGACCGATGGCGCCGCGACAGGTGCGTCCTCGGCGTCGCCGTCCTGTCGCGCGCGCACCCGAGCCGCCTCACCTTCGACGCCGTCTGCTTCACCGTCGACGGCGACCGCCCGCGCGCCTGGGTCGCGTCCGTCCGCGACGGCGACTGCGCCTGGCGCGCGCTGCCGAGGGCCGGGGGCGGCGTCGCCGTCGACTTCGACCCGTGGTGGTTCGAGGCCCGCTGCGTGCACGCCGCGGGGAACGTCTACTGGCACATCTGCAACTCCAGCCGCGTGCTCCAGCTGGACCCGCGCACGCTCCAGTTCTCGTTCCTGCCCGTGCCTGCCGCCCTGGGCGATGGCTTCAACAAGTACCGCGTCGGGGAGACGCCAGAGGACGGCCGTCTGTGCGTGGCGTCGATCGTGGAGGAAGAGAGTCTGCAGATCTGGGTGCGTGGAGGAGACGCCAGGTGGACCGACAGGGGTTGGATGCTGGAGAGGGCGATTTGCATGACCAAAGTTCTCGACACCGTGCCTGGGCTACCCAAGGACAGCAACATGCGGACGGTCTGCGCCTGGATCACCGACATGGACTACGCTCGCACCGGGAAGGTGTTCATCACTACATGGGGATTTGGGCGCTACTCGTTCCATCTGGACACTGGCAAGCTGGAGCGCTTGGTGATGAAAGATGGCAAGGAGCATGGAGACCCTATCTATGCCTACACCTTGGCCTGGCCGCCTGAGTTCCTTGCTGCTCCAACAAACTGACTTGCAGGTGATTTCCTATAACAAGCTTTGCTTGATCAAATGCTCCATTGATTGTTTTCCTTTATGATTATCTGTATATGCTTTGGTGCATGCATATTTTGTCATATTAGCTTTACTTTAATTTAATTTAGTGTGTGGTTCACTGATTAATTGTGGTCTAGGGTCAGGATTTGTTTCTCCTTGATTCATATGTACATTGATAATATACCTTGATCTATTTAGATGAAACAAACCAACCAAACCAAAGCAACCAGTACATGATATTCTTATATCTTTATTACTTGTGGAACCAATAAACATCTCTTCCATTGTAGTCCCTGTATAGGTGAAACAAACAGACCAAGGGTTCAAGGCCATTTCCATACGAGCTTATAGTTAGTTTTATGTTTGTCCATGTTCCCTGCTGAGGTCCAGATTCCTAAACCCTCCCTCTTAACACAATACTTCCAATGCAGCCCCCCTTCAAGATGGTTTCTACAACGCTACTGCAAGTGATGACGACTATGACTTATGGGTGTGACTTTGACATGTTCATTTCCATGAAAATTGAAAAAATATGTGCCCCTATCTTTTTAAGGAAGCATCATTGTTTATACTGATCCATTTGTTTTTCATGGTTTTTTGCTTGACGTCTTCAACATACTCCAAAATTTATAGCAGGAACACTTTAGTTGGATGTGGATATTTTTGCTAACTCTCATTAGTCACTGTAGTGTATTTTATTTAAAATGAATGTATTTTGTGTATGTTTAAATTGTGGAGCAGTTTACTTTGGTTTCTTTGTCATAAGAATACCTCTGAACTCTGCACTGGCGTCTTCAACATTTGCTGTGATCCTGAGTGCATATCGATAATACTGAATGTCATTGTGTATAAATTTGAACACTGCATAAAGCTGTGTTTATGCAACTTAGAACTTTTTCTTTGTTGCGTCTTTGTTTAGTTATGTGCTGCTCCTTTTTTGAAAAAGTTGTATGTGCATATATTAGTAACTGTTCTGGATCCTGAGGTGCTTCTTGGGCTTATTTTTTTTTTTTTTGTAAGCATTTTCTTATCATTGTGTGTATTAAATTTACTTTAGCTCCAAAATTTAATATTAGCAATAGGATCAATCTAAGATACACCTTGCTTAGGTTTCTTATATTTTGCAGTTCCATTTATGATTGGATTACCTGATAGGCTGAAAATAAATTTGTTTTGATGTTGGTGTTATGCACAAGCACTAAAATGTGTATTTACATCATAGATCCTCCAGAGGTAAATCATTCATATGATGTGAAATGTTGCCTCTTCTTGTGTGTTGCCTATTGACCTGTTTAGTTTCAACCGCAATTTTCTATCAGTGTTCATTAGTCACGTATTTTGTTTCTGAAACCTTGCATATCTCAATCAAGTCTCAATCACTGGTTTCTTCTGCAGTGGCGAACTTCCAGAGCAATCACTTATTACATTGCTAGGAACTTTCATGCAGTGTTCAAATAGGCTATAGTCCAAATGTTCTTGTGAGGAGTTATTGACCTTGGTTATGTGTTTTGCAATGTCCTTGGTTGGATCTTTGCTTCATATCATTTGGCTGTGTCACTAGGTCTGACTTACAATTGCAATTTGATTGGCACATCCAAGTTGAAAACTTCACCTTTTTTTTTTTCATTTTACAGTGCAGTTCCTGATATTTCTTTTAGACATTCCATGATGTCTACTTTAAATTTATGCTTTACAATATGCATGGTAGGGCGCCAGGAAGCACTCAAAACTCAAAAGTCCCTAGTTTGAAATGGTACTTTTGTACCCTTTTTTACTTAGAAATGGAAGGTCTTTACACAAAACTAGAGAATCTACATACCAGTTTGATGATCCTTAAGCTATGACTGATTGCTTCATCAATTTTAACAAGATTCACGGTTCAATTCTCCTATCTTTGCAATTGTATTAGGACAATGGTGCTGGGATTTGACTATTTTATCAATTTGGTTACTTTGATGGTTTTATTCTCGTATCTTTGCATGAATTTCCGCTGATGCAACGAGCTACTAGAAAAAACTTCTAGACCTATGAAAATATATTGTGAACGCTGTTAGGCACTTCTGAACTTTAAACATTACATATACCTTGGATCCGCTTTCTGGTTGCAAGCCAGTCTGGGTTATTTGATCATCAAAATCCAATCGGTTTGATTCCTAGGCAGTTGGAATTGTGCTAACAATTATTTATTTCTTTATGATTCAGGTTGCTAACCAGCGAGAGATGATAGCAGTGACGTAAATCGGCTCACCTCTTTGGTTTCTGGGTTACTTGTGCCGTGCCATCTTCACTAAAGCTCTTTGTTCCGTACTGTATTAGTGTTTAGGAGAAACCTGTTGCTGAACTTGTCTTTTCACATTTTAGGACTAGATGGCATTCTGAAAGACAGTAGTAGGGTGTGCCACGTTATGCTGGTTCAGGCAAAACATACATGCTTGCTTGTCATGAGATATTTGTCCCATTAGACTAAGATTGCCATATTGAGGACATTAGGGTGGAATGTCTCCCGTCGTGCTGTTTCAGCTGCTGAACTAGTTTTGTTCGTCACACGAACCATCTATCGTTTTTCTACTCTGATGATCTTCCTCCTGTTTTGCGTATCATGTGAGTTCATAATTTTTACTTTTTCAGAGTGAGTCCATCATTTTGACTTCTGTGGGTGCCACTGTGGTTCTTAACTTGTTCTCTTTGAGCTGTGATTCATAACTGCATACACTTCCTAGATTCAGCTGTGTCACCATCTTCGCATCCTAGCTTGTATCATCCTTCTGGTGGTTGCAGTAGCTGGCGATCGAGGCTGCAAGATGCTCAACGACAACAGCATGCTGCCCTGGCTGTACAATTTTTGCGTAGAAAAGAATGCTCGTTCTTGTCCTCCATAGCAACAATGTCACATTATTATCCACATGTCATATATTTTATTTTATATATGTTTAAATACAAGCAAATCGTCTGGCATGAACGATATTTAGTTCAGAGACAGTATTCGTTCAACAGCACTATATATGAGATGCTTCATGGATGAACTGAATGAAGAAGTGAGCTAGCTAGGCAATGGCGAGAGTGAGGCCAAGCAGCAGCGACACACCAATGGTGATGAGTAGAGAGCCGAGAGTGGCCGAAGACCCCGGCGGCGCCGCGCCACGGGGCACATTGTAACAAATGATCCCGCTGCCGTTTATGCACAGGGGCGTGACGCTGACCTCCAGCTTCATCCCGGCGTCGCAGTGCCCTGGCTCGCCGCAGATGAAGTAGCGCCGCCCGACGCCGTAGAGCCTGACGGCGTCGCTGCCGGTCCGGCGCGCGTCGCCGCCGGCGACGGGGCTCGCCGCCGAGCAGGAGTTGTAGCCGGCCTGGGTCACCTCCACGACGTCGTGCGCCGACGCGTCGTACTTGAACACCAGCTCGTCGCCCGGGTGGAAGGCGACGGTGGACGCCCAGGCGGTGAGGTTGGTCCGCAGGTCCCACGAGCCCCCGGCGAGCCGACGGTGTAGCTGGCGCCGGACGCCGTTCCGAGCACGCTTGCCGCCGCCGCCGCAATGATCGCCATGGTGATCACTGATGCTTGTGCGGCCCTCCCCATCAGCTTAACTAATCGACGATCGATGCTGCTGATCTTGAATTTGAATGAATGAAAATGACAGTTGGCAACTTTTGAGGCTGGGTTTAATTTGAGCAATATTTTTTTGCGACGAATTTAGCAATTGTTGTGTGAGCATGGAGGTGTGCATATTGAGGTGAATATATAGGGGAGCTGGTAGACCTGGAATGCAGTGTGCAACGATGACATGGTCCATTAGCTTTTGCATGCATGATTAAACGTGTGCATAAATTATATTCCATCGTTAATAACGAACTTATAATATGTATATATATGTAAATCAATCAAACAGGTGACTTGGCCTCATGGAGTCACACGTGATGAGGGCCTGTGGAACTTGCCTTTCAGTTTCAGCTACCATGTTTGACGTCGACGGTCATATATATTGCACATGGATTCATACGCTCGTGATAAAGCGGACCTAGTGGATTATAGATGCTCCCACACACAAAATGCAACTTTACAAGTATTTCAAAAAAAAAAAAAAATGCAACCAAAATATGGATGGACAGTATTAATCTTTTTTCATGCTTACTTGAGCTGAAAAACGTATTATAAAAAATATAATCAACATGTAAATAGTAATAGGTTGTGAATAAAAACGTATGCCTCTATTCATATTTATGAAAAATAGAATCAACATGTGCCTTGACACGTGAATTTTGAAGAGTCAGAATCCGTATGATGGGTATGGCATACCGCTTCCAACCCACAAGGCTCTATCTTTTTTTATAATAACCGACAGAGCCCCATTTCAATTAAAGATATAACATAAATACATCATTCAAGAGAATATCAGGCAGAAAAGAAGAAAGATAGAGAGCTATGAAATCAACTAAACATACTATCTTTTTTTTAAAAGAGTAAATTGCACCGTACTATTGAGTGATTACTAAATAGGTACTCCAACTGAAAAACATAACAGCTAGTTACTTAAACTATTAGTGGTTCCTAGATAGGTACTCCAACTAAAAAATATAACAGCTAGATACTTAAACTATTGGTGGTTATCAAATAGGTACTCTAATTATAAATTCTATTAGTACATAACGAGACAAATTAATTAAGTATAATTAATCCATCATTAGCACATGTTTACTTACTGTAGCACGACATTGTTAAATCATGAGTTCAGTTGTCCCGATGACCATTGATTATGAGTCAGCTTTTGTGAGACGAATTTTTAAACCTAATTAGTCCATAATTTCAAAAAGCTGGCTCATAAAAACCTAATTGTGTCAAATCATAGATTAATTAGGCTTAAAAAATTCGTCTTCTCATAAGCAACGGTCACCGGAACAACTAAACTCATGATTTGACAATGTCTTGCTATAGTAAATATGTGCTAATGTATTAACGAAATTTGTAATTAGAGTATCTATCTGGGAACCACCAATAGTTTAAGTGCCTAGCTATTACGTTTTTTAGTTAGAGTACCTATATGGGAACCACCAATAGTTTAAGTACCTAGCTGTTACGTTTTTCGGTTGAAGTACCCATCTGGTAATCACCCAATAGTTTAAGTACCTACGGTGCGATTTACTCTTTTTAAAACTAACTAAACATACTATCACCTTTCTACTTGATAAGTTTCACCTATATATATATATATATATACACACACACACACACACACACACAATCCTTGCACCAAAAGAAGGCCAGCCAGTGTGGCCACATCACCAGCAATTCCTAGCCGTTCGATCAGGCATGCGTACGGCCTAGATTGGGAGTTTCTCGGTTATTTTGTAAAAAAAAAACTTCGAACTTTAGAGAAATTAACTCGTAGTCTGACCTCATCTCTTAGCTTTTTTTCTTGCAAAGAAGCCATCTAATTTTACCAAAATCAACCCATGCTCCATCCTGACCTCTCACCTATTTT
Organism: Chrysopogon serrulatus; assembly: GCA_015844335.1. Classification (NCBI taxonomy): domain Eukaryota; kingdom Viridiplantae; phylum Streptophyta; class Magnoliopsida; order Poales; family Poaceae; genus Chrysopogon; species Chrysopogon serrulatus. The sequence continues at coordinate 15,712 of JADLZL010007629.1, read as the reverse complement.
ATGGGCTGGCTTTTTCCCACGCTGGGCCGGTCTGCCTTCTGCGTGAGCCACACTCTCCTCCATTGGTCTAGAATGGGCCAAAAATGGTCCGAGAGCCTCTTTTTCTTTTCTACGTTTTATTTTTTCTTTTTAAATCAGAGATCTTTCATAATTCATATAAAATTAAAGAAAATCATAAAAATGCCAAACCAGTTTTTTGAGTTTCTTATTATTACTAGATCTATGCATTAAACTTAAATATCATATGATTTAGTGTATTTTATTTGGTATAGTTATAGATCTATGATTTTGTGTCATTGATTAATTTGTTGTTCATATCGCATATGAACTAAAAATATCTCCTCCATCTTAACTCTAAATCCCGTAATTCTTCCACCAGAAAACTTCTAAAATCAAATCCTAAAAATTTATACCCTTTTTCTTAATCTTTGTTCCTGATTTACTTATTTAACGCTAACCCGTAGTACAAATACTCGAATATAAATAATCACATATATACATATAATATCATAATACTTTATTGTATATGGTACATGATATTCCATCATGCCACACATATAAATACTTGAAATGAATATATACAAATAACATAATGTGCTGTTAATATACGCCGTAGATACAAATATATAAACATACATACATGCACACTGGCCATACGCAGCAACACCGCGACTATTTCTAGTGAAACATGAAACAGGAACACTAAAAGATCGACACAATATCAAGACTAAGAAGCAACTTCCATCAACTTCGGTTTCTTGCTCAGCAACTTCATAGCTATCATCAGTATAGTGTTGATGCTTGCCACCAAGCTTCTTAGGATTTTGTATAAGTTTACCCTTAAAGCATAGCTTATTCCAGGTTTTTCTAGATGGCCCAATAGATAGCTGCAATTCCCAAAGTATGAAACTGTTTGCCATAAGAAATAAGCCACTTTTCACACTATAACCAACATTGTTCTAGGGATATGGGAACATTGTTTGCCCCAACACATGTAGCAGTAATTGTCTAGCAAAGCAATACTGCATTGGAACAAAAGGTGAGAAGCAGTTTCTTCATGAGAAGAGAAATGCTCCTCATATTTCAAATTATAATTCGTTTGATTTTTTAACCCTAAGTTTGACCACTCATTTTATTAAAAAAAAAAAAAATATAGTTAAATTTAAGTCATTCTCAATTAACTTCTATTAATAAAGAAAGCCACAACAAAATAAATGATATTTTGCACAATTTTTTGAATAAGATGACTAGTCAAATTTGGATTAAAAAAGCCAAACAAATTATAATTTAGAATGAAGGGAGTAGCATGTAGGATTAACAGGCCACTTTCTGTTAACCATATATATTGTCTTCGGTTAGGATTGCATTATTCAAGATAATCCATAAAAGAATTTTTAATTTTTGTTGGGATTTTCTCTCTTCCACACTTTCTTATGATCTCCGGTTTCATTTGCAGTCCGTGCATTATACACAAATTTAATAGTAAAAACCATTACATCGAAACTTCACATCACCTAACTAGTAAATATCAAATTATTTACGTGTCATTTACATATTTTAAAGTGGTAATGTTGACAACCAAAATTGTTTATTTTATAAAGTTGTCAAAATGTTGATTTAATCTCACCATTGCGTTCCTCTCGTCGGGATGGTCAAAAATCTTATATGGAATGCCCGATTTGGAGATCAGATGAAGAAGTTATGGCCCCGGGAATATACTGTGGTGCTGACCGGAACTTCCGGTCCGAGACCGGAACTTCCGGTCCAACTTCCGGTCTGTGACCAGAAGTTCCGGCCTACGCCGGACCCTGGAGCTCCGGGAACTTTCGATCTATAACCGAAAGTTCCGGTCCGAGACCGGAAGTTCGACCGGAAGTTCCGGTAGACCTCGTCAGTTCGGATCTGGACTTTCCGGTTGCGACCCGAACTCTTCCAAACTCGTGGGAAACTTGGAAAATAAGTATTGGAGCAGTTTCCTACTGGGATAAGACCACCCCCCTCTATATATATGAGAGGATCATGGCCCATTGAGGACCCATCTATCCAATCGTCAAAAAACACATCTACAACGTAGGTTTTAGCGGTTTCACCTCTATCATGCTGTTCATCCCTTGATCCAGGTGACCAAGGATGGCGCCCTAGGCTTGCCGGTCGACCTAGGGCAACCCGACGACGTCCTTACCCTGACGGGGTCCTTACCGGACGAGAGCTTCGACGGTTCCTTTGCTAGTTTGCCTGAAAACTAGCCATTCTTCGTCACGTAAGTGCGATTGTTTACCCTTTGGTGGTTTGCTCGTAAACCTCTCCGCTCTTCACTGCGAAAGCGTGTTGGTTACCCGCTACGTTCTTCGGTCCGTGGCAACCCGGGCGTCTAAAGCCCTCGTGGTGTGTTGGTCCGGACCACATTCAGCGTCAACACACTTTTTGGCGACTCCGCTGGGGAAAAGTTGTTTCGGCTCTACTTTGTAGCCGAATCTCTTTGCCCTAGCTTTATACTTTAACTGATCTATCTTTTTGTGCTCGCCATTACCGTTGCCATCTGCCCTAAAAGGCCGATTGCATCTGGTTTTGATCCCTTGTGACCTTGCTTGCTATTTTGCAAGGAGTTGTGCTTGTTTTTAGAAATTTCAGCATGGTGGTCAAGTTATAAATCATAGAGTACCAAGGTGTTGCATCACAAAACTACTACAATCACCCCGAGGTACAATTTGCGGATACATCTGATGATTTTTATAATTATTTTGCAAGTGATTTGAATTGCCATGTTGGTGTTGCTAGTTATGATAATACTAGATATGTTGCATCGGCTAATCTTCCTAATTATGTATATCATGATCAAGAGCTGATGCTTACTAAAAATTCTTTTACGTTTAATACTACTAGCAACATACAACATGTAAATTCCTATTCATCGGCTAAAAGTTCACAATATGTGGTTCCACCACGTGACATGTCGATGAATGAGAGAATTGGCTATGACAATAATAATTATTTAGCCAATTGCTCTCAAAATTCAGCACTTTATGCAAAGATCAATGCTCACAATTTGGCTTCATGTGTTACTTCTAGCTTTAGCCGAATTAGTGGAATTTCTATAGGGCGTTCAAGTACGAAAGTCTATGATTCGGCTTCACACATGACTTTAGCCGAATCAATGGAAATCCGGCAATGGGTGAGGAGATTCGTGTCAGGCCTGCAACCATTGCTAAAATGAAAGCACAAGGAATTACTGAAGATTCTCCTCTTTGCTATAGTTTTGTTTATCTACAATCTGAATTTGATAAGCTAGAGGAAAGAACTTTACCTCAGGTTGCACATACTAGTAAATTGGCCTCCGATTTTAGTCAACCTCACTATGAGAGGCCGTTTTACTGTTATTTTGATCAGCTTGATATGTTAATCTCAAAGAGTCAATTCAAATTGGCCTCTTCGAAAACTGATAAAGCCAATTTAGGAGAGGCTACCACAAAACCTCATAGCAAGGGGTCGATCACATTCAAATCATCAGCTATGAGAATGGAAAAAGAAGCTATCCTTTCTGAACCAGTCACATCTAAGAAAACAAGTTTCACAACTAAAAAGCATGAGAAACACAAGAAATCAGCTAGACTTGATTTTTTAGGAGCTAAAGGGGTCGTGTACTTATCTAATGATTATCACATCATTGATGAAGATCAAGACCCTACAAGCAAGAAGGAAGGGTTGCATGCTTGTTCCAAGTCGGCTAAGTCGACTACCCAGTCAGCTAGGCCGACTATCTCTGCAACCTGCTCTAAATCGGCTAAACCGACTTCTCAGTCGGCCAGGCCGATTGCCTCTGGTGCTTGCCTCGAGTCGGCTAGGCCGACTCCACCTGCTGCTAATGCCCAAGTCGGCCTAGCCGATTTCCAATCGGCTAAGCCGACTTCTTCGGTTCCTACAGCCGTTAATGCATCTTTGGATGATTCGGCATCTATTGTTGGTCGTTCCTTTGAGATGGAAAACAACATCATTCCAATTAAAGATGTACATCTCTCTGACATGATCAACAAGGTACAAGGTATGGATATTTTGCTTAAATTCCAATCTGGTCATACTATTTTAATTTCTGCATCTACTAGAGATATCCTTATTAATAGTTGTAAAAGACTGATTCGGAATAGCATTATATTTGGTGAAAGTAAGATAAATTCAGATTCTATCGGCCAACACATTATACCATATGGTAAGGCCGATGGTGCTGATCTATCAAAGTTAAATTTTCCTAAAAGCAATTACAAAGGTGTGGCCGAATGGACTGATGTCAAATCTAATCCATTCGTTTGCCTAGCTTTAAAGCCGACTCCACAAAAGAATCGGCTAAGAAAATCAAAGTACACCTTTGACTTTACTTTTTGTGATCATGTGTTTGATAACTTGCTTAAGAATAATTTTATTAGAATCATTGATCACAATGCTTTGCCATCAGTTCAAAATTTAGAAGAGCTTACATATTGCAAGCGGCATAATTCCTATGATCATAAAACATGCAATTGCAATATGTTTCGTCGTGTGATCCAATCGGCCATTGATAAAGATCGATTGAGATTTTTTGAAGCTCAACAAATGGACCGATTGGATTCAATCGGTCTTGATGGTGAACAGGTTTTGAATCGGCTTGCATTAGTCGATTCACTCAAAATTCAAAGCTCAAGTGCCCATAAAAGAGATGTAGAGTCCTCAAGCAAAGACAAGGTTGCTGTCCAAGAAGTGCAAATTGGACATATTTTAGAGGATAGCAATATCGCTATAATTTTAAAAGATACTGGGGGCAGGTAAAATCTCTCCAGCTAGAGCAAAAGCCGATTGATCCAATTAAGCAAGGAGAATTGGCTCAGGGTCCTTCTTTGAGGCATGTCTATCAGGATGAAAAAAAGAAGGAGGATCATAATGTTAATGGAGGCAAAGCTCATAACAGGCAAAAAGATAGAAGACCGAAGCTTAGCTTCGAAGAGCTTCTTGCTAAATATGAGAAGATCGGTGAAGCAAATATTGCCAATCGATCAAAGAAGGTTCAACCATCAAGATTGCCTCCAAAACAAAAGTCTCAAGGGAAGAATTGACAAGGAGATAGATCTCATGCAGCAGCAGCATATTCTCCTTTTGAGCAGCCAATTCCCATGTCTTATGGATCACAGCCCACATATTTTCATCCTTATTTATCTTGGGGCTGGTTTGATCAAGAGGCACAAATTCGACCATATTTTAGGCCACAATATGTAGACTATGCAGCTCCTAGATACTCAGAGAAATCATCATATTGTAAAGACCGTTTTGATCAAAATCGGTCTAGAGCTCAACCAAAGAAGAAAGTGGTGAAGCAAGTCTACCGTGTGAAGTTTGATGGTCGAAAGAAGAAAAGTTCAGATCTAAATTCAAGTATTGAAAAGCCGATTACATTACTGAAAAATTAGGCTATTGATGGCAAAAATATGGAAGAATTATCTATTGATATTCTAGTTGCCAAATCTGAACTAAGAAAGATGAAAGTGCCCAAAATCAAGAAAGATTTGCTGCTATCTAAAACAGAAATAAAACTGATATGCTCAATCGGTTTACCAAAGTGGCAAGAAAGCAAGATACATCGACTTAGTGCGGAGAAGCTAAAAGAAAAAGGCTTGGTATAGGTTCTTAAATTAAGAGCCCAAACTCACAAGGATGATGCTCAAGAAAGTGGTGCGTCGAAGATGAAAGAGAGAAAAAGATTCAAGAAACAATTGCAAAGTTGGAGATTTGCACCAAATCATCAAAATGTTTGGTCTTTGCATCATCCGTCCTCTCTTCCTAAGTTTATGTGGAATTCATCTCTTGGTATGTATAGTCATCCCTCAGCTCCTTATTTTGATCCTTGGTGTGGATCTTTATGTTATGGAGGGTTGCCAAATTATTATGCCTATCAATGATCAAAAGCCGAAATATTTTATTTCGGCTATTGTTGACACTCGTTAGCGTCAACTTTTACTAGGTGTTGACACCTGTTAACGCCCAAAATTTATTAGCAATTACCACTTTTTCAGACATGAATATATACTAAGAATAGGGTTACCACTGACAATTTCCACAAGGTTTGGTGATTTGTGCATTTTTCAGAGAATTTTCCAGAAAAGCCTAAAAGAGGGATTCAAGTGCTAATTTACCATGAAACTTAACCGCGACGCAAGCACATCACCAGAGGGTTCAGGAATACTCGAAGACGCCCGAAAGCAGTGGGGCCCGCAGCCGCCACCAGTGGGGCCGGCCGGCCTCACCGGGGCGCCGCCCCCCCCTAGGGTTAGGGTTGGCCGCTCCCTTCTAGAACCTTCCTCCACCGCCTCTGAGGAGTCATCCTGGCCGCTTGCTACGTCGGTTTAATCCAACGACGCGTATCAATCCCACCGGGCTATAAAAGGAGGGCCATACCCCCCTGGAGGAGGCCAGATCAAGAGATGAAGAGTTAGGGCTTTAGATAGAGATCCACTAGATCTAGGCAAGCAATCAAGATAGAGATTAGAGAGATAGAGTAGAAGAGTAGAGATTTGGAGGAGCCCCGGCCTGTCGGAGCATCCTCAGGAGCTGTATTCGTCTGGATTCGGCTCCCTCGTCCGGAGCTGCGTTCTGAGGTACTTTTGTATTTACCATTCTGATTCAAGTAAGCAGTTGTTTATATTCGTTCTTTGGTTTGCAACTCATATTATATTGAGTACTTTGATTTGGGTAGCTCCTAGGTCAGAGTAGTATTCATAGCGTAGACGTGGTGTCTGGGTTATGATTGCTTGTGAATGTCCCCTGATCAGCCCGATAGTGGTAGCTCGCGTAGGTGACTTTATAGCTACGTTGAATTCTCTGTAGTCCACTTCCCGTTGACAGGACTGATAGGCTTATAGGTGTCTGGTAGGTAGATTACTCTATTTCTTCTCCTATTTAGGTCACTTGTCCTATAAGACGATATTATACAAAGTTTACCGGTAGTTAGAACTAGAGTACATTAGTTATTTCCTCATTCTCAATAGTTTTCTAGATTGTTTGTACCCCTTTTAGATTAAGAGATTGGGCTAGGTCATAATTCACCTACTGTTCCTTGGGTTGATCTTGGTGAAGTGCTGATCAGTATATATCTGTGCGCTTGCGGATAATCTGATTATAGTTATTATTTAGGGTGCAGTTAATTTATACCAACAAGTATTTCTGGCGCCGTTGCCAGAAAACGGTTTGCTGATTTTAATTTAGGCTATCTTAGTCTATAGTTATCCTTTTATATTAAAAATAAAAAAAAAATAAAAAAATATTATGAAAAACGAATCTCAACTTTTATATCAATATGGAGCACCATCGGGATCATACCTCCAGCCAAAGGAATCTTCTAAACTTATCACTTCATCTGGCTATGAGCTACGCCCGGGATTAATTAAATTAGTTCAGAAACATATCTTTTCTGGTAATTCTAGCGAAAACCCCTATTTCCACTTGTTGGTATTTTTAACTCGCACTCTATTTAAATAAGTTTTAAGTAGGATTATCCGCAAGCGCCACGATATCATACCAAAGTCACATTTTACCCTGAGGTTTTAAAATATCGTATCCACGGGGAACAGCTGTGATGATGACAAAGTATATAAACTTAACCCTACAATTAGGCATAGATCATATCAAGAAAAAGAGAAATAGCTAATGTACTCTAGTTCTCGACTACCGGTAAACTTTGTATAATATCGCCTTATCGGGCAAGTGACCCGAATAGGAGAAGAAACAGAGTAATCTACCTACCGTACACCTATCGGCCCCTCGTCCTATCAATGGGAAGTGGACTACGGAGGATTCAACGCAGCCTATAAAATCACCTACGCGAGCTACCACTATCCGGCTAATCGGGGGACATCCACAAGTAAACCTAGCCTAGGCACCACGCCTACACTACGAAATACTACTTCAACCAAGCAATTACCAAGATCAAAGTCCTCAATATGAGATGTGAACTAAAGAACGAATATAAACGATCGCTTACTTGAATCGAGAATAGTAAATACAAAAGTACCTCGAACGCAGCCTCCCGGCGAGGAAGTCAATCCGTAAGAATACAGCCACGAAGAAGCGCCGACATGCCGGAGCTCCTCCGCAATCTCTACTCCTCTACTCAATCTCTCTAATCTCTAAACAAGACTAGATCTAGAAGAACTAGTCTCTCCTAATTGCTACATCTAGATGAACTAGCTAGTTAGAACTAGATGAACTAGACTAGATCAACTAGAGGGACCCTAACCCTAATCTAATGAAGAATATGAAGCCCCTGGGTGTAGAATGCCTCTTGGGGGGGAGCCTTGGGCGTCATTATATAGGCCGAGGTGGAGTAGGGGGGTAAGGAACCGCCACGTCGGCGATCCGCGTCTTCATCTCATGTGCACCGTCGGATCAAACCGACCTCAAATCAACGTAGGGATGCTGCGATTGGACTCCACGCAACCGAGGGAGGAAGACTCCGTAAGGCGGCGGTGATCGGTGGAGTTAGGGGCCGGGCGGCCGGGGGTGGGGCCGGCCGGCCCCACCTTATCTCCTCCTCTCAAGGGCCCCGCCGCCGGGTGTCTTCTAGACCCTTCCCCGAGTCCTCTAGCGATGTTGCTCCGACGTGGATCAATTTCGTGATAATTATGCATTGAAATCCTTCTTTTACCCTTTTCTCGAAAATCCCCCTGAAAATATAGAATATGCAAAACTCGTGGAATTTGTCGATAAAAAGCCCTAGACTAGTATGTTTTTATGTTCTTCTTCAGGTTTAAAGTGCTAGTAAAAGTTGACGCTAAGGAGTGTCAACAATACCCCCAAGCTTACCTTTTGCCAGTCCCTTGGCAAACAATCTAAATCTAGTTCTTAATAAACTTGGATCGGAATTGTTTGTAATACTTTTATTTCTTTTAAGCTCACTTGCTTTTAAACATAAATTTTCCTTTGGTTTAGACAAAACTACTCTAACTTTTAAACTTACCCATTTTACCTTTAACTATGGAGCTTTACAGCTTGTGCATAAATCTTGAGCAATCGAAAGATAGAACAATCAAGTCAAGCACTATGTCTCAAATTCTTTTACAAGTACCAATATTCCGAGTTTTGTAAATTTTCACAATAAAACTCAGAGCTTAATTGTATGACACCCTCAAGTCTCTCAATGTATGTGGTATTTATGGTTTTCTCTTGAGGCATTAATGATGTTATGCCTTTCCTACAACTAAGTATTTATAGTGGTGCTCATAGGAGTGGCAATAACAAGGATGAACATACTTGCAATTCATATATTGTAAAGTCAAACAATGGATCCATAGAGAATCAAGGCATTCAATCAAATCAAGATGTGCATGTGTGTGGCGTATGGTGGATAGGTGCATATATGGTATTTAGTGGCTAATCCTAATTCTACTTTTGCTCTTTAAAAAATAATCTTCTTCCTTAGAACTCTTTTCATGGGAAAACATGGGCTATCTTTATTCTCTCTTCTTTTTTTTTTTTAATTTGGGAGGCGGGCATCTATGTACCCATTGTTTTAATGCTTGGGACACTTGTCCATCTTTTACTCCCCCCTTTTTTCACTCTTCTCTTTTTTTTTTTCAATACTTTTGCATAGCCACATGTATCCTTTGAATATAAATAATTGAAGAGATAATGATAAGAACTTAGAGCAATTAAACGGGGGTTGTCCTATAGGGTCTATTTTTAGGTGTTTACTCCTAATGTAGGAGAGAAACATTTTTAAAGTGGATCTAGATGAAAGTGGAAATGACTGCGCTTACTTCCTAGAGTAGGAGTAATGCATATGTGGGTGGAGTGCGTAAGTGATCTTGATTTTAAAAAGCATGACAAGACTCTCATAAGGTATATTCCAAAGGTTGACTAAACTCAATGTAAAGCAAGCAAAGATAAATGTGCAAAGGTTTTTCTAATTCTAAATGTATCATATATGGCTTTGGTAGGAATTTAGATTTTGTCATACAAGAGCTCATCATGTAAGATTTTAGGTTTTCAAAATAAATCTCCAGAACTTAGTAATGATAAGAATAAGATAAATAGTAGCTTAGACCTTCATGTATCATTGTCGATCAATTACCTAGACTTTAGCTCAAGCGTGTGCCTCCACAAATTTCAGGTTCAGAGTAAATTCTTATATCAAAGTAGTCATATCTAAACTCAGGAGAATCCATGGTTAAAAACTAGGCACTTAAAAGAAATTTCAAGAGAGCAACTATTCATCATTTCCACTTTAAAAAAGATTAGAGAGAGAGAGTTCTTTAAACATACTTTAATTATTAAATCTAACACACACTATAGTTTACTAAAATAAAATTAATAGTAAAGACATACCTTAATCACGATGATAACGGGGTGCATCTCCCCCAAGCTAGTCCCTTCGATCGCATCGAGCCTTCATGTGCCCGAATATTTTTGTGTTTTTCTTAACTAAGGGTGAGCCTTCATGTGCTCATATAGTTTTGGCATTTTTAAATTTTTCTATGATACTATTGTGAACCTTCATGTGCTCACATATTTTTGGTATTTTTATGACTATAAAAAGTAGACTCGATAATCGCCTAGGTATAGTTACCTGATAACTAGGGGATGCTCCTCCCCAAGCTAGATGTTTGCAATTCTTGGTGTTAATGATCTTCAGAGTGAGGTAACCAGCAGCGGCCCTAGTGGATGCCACTGATAGACTCTCTCCTTGTCATAATGTTGTTCCTGCATAATTATACTCCAACAAGAAAACCAAAACTCGAGGCTCGAATTTAATAATAGGTTAGCGGTCAGCCAATAAGTAATTGATTATTCTTTGAGTTGATTTGAATTGACAGGCTCTAGAGGATTCTCTTTTTTTTTTTTGAATTTTCTATAGAAATTAAATATGAGTGCATGATATATAGTTCTATTATTTTTTATGCCTCCACATAGAATATTTATTCTTATGGGGTTTAGGGTTTTTTTCATAATGCAAGGAAGTAAACATAGATGATGCTGCTACTACTACTACTACTACTATTATTATTATTATTATTATTTATACCACCACAGTAAATATTCCTATAGGGTTACCATAAGTTTATTCATGTAGGGATTTCAATATTTTATGATGCAAAGAAATGAAGCAATAAAGATTTTTATTTTATTTTTATTTATTTTTTTTTTTTTTTAATATTTATGCAGATGAATATATTAAAGTAAAATTATTAATGTAGATAGAAAATACTAATTAATTAGATAACTACCATATTACCTTATGGCAAGGGTACGGAATCTTAAGTTTACCGAAGTAACTTATTTTTCCACTCTTGTGTATCTCTCGCATCTTGAGAGATGGAGGTCTTGATAGTTGCATACCTCTAGTGATGATGATGTCACTTTTGTTCTTTGATTTGACCAATAGGTTGAAGTAGTGCTTTAATTATAGCTGGCAAAGATCTTGCTCAGTGTGCACGCTCACGAACACTCACTTATAGAATTAACGAACTTTGCTCGATGTGTTCTTCTATTTACAAAACCAAGGTAGAGATCAAGTGCATGGGCTCCGTTGGTGGAAAGACACCAATAGAACCAAATCTATTTCTTTATTTATTATTCTCTATCCTTAAGCACATTGAACAAGATAACGTTGGTGTTACATGAATTATTTATTTATGCCATGAGTGATAGGATCAAAAGATTAAGTATTTAATGTTGCAATTAAGTTCTCATAGTAGAAAAGAATAAATTGCTTTAACCAATGGAAGGATTGTCTATCTATAAATTTTCATATAAGTATGACTGCCATCTTCCCAAGATCGAATATAATATTTTAGCTTGTTTGGTTAAGACTGAGATTATAAGAACGGTGCCATGAATAATATTAAAAGACAGATCATGTTGAGTTAATTAGGTTAATCAATTAAAATTGTAACTCTAACATGTTTGTGTTTTAATTTATGTGAACATCAAGATCAAGAGAAGAGCAAAGTGACCACTTATCTTAAAAATATTACCTTTATTATTAGAGCGTGATAGCACTAAGTGATGAAGGGTAAATGACCGGGTGGTCCTTCCTCTTGAATCTTAAGTTGCTCATGGACATCTTGTCTCCTCTGTTGCATCTATTCTTTTATCATCTTTTGCTTCTTTGATCTTTTGACTTTTTTTTTCACTCCAGTTATTATTATGCCTGCAATAGATTAGTAGACAAGACATACCCGAAGGAGTATATAAATTTTGAACACAAAGGTTGCTTGTCCAAAGATTTTATTTTGTCTATGCTTAATGAAAAGATAATATTAATATTGTTTAGCATAAATCATATTTTATACCGACATGATTTAAGGCAAAGTAACTTGTAGTAGAAGATAAAGTGAATGAATCATTAATGCTCATAGTTCTTTCATTCATGATGAATGAGCTATGTCTTCTTTTTACAAAGTTATTAAAGTTAAGCATGTACTGTCGCGCATCTCTAATTTGAATTTATCTCATGACTTACCCAAATTGATTTTGAGAATTTCCTGTAGGGGTTAGTCCAACAAAATATCTAATGTCTACTACAGTATCTTATCGGTTCAAAAATCAACCTAGACACCACGTCTAATTTGACTTAGGAAGGCATTCTAACTTAAGCACCACGCTTAATTCAAAAAGCCTTTGAAAGTAAAAATCAATACACCTCTTAGTTCAAGAATCAAACTAAACACCTTGTCTAATTATGACTCAAGAAAACAGTTTAAACTAAGCACCATGCCTAATTCAAAAGGTATATGAAATTTCTCCAAACCTTAAACATACTATAGCAAGCAAAGGTAACATAAAAGTTTATAGAATGTTATTCAAACAGAGATGAAAGAGTATGATTAATAAATTGAATAAAGGTAGAGACAACCATTATTAGCAACATGATTTAAGATTTTTTTAAATAAGCCCATTCCCCAAGCTTGAATTTTGCAAAGTAAATGTACGCTTGAGTGGATGTAATTCAAATTGCATAATGGTTGTTTTGACATACCTGGTGCTACCATTAGTTATTTTCTTACTTCAAACCTGAAATGGTTAGTGACAAAAATACCCAAAGGAATATTTTGATAATTATAACTCTATGCTCAATTCACAAAGGTATTACAGCCCTAAGGTGCAAGCTCAATTTTTTTTTTTAGAGTGGTTATTTTGGGACACAAAGTTGTTCTTAGCAAACCTTCTGATTATCATACTTTAAATTGGTGAGGTGGTTTCCTCTAGAACATTAGCCCTTGTGCACCTATATCCATATTACAATGAGATCTATGATAAACATATGCATCTACAACCACCCTCTTAATGATTTTATAAACAGGTAAAATAAGGGGGTTAAAGATCTCATGTGCGGTAATATTAGAGAGACCAAAAGATTCAGGAGATTTCTCATATGAGCATGGAGTTGATAAAGTGTTAATGAGATAATTCCTATGCTGATTAATGTGATCTCCCTTTTCAAACTCTAAGTGTGTCTATTCATGGTTGTCTATAGGCAACAAGTTTATATCTATTATTTTATACCTATGACATTTATTGGATGTTTTATTTTCTAGGATTCCCCATGAATTGATGTTCCTAAGGTTGGTCTCACCTAAAGTTTCCTCTAAACTTGGGTAGTTCTAGAAATTAATTTAAGCTCACCGTTTGAATTTAAACCAAGTTTAGATGCTAGAGCTTCATCTTCTTCCATCTATTCTTTCACAATGGCATATGTATTTCTAGTATGTTCTATGCATTCCTGCCATTGTTGCTCTTCTTGGGTATTCCTATAATCGTCATGACCCTTATTTTTGAGATGTCTTGATAGATTTCTAGGATTATTATGAAGTTTAGTAGAAAGAGCATAAAAAAATTCTTTGGAGTCAAGGATGGGTTTAGAGATGGGTTCAAAGACATTTAATGTGAGCATAGAAGGGGAGAGATAGAATTTATTCCTAAGTGGGTTAGCTCTCTTTCTATGGCATCATTCAACATGCCATCCTTGCATTCTTTCCAATGTCTTTCGGAAGGAAAAAAAGGAAGTTGACTACACTTTTCCTAAGATGCTCTTTTGAGAAGATCTAATGTGTATTGTTTTATGAGCATCTTAGCCAACTGAAAGTCTAAATCATTAAAGTGGAATTTTAAGGGTTTAGGATTGATAGCTAAATCTTGAGAATAGAATGATTATGTTTTAGCTACCGAGACTTCCATATCTAGTTCGGATGATAAGATATCCCGTATCATATTAATTAGACATGGGCGTAGCTCATAGCCGTATTATGATAGGTTCCATAGATTTTGGTGGCTCAAAAGCTTCGCACATGTCATAAAGATAGATAGAAATAAAATTAAAGACATCCATAAGGATGAACACAAAAAATAATGAAGAGACTGGGATAAAAAACAGATTGAAGCATCCATAAGGATGAACACAAAAATTATTGAAGAGACTGGGATAAAATAAGAAAAGATAAAAGTATAATACAAGATTAAGCTAAACTAAGTCAAAATCAGCAAACCGTTCCCCGGCAACGGCGCCAAAAATGCTTGTTGGTATTTTTAACTGCACTCTATTTAAATAAGTTTTAAGTAGGATTATCCGCAAGCGCACAGATATCATACCAGTGTCACATTTTACCCGGAGGTTTTAAATATCGTATCCACAGGGAACAGCTGTGATGATGACAAAGTATATAAACTTAACCCTACAATTAGGCATAGATCATATCAAGAAAAAGAGAAATAGCTAATGTACTCTAGTTCTGACTACCGGTAAACTTTGTATAATATCGTCTTATCGGGCAAGTGACCTGAATAGGAGAAGAAACAGAGTAATCTACCTACCAGACACCTATCAGCCTGTCTGTCCTATCAACGGGAAGTGGACTACAGAGGATTCAACGCAGCTATAAAATCACCTACGCGAGCTACCACTATCCGGCTAATCAGGGGACATCCACAAGTAAACCTAGCCTAGGCACCACGCCTACACTACGAAATACTACTTCAACCAAGCACTTACCAAGATCAAAGTCCTCAATATGAGATGTGAACTAAAGAACGAATATAAACGACTGCTTACTTGAATCAGAATAGTAAATACAAAAGTACCTCAGAACGCAGCTCCGGGCGAGGAAGTCAATCCGTAAGAATACAGCCCACGAAGAAGCGCCGACATGCCGGAGCTCCTCCGCAGAATCTCTACTCCTCTACTCAATCTCTTTAATCTCTAAACAAGACTAGATCTAGAAGAACTAGTCTCTCCTAATTGCTACATCTAGATGAACTAGCTAGTTAGAACTAGATGAACTAGACTAGATCAACTAGAGGGACCCTAACCCTAATCTAATGAAGAATATGAAGCCCTGGGGTGTAGAATGCCTCTTGGGGGGAGCCTTGGGCGTCATTATATAGGCCGAGGTGGAGTAGGGGGCAAGGAACCGCCACGTCAGCGATCCGCGTCTTCATCTCATGTGCACCGTCGGATCAAACCGACCTCAAATCAACGTAGGGATGCTGCGATTGGACTCCACGCAACCGAGGGAGGAAGACTCCAGAAGGCGGCGGTGATCGGTGGAGTTAGGGCGCCGGGCGCCTGGGTGGGGCCGGCCGGCCCCACCTTATCTCCTCTCGGGCCCCGCCGCCGGGTGTCTTCTAGACCCTTCCCGAGTCCTCTAGCGATGTTGCTCCGACGTGGATCAATTTCGTGATAATTATGCATTGAAATCCT
>JADLZL010007628.1:0-14567 GCA_015844335.1 Chrysopogon serrulatus | reverse complement strand
CACCTTATCCACATGCTCCCTCCCTCGGTCCCTCCATGTAGTCAAAAACTCACAAGAAAGGCCAGAATTGAGCAATGAGGGAGATCAGATGTACCCTGGGCAGGGGCTGGTAAGTGGTAATATCACCCGAGCAGCTTCTGCTTTGCAAACTGAAGTAATTGCGACATTTAAGGGAATTTAGCTAGCTGCTCAACTTGAAATGACACATATTATCCTAGAGATAGATGCCTCACTGATGGCTGCAGGCCTGCAGCTCTTACCTCACGAGAATTGATAGGAGCGTCGTGGGATGTTTAGTACGAGTACGTGAGATTCAAGATCCCATGCAAATAAAGTTCGTGTCTTGTAATGTTGTATAATGTGACAGACTTTATAATAAGATAGCTGACTGTTTAGCAAAGCATGTATGTTGACTTCTGGCTCAGATGTGTGTTGGAGAAGTTCCTGAAAACTCGTTTCCGACGATTTGCCTGGGCGTCACAAGTAATGCAGTTGTGTTTAAAAAAAGGCTTGAGCGGCCAGCGGCCATAGGAGAATACATATTATATTATATCATATAAATTATGTAGAGGTAGGACGTGTTGCATGCATGACCGTCATTGATTATACCCTATATGCTTATTATCAGCGATTCACAGGTAGTATTCTAATTTCTTATTTCTAATACTACTGTGCCATATATATTATTTTTTAACACTTTTTTGTTTGACGGTTCATGTTTGAACACTTTACTGTTTCCTATACCTTTCCTATGCCCGTATGTATGCATAGTTTCTGTCGCTAGCTAGGAGCTCTCGAGGATTGTGCACACCGTGATTCATATCTCACAACAATTTCAAAAAAAAAGATAATATTTTACAATTCATATTCTTTTTGAACCATTAAAATTTTGTTTTTATGTTTGTACTAACACAAAATCATGTTAATTGACACTGTATCTATAAGTATTTCAAAAAATAATTACATGTGGCACACAATTTGCGCGAATATGTTTGATTTGACTAATGATGCACAAAACTAGATCATGATTTTAGAAATATCGTGTGATTAGTTTATTAGTTCTATAAAAGGAGGTGATAAGAAATATGGCATGCACCTACAGCAAAATATCAAACTTTCAATCGTTAGCTAATTAGTATATGTATTTGTCTAGTAATACTATTAATTACTTCATTCGTCCTACAATATAACACATTTAAGCATCCAAAATGTATACCCAAATATAAGGAATTATATATGGTGACAAAACAGTTTTTTATATTAAATAGTTGCATAATTCTGGTAGGTATTATATTGTTACTTGCCTTTTATCAACCAATCACCATAAATCATTCTAATAATAGCATTTGATTAGGAAATAAAGTAAGGGCACACACATGTATTTTGTGTTGATCTCTTAATCTGTCAAAAAAAAAAGTCCCTATAATGTGCTACTATATTAGAGCATATGTTCAACATAGTAGTGCTTCTGTCAAAAAATCTTTATGACGCCCCCATTTCATTCTCTGTAGGCATCTCTTCTATGTGTCATGCTTGTAACGCACTCAGATTGGAGGTGTTGACAACACCCTCCGTAGCCCTTGCCCTTAGCAAAATTTTTGCATGGTAATATACAGGGGGCATATGCCCTTGAGAGCAAATTTAACATGTCCATACACACTCATCATCAACACCGGCAAGGCAGCGAGAACTGCCTTTTGACCTCTCAAGTCCTCGTCATTCTTTCTTCCTATAGCAGCAGGATTTGCAAGGAGGACAATCTCCACATCCACCGTTGTTCCAACAACACAAGTACAGTACTCAGTGTGGAGACGGTCAGCTTCATCACTTATGAAGGATTTACTTTTGCAAGGATCCGGTCTCCCTCAGCTTTGGCTTCGGCTTTGGCTTTGGCTATGGCGTCCTCACCGACGGTAACATCCTCGGCGCCTTTAGCATCATAGGGTTGGTTCCTCTGTCTATGGTGTCGTAGTTGGTGATACCAAAATTCTTGTGCTGCCTTATACCTTATGTCTTTATGCCGACGGCAAGAGTAACCCCTCTCCTTTGGAGAAATGGTGCCCATCTTGAACAACCAGGTAACATCCAGCACTAGCAATATGCGATGGTGCCAGCATCAGCATGCATGTGATGGTCAACTCACAAAGTGTTTTAAGTTGCTTTACCTCCCCTTATAGCTCAAGTCCTAACCTATATCACCATGCACCTTGTAGCTAATACACTCTCTACAGGCTAGCTATCAGGGGCAGATCCAGCAGTGGGGGGTGGGCCAAGGGCACTGAAGCCCCTACCACTACTGGACCATTGAACCCCTCGAACCAGCAGACCATCGGGCTAATTATATGTCATGGATGTTGTTATTTTTTATAACGGATTCTAACAATTAATTTATTTAGGGATGGAGGGAGTGTTGGAAATGAACTAATTTTTTCTACTCAGCATGAATGGACTAAGCAAATGGTGCAGGAGCTACAGGCTCTGTCCATGCAGCCGAGGGGACCCTACAAATGCTAAAGGAGGCTCAATAACTATTTATAATACTTATCAGTCTGCGTGCGACGAGCAGAGTTACTTGGGGGCACAGAGGCTTGTGCCCTCCCTCTCCTGCAAATGTTGTCGTTGTGTGTCTCATCAAGCCAAGTTTGGATCTGCTTTGCAACTAACTGTATTGACACAATAAACAAGGCCAGAAGTGAGCAACAATGAGGAGGATATCAGAATATATGGACTTGAGCTCGAGATGAGGAGAATGTTATATAGAGATAAAACGCGCTGCATGCCTAATGACACTTGTTGATCATTAGCTTGTGACAGCTCCCATGTATGAGCTTCGAGCGACTCATGTAGTATGAGCGTCGAGCGAGTCATGTACAAGTACAACTACTAAAACATGTGTTTGAAAGCTGCACAATTTCTTTTGTGTTTTTGCTCAGTGTTGCGTGTCTATATGCATTGTTTTATCGCACTAGGAGCTCTCGAGGTTTTACATTTGCCGTGATTAATGTCGCAATCCATGTATGCATTTTTAAACTATTGTATTCAAAAAATTGTTTTTATATAACACATGTACAATTAATCGTTCTTAATTAATGAACGCTATATATTTCAAAAGTAATAACCCGTGGCCACACCATTCATATATGCGTTCGACTAATGCTATACACAAATGGGATCATGATTTGAGAATTATGTGATTAGTTAATGCTGAAATGGAAGTGATTAATAACAATATGATACAGCATGCATGAGCAAATATCCAATTCTGAATCTATAGTTAACTATTTTTTCTCGTAATATTGTTATTTGAATACTCATTATGGTGTAGAAATGGCATTGTTGGATTTGGATTTTGGAGTAGTTCCAAACCATCATGATTTTTTGCCAAATATATGGGAAGAGACATTATATGTATGCAGTAAAGTTAACCTGAAGGTATGCTTACATTTATATTTCTCTATTATTTACACATGTCATTATTAAGGAAAACGGCAGCTACCTTAGAGCATTTTCAATAGTTTAAAAAGCAATCAGTAAATCAATAAATTTTTCAAGTCAATAAGAAATAGGGAACATGTTTATGGATTTTTCCAACCATTTTTAATATCCCACTCCTAAAAACTAGAAGATAGTTTTGCATCAGAAATCCTAAATTATTTTGAAACCACCGTAGTCACTTTTATACTTTCTTTTTCTTATATATTTATATTGGGAACCCTCCTTCCTCTTTATTCTTCCCCAACATGCTTTCACCTCTAGATCCGCTGATTGGAAAAGCGTGTATATTTCCACGCGATTGGATCGATTTTTCATAAGTGTAGAAAGATGGGAACTCAAGATAAGTAGTTGTTGGTGAGAGTTTTTTTTCCAACGTTGCCAATGAAATCAAGTTTGGAAGTAGGCTTTGGAAACTCCTAGAGATGCTGCTGGCACCTTCATTGCACTTTAATCATAATAAGTTTGCTTGAAAGATTCACGGATACAAGGAGGACAGAGCCGATTGTATAACTCTTTTTCCTCTAGTGTCCCATATCCATGGTGCATCGTTGTAATTTTTACTATTTTTCGATCTTAATACAAAAGATGCACTATAATATGAGGGTTTTCAAAATGCTCCTGATATTTGCTCAGAGCAGAGCATTCGCCATGATGCATCAGTCTCGCGCAGAACAGAGCAGCAGCGCATGGACATCAATTAGGCAATTCTACTAAGCATCAGCATCGGCATCATCAGGCATTCGCCAGGTGAGCACTGAATCTGCTTGCATGGATGGATGGATGGATCATTTAGAGGCAGGCAGAAGAACGGAACTGATCGAGAGAGCTAGCAGTGGGCCGTTGCCGTGACGGTGGCGCCATTGGGGTTGCCCGTCGACCTGACCTCACCGCTAGTCAACTCCAAGTCACGGGGACACATACATCTGCAGTATCGGCATGGGTGCGATCGAGACTGATTCCGTCCGTCTCATGTGCTGTGCCGTGTGCGTGCGAGGACGTCGTCCGCCCGTCGACCTCACCGCTGCTTTAGCCGCCGAAGCTGACGTACGGCTCGGAATCAATCATTCTCCTTCCCAATCGCATCCATCCCCTGCCGCGGGCTATCGTTCCTGCAGACATGACAGCAGACGACGACGACGACATGGGCGGGCCACGCGACGTAGCTAGATGCCCGGTCCCGGCCGGTGCGTGGACGAAAACGAACAGCCGGAAGGCATTTCATTTCAGTAGGGCAGAGCAGAGGGCGTCAAGCAACCACGCCCACGCACCATCAGATCGCAATCAGTGGACAGCTATTCAATTGGACGGAGATTAATGAAGACAAAGATCGCGTCGTCGGCCTGCTAAGCTGCCATGATTAGTGCGTGGTAGTGTGGTACTGTGGCTGATGATCAAGTAGTGGCCACCGCACCAACCAGTACAAATACTCTACATTTGAGCAAGAGGCCTCTAGATAGCCTCGTCCTCAAGACAAGCAACAGCATTTGGAAGGGAGCTGCGCGCCGCAGCCGCTTGGCAAGTCAGGTCAGGAGGAGGAACAAGAACATGCTGCAAATTCCCAGCGCGATTCATGGTTCGCAAGGCGATTGGTCGCTCTGACATGCAAGTCCTACGACCTACATCCTATATAGAAAGAGGCAATGTCTGCTACTACTAGTCCATCTGTCCATGCTAGCTGATGATGGGAAACGAATTAGTGGACCTCGCAGAAGAAAATACTTCCTTTCTGGGACGAGCCTTAGCTCGATCGGTACGCTTTCCAGTTGCGGAGGCACCAGTCACGAGTTCGAGCGCTGCTCGACTCGTGATTTCCCACCCGGGAACAGTAGGTTCCTAAATAATTTCATTGCCTCTCACGCGTGAAGCCACGAAGGGAATACGACGCGCCCGTCGCCTACGGAGCCATGGATGGATCCGGTGATCTCACGAAGGACGCGGTCTAGTGATCTGAGTGTAGTTGTAGGGTTGCTTGTGTACACGTGGTATGTGTGTGGGGTGTGTGGGTTGGGTTGGTGTGAGTTGTACATGAGCAGATACTACAGCTGTACCCAGATGAGAAGCGTCAAAAAAAAAATACTTCCTTTCTTTTTTAAAAAAAAACAAGCAGAAGAAAATACTAGTAGTGTACAGTACTGTAAGCCAGCTGCTACCTTATCTTTCTGAGATGAGAACAAGAGAAAGAAAAGGAAAAAAAAAAAAAAACAGCAGGCGACCGGCGTCGTCAGTATATAGGAGTATGTCAGTGTCACCTTCGTCGTCTCCCCTCCCACTTTTCCTCTCAAACAAGTGGACCTGAATGGAGTACCGTAATCGTTACTGCAATCAGGCAACCACTGTCCCACCAAATGGATCGGAAAAAGCAAGGTTTAGTTTGCAGCTTCACGTAGGCCAGGCCAACCCGTTGGCTAATCAGTGGAAATCATGTTTCTGTAAGCTTCTGCTAACTGTCTGGCTGGCACTAGCATTAGTTAACTCTATAACGGATAAAGATCATGATCGATTCTAACATACTACATGACACCTCAAACGACGCTTGTGATTCAAGTTTTGGGCGTTAGCTAGCTAGGCAGCCAGCAGCTCGTGCACTACTGCAACCTTCTGGCTCGGACCGGGACCGCATCCAGCTTTTCCCTGCAGCCTCTCACTCTGCAGATTGCTCTCATCATCGAACTAGCAGGACCAAAAGTTCGAGTAGGAATAGGAACACATGCTCATGCTGACCTTCTTGGTAATGTATCCTATCGTATCCAGGATGCGGTCGGAGGTCGGGACTGACAAGTGTTCCACGGCCAATTGGATCCAGAGATGACCAGCAGCCAGCCGGTGACAGACATGGGACTGGCCATTCCTCGTGCATGTTTCTCGCCAGATCTCGGTCCCTCTGACACTATCTAGTCCTACACTAAAGCAGAGATTCTCTTGCCCAGCTGTCAGATGCGTGCTTTTCTTTTGATTTCTTCTTTTGCTGGTGCCTGGGGAGGCTGGAGATGCAGATGATGCTCATTGTTTTTCCCCTTCCAGTCCAGGAGCTGACCATTTGCCTGCCCGAGTGCCCGTCCAAGTAGGAACGTCCGAACGTGAAAAGGGCAAGAAAGCCAATAATCTCTTTCCCAATGATAAAGCACCGATCTTCTTTTTCTCCTTCCATCCATGCCAAGAGAGAGAGAGAAAGAATATCCCTCTCTTCGTTGGGCCAGTCAGAAAAGGCAAGGGATGAAGTTGCTAGTGCCTTGTGCCGAATAACTTGTCCAAGGGTTATCATCATCTGCCATTCCATTCCGTTTCCACAGATCTCTTTCCCCTTTCTGCCTTGACAAGTTGCGGAGGCAAAGGATCTCACGCACGAGGATTGGTTGGTTGCCGCCGGCCGAGAAGATGTTGTTCCCTTCTCTACTCAAAAATGCTCGATCCCGTCCGAGCTCCTGCCTTCCTGTTCCTGCTGCCCCCATCCAAGATAGAGCAGGAGTGCATGATCGCGCGAGGGCACGTCCCTGTCGGAGGAGTCCAAATCAGCTCTCTATCATCGCCGGACTCGCCCGCCGGTCGTCGCGCAGCCACAGGAAGTCGACCGCAGTAAAGCGCGCCGAGAAACTAGTCCAATCAGTCATACATACATACATACATACAACTGGGCAACTGGCCTGAAAACAGGACAGCACCTCCTCTGTTCAGGGCTACTACTAGCTTGGAGCTGCACTCGACCAACAAGCAATACTCGTCGTCGTCATGAAAAACCAGTCGACAGAAACGCCGCCGACGGCGGCGGCCCCAGGAGACGCCGGGACAGGAGGAGGAGGAGGAGGACATGAGCAGCCCACGGGCCGGCTCGCCGCTCTCCTGCCAAGGTTCGTCTCGTTCGTTTCCGTCCATCCGTTGGTTCACTTCACCCATGCACGGACCCGCCGAAAGCAATCCAATCAGTAGTAGTAGTACGCGAAACTGCCAATGATCAGTGAATCCGCTGCTATTACTGGTACTTATTATTGCTAGCTGCCATGCCAAAGCTTGGACCTTTTTTTGGGGGGTTCGGCTGGCACGCGGGCGCGTCCAGCCAAGCCATGCAGCAGGTGCATGCGGATGCGGCCCATCCGTCCATGGCGGTAGCAGTAGCCGCCCACCATTAAAAGAAGCAGCTGCAGATCAGCAGCAGCAGGCACAGAGAGAAATCGCATGACACTGGCAGGGCAGGGCAGGGCTGCGGCTACATATACCCACCACGCGCTCGGCGCTTCCGCCATCGCCCTCACACCTCTCGCCTCGCCGGGCCCCGTGCCCGTGCCCGTCACACCAAACCGCCCCTCCACCTCCAGCTCGCACGCACCTACCCACCCTCAGTCACCTCACCTCTCTGCCTTCTTCTCTCTGTGTGTGTCGGCGTTCCAGCAGGAAGGGGATGATGGCGAGGCGGCGTTCCGTGCTGTGGGCGGCGGCGCTGGCGTTGGTACTGCTAGCGGCGTGCACGGCGGCGGCCCGCCGCTGCGGTGACCATCTCGCGGAAGCAGCACCAGCGCGCGTCATCCTCGTCGGCGGCGCGTTCCTGCGCCCCGTTCGCGGCGCCGGGCGCGTGGGTGGTGGACGACGCGTACCCGCTCTACGACTCGTCGCGCTGCCCCTTCATCCGCGACGAGTTCGCGTGCGCGCGCTTCGGCCGCCCCGACACGGCGTACCTCCGGTACCGGTGGCAGCTGGACGCGCCGTGCGCGCAGCCCCGGTTCGACGGGAAGGCGCTGCTGAGGATGTGGCGCGGCAAGACGGCCATGTTCGTCGGCGACTCGCTCGCGCTCAACCAGTACGAGTCGCTGCTGTGCCTGCTGCACGCCGCCGCGGGGCCCGGCGTGAGGACCACGCTCTCGCCGGCCAACGGGAAGATCGACCCCTCCTCCACCGTCCGCTTCGAGGTAGTACTACCATCTTTATTACATACAATGCAAATGCATGCATGATGCATTGTTCGTTCGTGTCGTTCGTGGCGAGTGGCGACTCGATTCCATCTGTCGCCTGACTGACTCCTCCGTGCGTAGTTTGTTCGGTCCTGGGTCTTCTTGTCCGGTAAAAAGCTGGGTCGGCGGTAGCCGGTTGCGTTGGGCATCATGAGTGGGAGGTCGTGAACAAACCGGTGGGTTAAACCAATACCAAACCAACCGCGGCCGGTGCCCCTGTCGGTCGACGGGCCCCGGCGGCAAGTCTGGGCAGATCCTGGCGCGTGCGTGTGCCGCTGCGCCTGGCTGGTGGCGGGGACACGGCCCACGGGAACGGGACCCCCGGCTCAGCGGCGCACCACCAATCAATTCCCTTGGTGCGCCGTGCGCGTGCGGGGGAGGTGGGCGGGGCCGGGTGTTCGCTGGCACGGGCGGCGGGCGATCTCGCCTGGTCCGCACGGGAACCCGCGGTGGGGTTGGCCGCGCCGCGCCAGCAGCAGCACAGGTCAACTGGAAGGAAAAACAAGAGGGTCCCCGTGCCGCGGCGTCGTCGCCTGGCGACTCTTGTCTCGCGCCGTGCCGCGGCCGCCCGCGTCTGCTGGAACCCCGCACGTCTTGAGGATTGGTCGCCGTGTCCGTATCTCATTTTTTGTTTGTCATTATATCCTTTCCATATGTATTGTAGTAGTACTACAATGTACGTACCACCTTGGTACCGGTAGTCCGGTACTGGTACAGTAGAAATTGGCATGGATCAGGCAGAGCAGAGAGCAGTCGGGCAGAGCAAATGGCCAAATTGAGCTGAGCTGGGCTGCAATGGCGGCATCTACCACCTTTGGGATCCACCATGCGTCGTGTATGCGGGTTGGTGGTTGGTGACGACGATGCTACAGTACTATATTGCCTTTGCCCCCGGTGTTGTCCGCTTCGGTCTCTCACATCCCAATGCGTGCCCGTGTCAGATGATCAGAGCGCCACAAGACTGACAGTGGACGCCCTTGTCCTGGCACTGGCACTAGCTGCCCTGCCTTTTTTGTTTTCGGCACCTCTTCGTAGTAGTACGCTCGCGCATCTCCCCTGCCTGCCGTGCCGCGGCGCCATTGAGCGCCGACACGCCGCACGCAAGGACACGGGCACGTTCCAGGCTGTGTTCCATTGCCGTTCCCATGACACATGACATGACTGCTCGGTGACTGACACACTGACGACCCTTGCTTGTTTGTTGGATTGCCATGGCGGTGGCAAGCAGGACTACAACGTGACCGTCGTGTACTACCTGACGCACTACCTGGTGGACCTGGTGACGGACGCGTCCGGGCGGCGCGTCCTCAAGCTGGACACCATCGACCAGGCGCGCGACTGGCTCGCCGCCGACGTGCTCGTCTTCGACTCCTGGCACTGGTGGCCGCGCACCGGCCCCACGCAGCCGTGGGACTACATCCAGGACGGCGGCGCGGTGGTGAAGGACATGGACCGCACGCAGGCCTTCGCCAGGGCGCTCCACACCTGGGCCAGCTGGGTCGACGCCAGCCTCGTCCACACCGACACCAAGGTCTTCTTCCAGGGCATCTCGCCCTCCCACTACAGGTACTAAAAACACACTAGGCCCCATGTCCGTCCTTGCTCCGCCTCTCCAACTGAACCACCGCAGCCACCCCCACCAACTCGCCGTCCTGAGACACTTCACATGCTAGCGGCACTGGCAGTGGCATGGCATCGCGCCCGTCCGTCCAGCCGTATTTATGAACCACGCATGCACTGCATCAATGGCAAGTTGGCAACACAGCACACACGCACTGACGGCTTGACATTGACACACGGCGGTTGCGATCGCCGACCACGTGACGCGGCCGCCGCCGCGACGTCCCCGGCAACCGCAAGCTGCAGCTGTCGGCGCCATGACTGACCATATATCGATCAGCTCAGCTCACCTCAGCCCTGTGTGGTGCGTGCGTGCAGGGGCTCTGACTGGGGCGCGTCGCCGAAGAAGACATGCATGGGGGAGACGCAGCCGCTGAACGGCACGGGACCCTACCCGGGCGGGCCGATCCCGCAGCAGGCGATCCTGCGCGGCGTGCTGGCGGGGATGGCCAAGCCCGTCTACCTCCTCGACTTCACCTACCTGTCGCAGCTGCGCAAGGACGCGCACCCCACCAAGTACGACGGCGGCATCTTCGGCGGCGACTGCACGCACTGGTGCGTCGCCGGGCTCCCGGACACCTGGAACGTCCTCTTCTACGCCGCGCTCACCGGCCAGGACTGATTGATGAGTCATTAATTAGTACGTACGTACCTACAATTTTTTTCACAGACAGACAGTGGTGTTACTACTGGTATAATTATAAGCTAAAGCTAGGTAGGGTGAAGTAGCTCAATAAGTAAAAGGAAAAGATAGCAAATTGATTTGTTATAATTACAGAGGGGGGTCAAAAGATTTTAATTAATTTCAACCCAAATGAGTTGATAGAAGAATGTCAAAACAAAATATTGTAATTCCTTCCTGAATTCAATTGGCAATTTTTTTGGGGGTGGCTTTATACAAAAGAGGAAAACTCATTTCTTGAACAGTCCACCAGTGATGAGCTGTGTCTCTGCAAATTTATCGAGGTTTTGGTTTCATTTTTCATTTTCGTTCAAATGGAAGATGCTTTGTCCAGGTACTGCCGTACTGGACATGCCAAATTTCGACTAGGATATATAGCATATTGACTGGGCCGCCAATTCAAGCGAAGCTGGGCCGACTGGGCCGCAATTCATGCAAAGCTGGGCTGCTTAGCACGCCCTCTGCATGTGGCAAACGGCCTTCTCCGGAATTGCGCCCACGGCGTTCCACGAAATGGGCTAAAACTGAACGAACATAAGAATTTTTCTAAAACTATTTTTTTTGGAAACTTCTAAAACGGTATTAACGCAAAGTATATTCAAACTAGTACACTAGTCCAGTTTAACCCTATAACCTGGTAAGATACATTAATTTTAGTAAGCTCGTCAATGAATTGAAAACTACCCAAGCATGTCTGGTACTGCTCACATCAGCTTCAGCTCCTTCTGAGCGACACTATTTTGCACCATAGCGCAAAGTTGTTCTGAATCTCAAGACACCAAATGAACTATAAAAGGGCTGAAGCAGGTGTCTGAAATTTTTGGCCTCTCTGAAAAGTTCAAGTGAACGCTCAGGCGGATATAACTGGAAAACATGGAGAAAGAGCAATAGTCAAACAATTATTTTTTTTTAAAAAAAGATCATTTTCAAATAAATAAAACCATTTTTAAAAAAGATCAGAAAAATCTAATTGTTATCGTGAAAAAAGCCAACTCCTGTGTTGTTTGCACAGATCATAAGCCGAATTTTGAGAGCCGATCACCATATGGAGCCAGCCGTTGAAATAGTGTTTCTCTATCACACCAAATCAATCAGAGTGCATGTTGTGTCTCTGTCAACATATCGGTAAGATACTTAAAAAAAACTTATCTGTAAGATGGTCAGGATGCATGCTGAGCCTGCTTGGTTAGGCTCCAAAAATTGCCTTGCCAAAACAAGGGCATGCCAAAACAAGAGCATGCCAAATTCAAGTTGCCAAAACCAAGGCAAGAAATTATGGCTCTCAATTGGTTGGGTGCCAATCCGTAAAATCCAAAATTGTGGCTGTTGATTGGTTTGATGCCAAAATAAATATGCCCAGGTCTGACTTAGTACTTACCATATATACAATAATTTAAGAGCCTGGTCCATATATTACTATATTACATATTATGCATAAGTACAGTTCATTACATCCAGCCATCTTCATCTAATAAGTGGACACCAAAAGGTACAACTCCTAGCAAGAGGCACTACTAATGCTGATGACATGATTACATGAATCACATCCAAAATACCGAAAGTAGCACATGCCAGTGCATCCACATGCTTGTCACCTGAAGCATGGAACATCTATATACACAGCTACCATATTTACATCACCCCCATTGACAGCAAAAGTTTCAACATCCATATTTATATAGAGCTACCATATTCACCATCATACCCACTGGTGCCATGATACTTACCACCTAAGTAATCAGTGACCCAAGTTCCAAATGACTGATCTGAAGCAGCGTTCAAGTAGTTCTGCAAATAAACATGCTCCAGCTTTGAAAGGTAGGTCGCAATGTCAACCTTGTCCCTTGGTGGGAAAGGTATATCCTCAATGTGCTTCCAAAGATTCGCATAAGGATCTGTAAGTGCAGAGCAACTTGATGCAATGGACTCAGCAAGCATGGCAATACTTGCAGCTATTTCATCATCCCCTATTGCTCTAGCACGTTTTCCCTTATCCTTTAGATGCTTCTTCTTAGGTGACTTTTTGTTCTTGCGTTTCATGCCCAATCTAGAGCCTACAAGTGTTGGGCTTCTACAAGCAATGGTATCAGAATCATTATCAGCATGTTCAGAGTATATGCTTCATCACTTAGTGGTTCATTATTATCATCTTCAACATCCGCGATTAATTTCGTCCACAGCTAAGGATCCATTAGCTTTGGCTGATTCTCCAAATAGCTCTTTCATGAGATGGAA
The DNA here is from genome assembly GCA_015844335.1 of Chrysopogon serrulatus. Lineage (NCBI taxonomy): Eukaryota > Viridiplantae > Streptophyta > Magnoliopsida > Poales > Poaceae > Chrysopogon > Chrysopogon serrulatus. The sequence continues at coordinate 1,595 of JADLZL010007628.1, read as the reverse complement.
ATATATAATAGGTCGAGTAAGATAGTTGTATTTTCCGGACTGCAATAATTTATTAATGAGTTCAGTAAGCTTAGAGACTATAACATATTATAGTGACTACTAAAAGTACATATATGCAGCAAGTATACTTACCCCAAGCTTGGAAGGCTATCTCTCTGAATAGTGAATATTGAACTTGCATGATGTTGCATCAAAACCATAGCCACTAGTGGCCATAGATCGCTTCACCCAATTCCACTTCTCCTTGAATATTCTGGAATGACGATCAACTTGCTGTGTGGTAGCTCCAATTCCAAATCTAGCATTCAAAGCTTCTGCACACAGATGGTGGTGGTGTTGCTTCCACTTACAGGTAGCAGGTTTCTCCTTTTAATCAATATACCATTGAAGCATGAACTCAGTGGTGTCATCAGTCCATGTTTTGTACTTCTGACGCGATCCAGCATCAGCTTTCCCATCTTTCTTTTCCTTATGCATGCTAAGATTGAATGTTAAAAGTAACAAAAATTATTAAGCATACAATGAACAATATATGTATTTAATAAAAAGCAATCCATTAAGCAAAATAACCATAATATTTAATCGTACAAGCACAAGTCCATTACAGCAAGCAGCATTCTAAAGATGATTACACACCATAAACTATACAGACCCAAAAGACACATGCAAGCACCAACTAATTGTCAATACTAACGTCATTATTAAGCCTATCATTCCACATCTGCTGGGCAATTGAATCACGCTTCGCAGCCCGCTCACGTACATCAGCATGTCGGTCGGATACACGATCCTTACTTCTCGGTAGGTGATTATACCAAATTGATTCATCATATATGAATTCATCAGGTCCATCATCTAGTATCCAGTTATGAAGGGCACAACAGGCGATAACCAGTTTGGCCTGTGACTTCAAGGGTATGAATGGCTTGTTACTTAGAATCTTGAAGCGATTCTTGAGAGCACCAAATGCTCTTTCAATTGTTGTCCTAAGTTGGGAATGGCGATGATTGAAAAGCTCTTTAGGACATTTTGGGTCTTGGGCTCCGTGAAACTCTTTCAGATGGTAGCGAACTCCATGATAGGGCGGTAATATCCCTGGCCTAGTGGCATATCCAGCATCAGCCAAATAGTACTTCCCTACAGCCAAAGTTAAAATAATGCCTAGTGTGTTGTTATAACATTGAGGCTATAGAAGAATTTCCAAAATCCATGAATACCTTCGGGAACTTTTAGTCCATTTGGACGAGAAAGGGCATCTTGCAGCACAAGAGAATCATGAGCGGATCCCTCCCACCCTGCTAGGACATAAGTAAAGTGTAGGTCAAAGTCGACAACTGCTAGGACATTTTGTGTGGGGTATGACTTGCGGCCCCTAAACCTATCCACAGATTTAGCAGGCACACATGCCTTGATGTGAGTGCCATCTAGTGCCCCTATACAACCCTATGCACAGAGACAAACATGTGCCAAGCATTTATATTGAAATTATATATAAAAATGTATCACTTACACTATTGAGAATTACCTCAAAATATGGATAGAATATGTTAGTGCTATTGGTGATATTTGGGTGCGTGGAAGTAGATCTCACATAA
>JADLZL010007627.1:0-192544 GCA_015844335.1 Chrysopogon serrulatus | reverse complement strand
ACTAGCAAATTAGAGACGGCTAGTAAAGTTAATTACAGACCCTAAACTGGACGTCTGAAAAAATTAGGTCTGTGATTTCAGCAAACTTAGTGACGGGCGATCTAGCCGTCTGTGAAAGAAAACCTACAGACGGGTAGTCGACCGTCTCAGATATTTGAGATACAGGCGGCTGTAACTCCGTCGCTGATATGTAATCATAAAATGACAAGTGTGCCGCAGACGGTCCGAGAACCGTCTCGATAAATATTAAATAACCCCTGATATGTCATTTACAGGCGGCTATAACCCCCGTCGTTTATCGACGGCCTAGGCCAACCGTCTCGGCGGTTAAGCCCGCAGAGGCGGCTATAACCACGTCACTGGTACGAATCTGTAGTGTGACGAACAAATCGAGACGGCTACATCCCCCTTACTAGTATTAATGGGGTTCAAAGTGACGGGTGAAGGCCGTCTACGATATATAAACTCACAGGGCGGCTACGGGCCGTGCTGTACAACAAAAAACAATAATGTGCACTTGCAGATTAAACCAACTGATTTCTTAATTGTCTAACAACGATTAAACCATCAAAACAGATTAGAAAGGGTTTTTAAAACACTTGCGGCAAGTTTCTCAAAAGATCCAGAATACAATCAAAGTCCAAGTAAGTTTCCCCAACCCCTCTCAACCTTTCTTGACTTGAGACATGATTAATGGTTTGATTAAACCATCACAACAAATATCCGACAACATCTTTTTTAAAACACTTGCGAACGTATCTCAAAAGATCCAGTACAACTGCTGAGTCCAAGTTAAGTTTCCCCCACCTCTCTCGCTTTCTTGACTTGAGACATGATGAACGATGCAATATTTTCTTGGATTACATGCAACACAGACCTATCCAGAACTGTGGTGGGCACCTCAAACTCCTTGAAACAGAAACAGAAACATAAGAAACACAACCAATTTAGAAAACACACAAGAAACCAGAGTTTGAGGTGATATATCGAGCTCCCAGACGTACGCAGAGTTCATACCTCACGAACTTTACAAGTTACGGCCGCCAATGCTAACATCATGTGATGTGCAGTGTAGAAGCCACAAGTGTGGTCACTGGGTTGCCGGTGGCACTGCAATTCATGAAGTCATTTAGATGCATACTAATACAGATCACAGTTCCACTTAAAACAACTACAATTACCGGGAATTTGGTGGCATGTGAAAGTAACTCCTTGTTAGCTCCCTTCTTTCTGTAGATTGCACGGAACGCCCTGCAATCATGCAACATTAACATGTGGTCAGTATGTACAATGGTTTACATTAAAATAAGTAACTGGAATGCAAATGCAGTCAGACGTACTGGTTAATCACTGATTTCAGAAACTCATGGTCCCGCTGTTTTGATCTGTCAGAATCAAGGTACAGAACCCTTTTCCACTTTGGGATGATTACCACCAATAACCAGTGCTCTCCTGTATTGTGGGCAACCATTATAACACTATCTGCCACCGATGCATATTGATTAAACACGCCAGTCAAATATTCCACAACAGCAGCTTCATTGGAACGAATGCAGGTTTTCGAGAATAACTGGGGATCCAGAATGGCGACAGGCAAGCCATCCTCCTTTACCTTCATTGCCATGTATCTGAAGACAAAAGAAACAAAGCAAACATTACATTTATTAATATATGTGTGTTTTCTATCCAATTCTATCCAATGAGCAACATATCGGTTTCTGATTCTACGCGGTTTTCTTAAATAACACTTCAACACCTGGCACAACAGCAGATTAATGGGTCCGACATAAAGAGCAAATTCTACCTGTACTGTTTACAACTGATTAATCATATATAGATATGATTACATAACGAAAAAAAAAAATACAATTGGGATCAATCAACTTACGAGGGAGAAGCAAATTGCGTAATAGGGACATGTCAAGCCCCTCAAGATTGAAGAGGTCATACAAATCACTAAATCCAACCACCAAATCATTGACCCGACTCCTCTGTAAGGAATAACTGGGAGCGGTTGAAATTAATTAATATTTCATTCTCCTTTGAAGCACAAGCGTCAAGATAGTAGGTATGGAGGGCAACACACGAAGGACCACAGTATCAAGTTCTTTTGGAGTTAGCATTGCCTCTCCATACTTGTATTTGGGGTTGGCTTTGGTCCATCTTGAAGAGTCTTTGCCTCTTTTGGTAAACCTTATCTGCCTTCTCTCTCTGTCGGTGAACTCGAGGTGTGTTCACCCGGCCAACAGTTGCATATTTGGACACAACATTCCTTTTCCCCCGCTGTGTCAGCCCATGGGCTTTGTCAAACTTATCCATTTGATTCTTACTATCTGTATGTCCATGTGCTTTGTTATTCTTATCAATTCGTTTCTTACTATCTGTCTGCCCATGGGCTTTTATAACCTTATTCTGGTTAGGTAACAATTGGCGAGCACCAATCATCTGTGATTTGTCCATCTGCTTATGCGACTCACCCTCAGCAGAAGCCAACTCTTTCTCAGAAGCAGTGCTATTGGACCCGTTGCATGCACCAGACACTGTCACCACATTTTGAACCTTTGGATGCTGCATCTGTCCAGACTTAGTAGCCGTATCATTGGGAGTGCTGCTTGATTTCCTACCAAAATATAATAATCGAACGGTTCCGATTCAAATAGAATGTCGACCCTCTTCCACTGGATCCTTTGCGTAAGAGCTTGACCAAGTGTTGTTATCTCACCATTGGGCGGAATCTCCAACGAATAAAACCTGAAGGGGTAGTGCACATACTCCACCTTGACCACTGCATACCCAGGACGTATTTGGACATCACATATGTCCAGTTGACGTGGATACAGCATGCCTCTTCCAACCTCAATTTGTGTGCCTCCAAGTTGTATTACAAGGGCACAGGATGTAGGCTCATCTAGGAGGGCAATGGGATCTGCCTCATCCACAACTGCATTAACAAGAGGTTCACTACCAACATGCGCGGAAGCACAGCTGCTCTTTCGTGCACATCCAGAGTTTGGGATGGAACATGGTTCTGATCGTCCTTCTTGTAACACATTCATCTTCTTCAACAACTCGTCCATGATCTCGTCCTTGAGCTCCTCCCTGATTTGAGCCTTTAACGCAACAACATCCACATCTGGCCTCTTACGCTTCTTGTACATGTCACGGCAGTTTGTAAATCCATACTTCCATCCCTTGTAGCTGGAAATACCACGCACGCGACCTGTGTGTTCTGGGCCCAAGCATGCACTGAGCAAATCATTTTCCCTGACATGTTTGCCTTCTGAACCTTGATATTCTGTAAACTTCTCCTTCATTTGGTCAGATACTTCCTCGGTTCCACTACTCCAGACGATTTCTGCCTTGTCTCCATCTGCAACCAAGGTACTCCGAGCCCGCAACCACGACCTGCACCTGCCGTCAGGGTACTCATTCCATGGGTTCGAAATTCCTTCACTTGCCAACATTTCATCCTCTGCCTCCCATTGTTCAGCTTTCCCGCTGTACCCAGCTGTACCCAGATGGTGGTTGTGAATGTTCTTCTGCCGAAGAGACTTGTAATATTCACTTTTTCCTTTGAAAGCATCACTGCTCTTCATCCTCACAAAACCTGCCCATTCATTTGCTTTGATATGCTTATGACGATTAAAGGGAAGAACATCTTTTGCCACATAATTGCAGACGAGATCACTCTTGTATGTTCTAAAACTCTTCGCAACCAACTTCATAAACTGTTTCTGTGCCAAATCCCTCATTACTTTGGGGAAATCCAATGTAGGAAGGCAATATTTATCGAACAATCGAGACTTATCTTCCACAGTGAGCAACATGATAGATTCAAGCTGCAACGGAAGCTGTTGGCGAGCAGTAAGACCTGCAAGCCTACGCATCCTACGCTGGCACATCTTCTCCGTGGGGAAACCATCTTCATCGATTTCTTCAACTGCTATCTTGTCTGTCGGCCACTTTGTTGCAGTCCTACTTCTCCGTGGATTAGTTGGGCCCTCTTCCTTCATATCTCCTGAATCACAACCTTCATCATCGCCACTGTGCTGAGAACCAGTGAATTCACAATCATCGGAACAAGCCTAGCAATGAGAGAAGGAGAACAGTTTGTTAGACAACTCAATTATTGCAACATATTCAATTTATCAACAAGAGAAATGATGACTAAATTGCTCCTTTCATTATACACCTAAGGTAATTCATCGGGGAGTAGGAAAAGGCCCGATTCATGGCACATAAGATCTCAAAAATGCTAGTTTCCGCGTGGCTGGGGGAGCACAATCAGGCTTCAGAGGAGGTGTACTACCCCTATGGATTAATTCCCCAAGAAAAACTACTACAAATACAAGTGACCACGTTTAATAGTACTACCTGGCTACTACCACGAGCTGCTGGTGAAACCATTGGCTCGTTGCAGGTTCACGAAGAGGCCACGGGGGCAGTGCCTAAACGAACCACTTGACTCCTGAAATCAGATAGGAAGTACAGAAATTAGCCGCAATATCAGGTTGTTGGAAACAACTGATATTTATACAAAATTATTAAGGGAGTGACTAGTTATCTTCCGGAAGATTTTCATGGCCTTTATCATTCAGATTTTTAGCCAATGACAAATTGACAAGTCCAAAGTAGAATAATGAGGGATAAAAAATATACATCGTACATGTAGGTTTAAAATAAAAACAAAAGAGAACAAAAAAAAATCATTCGCGGAAAATAACAGCACGTAATACAAACAACAAAGAATCAATGTAAAAAAATAATAAAACGAACTAAATTTAGAGAAAATTAAATAAATAGACCCCCACATGGTACCTTATCATAGAAAAACAACACAGAATATGACTTGGCGGGGAAAAATAGAAACGTGAGAATGGAGAATCAGGTCTGAAGGATTGAAACATACTGAAACACTGAAATTCCAAATTCAAGAGAAGCCAACATCCAATTAACATGAATCAATTGAATACCCTACTGAAACACTGAAATAACAAATTATTACTCAAATACAAAACAAAGAAAACTGAAATACGCTAAAATTGAAGAACAAACTAAAACGGAGCATATTACTCTATTAAAAACAACAATGATTACTGAATAAAATAAAATGGCAGAACATGATGATCAATGAAACAGATTAAAATTAAAACACTGATATAGAAATAAACTCACATATATGAATCGACAAATTATAGCTACTTATCTACTAATTACAGTGCAGACACGTAATCTGAATTCAGGTAGTGTGCAAGTCAGCATACAGTAGTATTGCAAATCACTTCACAGTACTTTATGAGAGTAACCTTTTCTGCAGCACGCCAATTTAATATTTAGATGCAGTTAATTAATCCCAAAATGTGTATGATCATAATAAATCAAAATTCACACTTGGGTCAAAGTATTGCTCATGAACCTCTCGAACAGCATGCGGCCATGCGCTCCAACTACATTCAGGTGTGGCCACAAACGCTGACACACACACCCCTCATGCCCAAAACATGCTGGCCACCAAATCCAACTCATATACCTTATGTTGGTACACCCTTTGCCCCCTGTGCGTCCGTGCTCAAACAAAATGTCGATGAACCAAAATGAATGAAATCCAAAATGACCTGATAGACAAGGATGAATGCATGCACATTCAGCTAACCGACGAAAACGGCGACAGAAGCGCAGTCGTCCTTAGGCGCCGGTGACACCTACGGGTCGTGTCCGCCCAGCACCAAGCGAACTGTCGCTCCTCCCGAATACAAATTAATTCAAATCACCAAACAGATTTCATAACTCAACTCACGGATGGGCTGAATTGGGCCTATGTAAACACGTAAATGAGCCCGTAACGTAACCAGCACTAAGACTTTGCACGAATCTAAAAACAATCTCAGCCACACAAAAAGTGAATGAAAAACATGACACAATATCTTCCGTGAGTTATTTAGAAATTCCGATTATTAATACCCTCTATGAATTTATAAGGCAACAAATACACCACAGTGAAATATATGCTATGCAACATAAGTGATATAGTCCCCAAAAACTTGGTTGTTTTTAAAATATGAGTCCATTAACCTCAAAGCGAGGATCTCATGTAGGTAGTGGTTTAATAACAACTGAATTAGGTCTGTGATTTGACATTCTTTTAAACACCACTAAAATACCAGATTATTACAACAAAATAAAAACTGCGCAGATCATCGGTTTAAAAACATCCCTACCGAGTACAGTACGAATACATACCCTTACACTTGAACCCAATTGCCTGGTCACAAAAGACACAGCAATGTTGGGGATCACATGCCAATGAAACAAAACGACAGCACAAATAAAAAAAATGGTTCAAAATTGATTAAAAGACAACTTAAAGGCAAGCTGCGTCTTGTTCTATTCTACTAGCTTTGAGACTGCATCGACCTAAGCTGAAAGTGATGGTGAACCAATTGAGATGACCACACCGAGCACTCATACCCAGCTGAAATAGCTACAGAATTTAAATAACCTACGATCCATTCAGTTAATTAACTAAGTGTATGTGTTTTGTTGAATGAAGGTAGTCCACAATCTTCCGCCTCCTCGCTTTTCTTATATGGTTATTGGAATGGAAAAAGAGTTAATTCCACAAAATATATGGGATGAACTAATCATGCATCATGTCATGAAGCATGGGATGACTACACAAACCAAACAAACTATAATAGCGCTATACCGACATGAGAAGAATGAAGTTCCTCTCAAGACCTCACCCCCCCCACGCTCCCCCAAACATAACCCCACTTAATAAGGAGCCCCTCCTATGGTGAGCGTCTGATCCAAAGAAACCAATATAAGTCTGAAATTTGAACGAACCACATAGCTAGGCCTTGTTTAGATCAGTTTTTCACTCTCTCTCTCTCTCTCTCCATCACATCAATTTGTAGCCGTATGTTTGGAGCATGAAATATAAATAAAAAAATAACTAATTGCATAGTATGGTTGTGAGACACGAGACAAATCTTTTTTGATGCTAGTTGGGCCATGATTAGACAATATTTACCAAATACAAACGAAATGCTACAGGACTTTTCAATCTCTCCATTCCAAAGGCTTAAGCGTGCACAGAAGAGGGAAGTTCAAGACACATGGATCCATGTTTGTATCGGCTAGTGCTCAACTGTATGCAGATTCGTATTTCTGATTTAAAATGGAAAAAACTATGTAAATAACCTGTACAAAAAATGATTGGACAGAAATGCCCCGGAGAACCTCTACTATAGCTCCTGACCAGCACACCACAAAGCTGGTGATGTCACGGGGGCGGCAAATCCAAAGAGATCCCCCGTTATTAGTACTACTGCTACCAACACAAAGACATTGACAAATCACACCTACTAGAGAACAGAAAAATACAAGGGATATGAGCTGCAGACAAATTATATAGGCAGAATAAGATATCTAGAGGCCAATCAATATTGATTGTGAGCAGGGACGTTTACAAACATCGCTAAGAGCTACGACGGATGGTGCGTGGGACCAACAGCCAAAAAAGCTAACTGGATCTATACCTTTTTGGCAGACCTGCGCTCGCGGCTCCTTGGCGGAGCTTGGCGCTAGCCGCCGCACATTACCTTTTGCACACTCGCCACCGCTGGAGTGCGGGGCGCGCTCTCACCGGATTGTCCACCGCCCTACTTTACCTTTTTGCACGCGCACGGGTCGATCGCCTCACTGCGGGCTCGGGGTGCTAGGGTTAGATAAATATATTTCCAAAAACGATACAGAACCAAAAGGACAAGCGGGTCTTTTTTTTAAAAGGACAAGCGGGTCAGTTTGGCAGATTCGATTTTTAATCGTGCCCTTCCGACCCCGTATGGTATAGTTGGGCCACTGGGCAGGCCGTTGGGCCTAGTCGCTCGAGGTCATACCTTTTTTTTTTTTACGGGAACAGGAGAGGCCACAGGGGCCTCTACTGAATTTTATTATAAAACCAAATAGACACCAGTAGAGAGAGCAGTAACCAAGGGGGTTACAAAAGAGAGGAGAGGAGGGAGAGGGGGGGGAGAGGGTTCAGGATACAAAAAAAAGACAGGAAAAAGATCAAGGAAATTAGGCAGAGGATCTTCCAAAATCTATTAGAGATTCTACAACCCATTTGAAACAAGGGGAGGGGAGAGCGTCCTAGTACTGATCAAGCCAAAGATAAGTACTAAACATGGACCACTCAAAGAAGACAGGCCCGAAAGCCAAAACCAACCATCCAAGTAACAAAGGATAAACATGCCCATAAGGCAAACATAACCAGCACAATAAACTGAATTTAGAGTAGCAACAAGAAATTATCTTAGAGTACCAACCGAAAGAGCGTAAGAGGGAGGTGGGGGGAGCCAATTGCTAAAAACAAAAGGTTGAAATGGGCCGAGGCAACCATTCAACATCCACCAATTTCGATTTAAGTTGGTTTCAATAGCAACAAAAGCTAGTTTGAGGTTATAGCCTGGAGAAATACGACTTATTGTGTGTCTGCCATGGTTAGAAATGTTAGTGATAAGGTAGTTTGGAGGTTTGTGTGTGTGTATGGTTCCCCATATGAGGAAGGTAAGGAAACTTTCATACGAAAAATCCATGATGTCATGAATAATTGGTCCGGCCCTACTCTTTTTGGGGAAAAGAAACAAGTAATGGTTTGGTAAATCAGAAATGGACTGATCTTTTTAAGGATTGGACCAACCATCATGGTTTAATTGAATTGAAGACTTCTTCTAGGTCTTTCACCTGGACTAATGGTCAAGAAAGACCTATTATGGCAGCCATTGATAAATTTTTATGTAACAGCTCCTTAGAGCAGATGTACCCTCTAACTTGTCTTGTTCTAGATTTTGCATGTGCTGAGGTTAGAAAGCCTATTGTATTTCGTTTTGAAAAAATGGTGGCTAGAACATCTAGATTTTAAGGCTTTTGTATATAAGGTTTGGAACACTGACTGCATCTTTACTGAACCAATAGAAAATTGGCAGTTCAAGGTTAGGCTTCTTAGAAAGAAGATTAAAGGTTGGGCTAGAAATGTGAATGCAGAAATTAGGAAGCTCAAACAAAACCTCCTTGAGGAGGATGGTACGCTTCTGCCAGAACAGAAAGAATATGGAAGACATAAAAGCTAGACAGAGATCTAGAGACATGAATGTTAAAGCAGGAGATAGAAATACAGCCTATTTTCAGGCATTAAGATATGCTGCATCATGCTGTAGAGTTTTATAAAAATCTGTTTGGTCAGGAGGAAGATAGAGGTGTGAAATTGGATGAAAATTTCGGGGAGAAATGAAAAAGGTGACCGAAGCTGAAAATGACCTTCTTCGGGCTCCTTCCTCAAGAAGAGATCAAAGCTGCAGCCTTTGTATCTTACGCCGAGGGTGCTCCCGCCCGATGGCTTCTCTTTTTATGTTCTACCAACACTTCTGCGATCTAGTGAATTGGCAAATTAAATATTGAATGGTTAAACTATGCAAAGATCACCTTAATCCCTAAAGAACACGAGGCCAAACTTCTTAAGAAGTTCGAGACCAATTAGTCTCAAAAAATCAAACCGCCTTCATAAAAGGTCGATTTATTTTGGAAAGCATTGTTGCTGCACATGAGATCCTTCATGATATTCAAAAAAATAAGGAGAGTGGAGTGATTCTAAAGTTAGACTATGACAAAGCTGGTCCTTTGTAGAGGATATGCTTATCTCAAGAGTTTTTGGTGAGACTTGGGTTAAATGGATCATGAAGTTGGTTAGGGGAGGATCTCTATGTGTGAGGATTAATGATGAAAATAGTACCTATTTTAAACCCCTTGTCCCCTTTGCTTTTTAACTTGGTAGCTGATATCTTTACTAGGATGCTTATGAAAGCAGCACAGAAAAAGCTAATAATTTGAAATGGATTCTGCTACATTATGAGCAAATGACCGCATGAGAATAAATTTTGATAAAAGTGACATGTTGACCTTGGGGCTTACTGACAAGAGGGCTACAGTATGAAAAAATCTTCTTACTGGCGTAAGAGAGGGAGATTTTCCTATAAAATACTTTTAAGGAGACAGGACTTACAACCTATAATAGATAAAATCATCAAAAGAATTGCAGGTTGGAAAGGATTCCCCCGACATGAGAATCCTAAACATGTCTACTTAGTTCTTGGATTTTTCGTTATGGCTTACAACATGATAGTATCTAGACTAAATATAATGTTGTAGAGATATTTGGTTTCTCTCCTTTTTGGAAAGGAGTAATGTGGGCTCTTAAAGCTGCTAGGATGGGTATAAAATGGTGGGAAGAAACTTAGATTTTGGGACGACCATTGGGTTGGAAACTCTAGCTTAGCTATTCAATTCTGCCATTATACGATCAAGTTTGGGATGGGGAAACGCTAAAGCTAACTTTAGGAGAGAGTCTGTTTGAGAAAAGACCGATGTCCATGTGGTATGAACCGAGGGGTATTGTGCAGAGTATTACATTAGGAGAGGAGATGGATCAGATCATTTGGAGCTTTAGTTCCAATGGTCGTTTTCGATCTTTGATCTTTATATGCCACCATAAATCACAGAGGGTGTGACCCCAGTTTACATCCCTCCCGAATCTGAGATCTTTCTACGTGGCTTCTCTCTAAGAATAAATTGCTAACAAGGGATAATTTAGCTAAACGGAGAGCGGTGTCCGATATGACTTGCCTTTTTTGCAATGAATTAGAGTCTCAGAAACCATTTATTCTTCAATTGCTGTGTAGCTAACAGGTTGTGGATATTAATAGCTGATATATGTGAGATTAGCGGTGGACTGGAATTATGAGACCGTGCGTAACAAGATGTGCTTTCAGGGACTGGTATGTGGACAGGAGAGAAGATGGTGATACTGTGGTTTGCAAGGATTCTGAGGAGATGGAAGCCAATGCTTAATCAAGAACTGGATTCTACAATGGAACGGATGATTCAAGAACTGGAGTTCAAGGAGCTCGAATTTCTCAGTCTACGGCCCTGGGCTTTACAAACGTGATTCAGCCTGATGGTGAATACGCATGTGTAATACCGACTCAACCTCGATTGGTGGGCGCGCCTAGAATACGCTTTTGCGCTTAATCGTACTACAAATGCTTTATGATCTATAAAGCGGGGAAACCTTTTCATCTAAAAAAAACGATGTGGCAAGCATTGTCACCAAATAAGCTGAATGGTTACCATTGCATAGCCAGTGTCACATCAAAGTGGATAAAGGAGCTTCTTCTGGACCTGAAGAATGCTGTGTTCCTTTTGAAGAGGCAAAAGGGGAGAATCTGTTGTTGATGATGTCGTGGAACAACATATTCAAGGGGTTGAGCAGCTTGCGTTCGGGCAGCTCATGAACATGGAAGCCCAAATGGAGGCCAAGGACTTGGAACCGTTGAAGAAAGAAGCCGAGTTGGTTAAGAAAGATGCCGAGTTTTTTTTTTTTTCTTACCGGGAAAGATGCCGAGTTGGTGCGTAAAGAAGAAGAGATTGAAGCCAATCGGCGCTTGGAGGCATTGAATTCTCGTGGGTTGTTTTGTGTTTTGTGTCTTTGTGTTGTTTGCCATGCTTTATCCGCCATGATGCTCAAATAAACTAGGTTTAAGTGATGTAGTGTGCGTAGGCTTGCCCGATGTAGTCGGCTTGTAACTTGAATCCCGAACTTTCGAATGTCACATGACAGCTTAACTGTGATACCTAATAAAATGACCAACATCTGTATTTGCCATGATCATCAAAATATTTCTTAAGTACCAAGGCCTTAGCTCTCTTACACTTGGGGAATGGACGCGATCTGTTCTTACACTTGGGAAAATGGACGCCGATCTGTTCGTAGGTTAGACTAGATTGCGCTTAGTCCGCTGAAATTGAGCTTGAACTAGGAAGGCCTAGCCAGGCCTCTCTGTAATGCGACGGCGTACTGATTAAAGTTTCAGCATTGATTGGCGATAAATGATTTAGCAGTGTAATTGGCCTTTCTCCAAGCAGGAAATTAAAGCAAGTCGGCCACAACATGGAAGAAATGTAATGAACAAAGTTTTTCATTGATGCATGAACAATTTCAATGACACTTATCTGCACTGAATTCACATTCTTGATTTGCAAAATGAGGCACCCAACATATGATCAGATAGATATGGTCACATTATGGCCTTACATAAACAGGTTTCTGACAACCAAATATGGGAGTATGACCATACAGAGCTTTTTTGGCTTTTACCCATTACACACCCGCCGATATATGCAAGATTTCAGAATTTGGACCAAATTTGAACAACTCCAAGTTTTTTAGAAACAAAGAATAGATCAGAATTTAGCAAAGTTGAAATATCCATAGCACGGTGCTTCATGATAATAATGCAAGCTCACAAATATTAGTAGTCTAGCCACTCTCAAATATTACACAAGAGTTGGCATTGCAAATTAACAAAGTGCCCTGATTAATTAGTAGTCTAACTGGAATGAAGTGCCCAATATTACATCCCAAAATATGTGCAAAATGAGGGAACTTGCATCACCCCCGCAGCTCCATATCATCTCCATTGGGGGCTTCAATTTGCATCACTTTAAAGCATCCATATCATGCAAAAGAGAGCGGAAGCATTAATTAGTGCCCAAATCGAAGGCATACAAATGCAGTTCACACAACCTAAATTGTGCGCATTTCAGCCTAAATTAAAGATACGTAGCTCACAAAGCGCAAATTAAAGGCATACAAATGTAGTTCACACAGCCTAAAAGGATTAAAAGTAGTCACCTACAAAAGATTGCTGTAAGTTCTTGCACCCCTTATTACTGCTGGAGTGCTGCTGCCATCATAATGTCGCAATGGGCATTCATGATGCCAGCCACGGCTTCATCCGGCAAGTTCAAGATTTGTGCAATGGTTTCAACGTGCGCAAAGATATCGACCATGGCTTCACGATCCACCTTCCATTTTATCAACGTGGACACAAGGCCACACGCCATCTTTTCAAACATCTATGGAGTCACAAAAACAATAAAGTAAGTCCCTGTTTGAATCCCTTAAAACTAAAGTTTAGGTGGACTGAAATTTAGTTGTACTGAAGTTCAGGCTCGAGGGTACAAAGGATCTGTCGAAACAGTTGTGGAGTCAAAGAAACAGTACAGTAAGTCCCTGTTCAAATCACTTAAAGCTGAAGCTTACAACTAAATTTAGTTGTACTAAAGTTTAAGTATATTTGGATTTATGGACTAAAAGTGAGCTAAAAGCAAAGGATCACAAAGATATAGACTCATGACTACCTTTTAGTATACTTCAATCCACATTTGGCAACTAAATGGACCAGGGTTCACATGTTTGGATACCTAGTACCTAGATCTGAAGTTTTATGTGGCTAATAAAGTTTTGTTGGGGGTAAGTAAACATTGAGATACATAATAAATAGTAAGGAGTGCCATTTGAAAATATAAGGTTTTCAGCATGCAAGACAAAGGTTGCCACTAGTTCCAACCACTTAAATCTTGGCAAATGGTTCCATCTGGGTTGCAACTAGAATAAGAAGGATCTGTATTCTGTCCCTTCTAATCGCTCAAGAAATCTGAGGTGGTAAATCACACAAATACAAGATACAAACATAATCTAAACAGGTCCTGAAGTAAACAGACATTGAGATACATAATAATAAGGTGTGCCATTTGAAACTACAAGGTGCTTTAACTACCAACTCATGCCTCAGGTTACCACTACATCCAACTGCTTAAATCTATTTGCAAATGGTTTGAACGCAGTCGAACCGAATAAAAAAAGGATCAGATTCTCCCCTCGATAGCTCAAGCAATTTGAGGGGATAAGTCACATAAATACAAGATATAAAATGTAATCCAAACAGAAGTAAAATGACATTGAGATACATAATAATAAAGTGTGCTATTTGAAACTATAAGGTGTTTTAACTACCAACTCATGTCTCAGGTTGATATTCCAACTACTTAAAGCTATGCAAATGGTCCAACTGGGTAGCAACTGGAATAAAAAAAATCTGTAATCTGTCCCCTCTGATCACTGGAGCAATCTGAGGGCACAAATCACACAAAACAAATATTGTGCCATTTCCAAAACATAAATTAGTGGTTAGTACTAGTTACCTTTATACGGCCATCCACCTCGAGACCTCCAAAGATGGCAATCCTCTTCGAGAATCTGCAGCTCAACGGATTTGTTATCCTCATTCCCTTCATCATCACTCTTTGTCACCCACGGCAGCGGGGCCATCAAGATCCTCTTTATCATCACACTTGGCAGCCATGGTGGCATCGGGGCCTCCAAAGCAGCGGGGCGATGACCATAAGTCCGTGACATCCAAGCATATAGTTTGGATGATATCTCTCAACAGTTCTACCTTGCTGGCGCAGTCTTTTCAATTGACTTTTACTAAGTGTAGCACGGTTCTTACAGGCAAGGTCCGTAACAACCTCAATATGAATAAAAAGCTCGTGAGTTGTCCCTCCTTTGACATCAAAAGCGTAATGTGGATAGGGATTCTGATCATACTCATGACTACCCCAGGCACTAGGGTCAGCTATTGTGAGGGAACAGCTACCCGGGACATTATCTAAATGGTCGGTCCAGACGGTCAACCTTTGAAACGACTCCTCACGTGGATCCATATCCTCATCCTCAAAGAAATGAGGCGACTACACGCCTATCATCTAAGGTCGCTTGGACATAGTTGATGTTCCAAGCATAAACCTGAAGGCCCTCAACGATAAGGTGACATAAGAACTCAAATGCATTAGGAGCAAAGAACACCCTCAACAGTGTTACGAGACCACAAACTAAACTCGGCGAACGTTATCCACACCTACAAATAAGAAAATGGCGATTGTAGCCCACTAACTTTTTTACTTGATCTACCCCCGGCGAACCGAGGAAAACGACAACGAAAGGATACCTCGTGGACTGGCACTCGTGCACGGTGAAGGTGCCGCCGTCCATGCCAATGCTCGTCAACACATTCCGCACATCACCGGCCGTGACTCCTGCAGGGTCGACCGGTGCAAACGAACTATTCACGATTGTTACCACTGCGGCACGAGTCTCGAACAACTCGAGTTGGTATGAGGTTCCCGGCAGCATCTCAGAACACTTGTTGACGTGCCGTCGAAAGCCCTTTTTGGGACAGCGTCCGCCGGATGAAGCCCAAGACGCCATTGGTGGAAGTGGAACTGGAAGAAGCGGTGGCGGCTGCGAATGCGACCGGGGAGGATGAGGAAGAAGAAACTCAGTGCGTTTGAGGGATGCAGGGAGAGGGATGGCAGGTTGGGGTTGGGGTTGGCAAATGCGTGTGCGCTTGGAGTTGGAAGTAATTGCAGTTGGCGTTGCAGTTGCCGCAGAGGCAAATACAGTAAAAAAGGTAGCCTCGGCCTTCCTTCGCATGGAAGGGCGAGGGGCTTGGGATGGTACAACAGTTTTCTTGAAAATAATGAAGGGTAGATTGAACAGTATTCTTGTCATGGATGACAAAAAGCTGCGTCGCGAAAATGACAGCAATCTTTTGGTAGTGGTCGCGCGGTCGCCTCAAACAACTACTACTAGTACTAGTATTTTGAACAAAATCTGATCTTGTTTTTTAAATTTCGGGACCCTTTTCAAACAGGACTTCAGGCTAAGCCTCCGCTTATCCTGCAGACTTGGGGTCTCTTTTCGGGTTTTGCAATGAATCTGGTTCAAGAAACTTAACTTTGCGTGAGCGCTGCCCATACGCCGACGATGCACCGGATCTCAGGTTCGAGTCAGCACGCTCGGGACGATTCCCCAAATCGAGCCCATCGCAGCTGACATCGTCGGGGGCACCTCCTCATCTCTTCCCCCCACTCCAATGCGCGCGGACTGAAGATTTGGCAAATTTGTATTTGGGTAGGATTTGGAGATGCCCTACGTTCGGCTTCCATTGCTTCACTCAATTCTATGGCGCCGCCGTCTGGCAGAAGTCCGGCGGGTGGGGGGACTGGGAGAAACAAAAAGGGAATGTAATGACGGTAGGGGTACGGCCGGTGGGCATTTTATAGGGGGGCTGGAGAATGACCTAAAACTGATTGATGTTCACGGTATCAAAAGCCAATGTTTTAAGCGATCTCAAACAGTTGCAACTGCATTTACACAATCTCAAACAGTTTGTTGCAGCTGCAAGCAACTAAGTACGTGTGGCCACGGCTTGCAGCGGACTGTCCGATCATGTGGCCGCACCCAGGCTCAAATGTGAAATACAGTAGTACGTTATAGTTGGTTACAGTATTCGGTAGGGAGTACGTTATAGTTGGTTACAGAAATAATAGAAGTCAAATAATAGAAGTCAAATACCGTATTCGCACCCCCACAAAGCTAAACGTCTGAACCCACACGCCATATTCTTTGATGCTTCTTTGAAACACGGTAGGGAGCGGAGACAGTAACCCTGGGCAAAATACCCGATACCCGTACCCGAACTACCCGAACCCGGACCCGAATTACCTAAACCCGTGGTACCCGATCCTAAGTTCGGATACTAACTTTGATTACCCGATATTAGTTCGGGTAATTCGGGTAATATCCCTCGGTACCCAAATTACCCGAACTACCCGAATATATGTCTATTTCTTGGTGTTTGTGATGTATTTTCTATTGAACACTTAAACCTATCACTTTACTTGTTCTCTCTATTTGAACAAGAAATTATAATATATCATGCTATATAAATTATTGTTGAAATTTAGTACAAATTGCTACCAAATTATGTATAAATAACTACTAAAGTTTTGTATAGATTGTCGTTTTCTACCAAGTTCGGGTATATCGGGAATACCCGAACCCGAAATATCGGGTACCCGAAATTTCGGGTAGTGTTTTTTAGGATGAATTTCGGTACTAATTTTCATTACCCGAACTTTAAATTACCCGAATTTAGCGACACTGAAAATTCGGGTAACCCGAACGCCCAGGGTGAGAGACAGGTGCGCCGCCCTGTGTTTTCCTGCCACTCCTTGTTAATCTGAGTATTTAAATTGGTTACTGTTTGTTCTTGATCAAGACTCCATGGCAAAGTAAGACTTAAAGAATTATCTACTTTTAATTTTCCATTAATCTGAGTATTTAAGTTGGTTACAGTTTTGTGGTTCTTACCTTCTTCGTTATTCTAAATAATGTCGGGTTGAGCTAGTTTCATATTTTTGTGGCCCTCACCTAAGACGACGCCAAAGAACATTGTAAAAACTCTATTTTCTTACTGCAATAATATGTAAGTCCTTTGCATGTTAAAAAATCTTCTTTAGTATTTGTTCGGATTCTAGGATTAGGTCGATTCTTTCTCTGATATTTGAAAATTGATAGTAGTGAAAGCAACTGAAGCAACTAAAAATTAAATATTTTTGTGAATGCTAGAAATAACATGAACATGTTTTCCCTCTTTCTCGTCCCCTCTTGGATATTTTTGTGAATGTTAGAAAAACATAATCGTTACTAGATATATCCGACTGTGTTCGGATATTCTGAAGTTTCTTGGATATTTCGAGACTGGAGCTGAAACTCCCCAACGGTACTTATGTGTGGGTGCGGAGTGGATTTAACCCATCTCGTCCCCTCTTTCTCGGCTGAGAGGCTCATTTATTGAGCTCCTAGAGTGAAGAACAATCTCAGAATTCTCCCTCTCCATTGCTATGTACTAGATCTTGTGAGAGATTGAGAGCTCAGGATTGATCTTGTTAGAGCTCGAGAGTTCTAGGGTTTGTGCTTGTGGCACAACCTTCCAAATTATATGGCCCACAAGCACCTGACATTGTCTCTAAGACCTCTGTCAGCCATACTTGTGTACCACATAACTTAAAAAGTTCTGTCGGGTGAAACCCCGATGACACCACGATCCTCCAGGATCCACTTCTTACAAAGATCTTGCAGTATTACAACCATTTATACAAACATAACAGAGTAGCGGAAGATTTACAAAAGAAGATTACAACACTTGATCAAAGTTTTATTTAACAAAACTTAACTGGGTTTTGCGGAAGCGAGAAAAGAACTTTATAGACGGAAGATATTCGATCATGCCAAGCCTCTTTGGTATGACCAAGGTCAGCAACACTAGTCAACACCTGCAACAGGGGTCAAACAAACCCTGAGTACAAAAGTACTCCGCAAGACTTACCCGACCAAAAATTGGGGAGAAGACTCAGGAATGCTGGTTGATAGGAATCAAGGTAAGGCTTTAGCAAGAATCAAAGACACCTTTGCGGAAAAGCGACTAATGTTGATCCTTATTATTCTTTCTTATGATATTTTCATTTAGCATTAAGCTATCCATCTAGGTTATCCTAGTCTATAGCAACCACTTGTCAAACAATATCTCGATTTCAAAACTTTCCATCCTCAACAACTTTCATCCTTACTACGATGCCGGTGCTTGGATCACGGCTCCCATATCGTGGAGCACACGACGATTCGAATCGCTTATATACCCGGCCGGGGCTTCCTAGCCACACGATGTATGCAGGACCGAACATCTCACATACATCAACTCACGCTTGCATTTCTCCAGACCAGAACGGGTCCTAGCCACGAGAGCACAGTACACCATCTCCCTACGCCGTCAGTCACAACCGTCGACGGGTGCACTCGTAGTGTGGGTACACGCTACTTCCCGTCCCGGTATCCGTTCTCGTATGGATCATACAAGGGAGCTTACCGCCATTAGCATGCGACTAGTACTATCCAATAACCTCATGATCCTAGGGCCAGAGCAACGGACGGTCCTTAACCGACACAAATGGACGACACTACACCAGGGCACTAGCCCTTCCTGATGCAAGTCACTCCACCGGCGTCTCAATTTACTCATCATCATGTTCTTATTGAGTATCCTTGACCCGATCGAAGTAAAGGATAAACAATAAGCAAC
Organism: Chrysopogon serrulatus; assembly: GCA_015844335.1. Taxonomy (NCBI): domain Eukaryota; kingdom Viridiplantae; phylum Streptophyta; class Magnoliopsida; order Poales; family Poaceae; genus Chrysopogon; species Chrysopogon serrulatus. Next base: position 173,660 of record JADLZL010007627.1, on the reverse strand, counting down.
ATCAGGTTTTCATAAATGCCCTCAACGGGGATATTGTGATCAACTTTTGAAAACATTTTATTTGCAAAGCTTATACTATTAGCGAGACTAAGCATATACTAACATTTTTGAAATCAAAACAGGTTTAAGGGATAGTATATCAAGGTACGGTAAGTGCACCAAGATAGGATATCACTCAACTCCTATACCTAATGCATCATATCATCAACATAACATTATAAAAGACTTTAAAATTCAAGGAAGGGTTGAATGCATCCGGGGCTTGCCTGCGTTGCAGAGAAGGTTAGCGGTTAATCTTGATATTGACTCCTTCGATAGTTTCTTCTCGTCGGGGTTGGATGACCGTGAACCTCCTCCAGAGCTTGACCATCGCAATCCTTCGCTCTCACGTACTATACGTAATGAAATGATGCGAGATTTAATGATATGCTTGACATGATGGGATGCATGCCATGATGCATGATGCAAAGCATATAATATAAAAAGAAAGTTGAGTACAACTTTTCTTCCCGGTGCAACTTAGATTTATTACTCACCAAGCATGCTTATTATTTGAATGTAATATTATATGCATCTCTGAATGAAACAAAGAACTAACACATGATGTATGATGCACACACCTAATTGATGACAAGCCTACTTACATAATTAACTTGAGTACAACTTTCCTTCACGGAGAAGTTGTAATCAAGGGTCTATAACTAGAGTTTGCTTATTACATGACAAGATTAATATTTACTTAAACATGGTGGATGAAATTATACTAAGATCAACATGTCAATTGCCATGGAACACTAGGGTGAAGTATCCCATTTTCTCCAAACAATTCCTAAAAGCAATTTAGCATACAAGATAGGTACTAGCTTTAGTTAATTAATTATTTAACTACTAGCTATTCATGTGAGCATGATCATCATTACCATTATAAGACCAAAACATAGATCAGTGATAAATAATAATAACCTAGGGTCTCTAAGCAACTCCAAAAAAAAATCAGTTCAACAGAATAGAAACAGGGCAGCAGCATAGCATCAAATTCCTTTAACCATAACTGAAGATCTAGACATTCAATAGGGGTGTTCCTAGACTTTTTGGAAAGCTTATAAAGTTGTCTATAATTTTGTTATTATCATCTCAGATTGATTCAATCATTAACCAAGTCAAACAATCTAGAGAATTGATTCTGTCCAGAGTTAGGACAGAACTTGACCCTGAATTATCATACTCATAGGCAGAGCTAGGGACCACCAAAAATATTGATCCAAGACATTCTGGAAATCTTATGAAAAACACTACAACTCTCTAATTATGACTAAAAGGTGATTCACAGGTTAGTTTAGTCAAGCAGTTTAATCTTTCTAAACTGCACAGGAAGCATGCAGAAATTGATTGCTAATTTGTAAAATCTATAACTTCCAATGTTGTTATTCTAAAATCATAAAATTCTAGAGCAAGCAAGATATGGAAGTTAACTACAACTTTTATATTCAGCTCAGCCATATAAAACTTGGTTTACTACATGGAAACAATCACTTACAAGAACTGCGGTGCTCAGCCAGGGCAGCAGTGTGAGGAAACGGGAATAGTGGCCGGCTTGATGAAGAAGCAAAAGAGGAACACCGGCAAGGAATGGAGTTGAGTGATGGCTGCCTACTCCTTTCTTGCTTGGTCTTTAGTTTTCAATGGAGAGCAAGAGAGATATATATAGGAAGGAGAAGTAAGAGAGGAAAAGTTTGATCTCTCCACTTCAATTAACCATACCATGACACATGGGGGGGATGGGTGGCATGGAGAAGATGCAAGAATGGCCAAGAACCATGACACATGGAGAGAGGTGACATGAGAAATTTGACTTCTCCACTTCACTTAATTATACAATGACACATAGAAAGAGAGGTGGCATTGAGAAAATAAAAGAACAACCAAGAACCATGACACATGGTGAGATAGGTGGCATGAGAAGGTGCAAGAAGAAAAGAGGTGACAAACACATTTAGACTAATTAAAATAGTTAAGCTATACTAATGATAAATGGTGCAAAAGGTTAGCAACTTTTATTTAGAAAATTAATTATGGTTAGCTTCCAGAAATTGAAAATGAAATTGAAATTCCAACACTTAAACCAATTATGGAAAGAGTTGGCATTTGAATTCCAATTCCAATTTTTGTTCTTGCTTTGCATCATTTGACTTGTAAAACATGGTTAGGGTGTAAGTCAAGGTTAGCCAAGCACTTGCACACACCAAGGTTGCTTTTAGGTTAATCTTTTTTTTTTTAGAAACTTGATTAAACATGTATGTGAAATTTAAGTGATGTATATATACACACGAGATACAAAAGAGCTCCAACAACCCTAGAACTTTGCAAACTCATTTTAATTACACATGTCAGAGTTCTCTAATCATGGTTAACATTTCAAAACACGCTTAGCATACAAGACAAAACATTACTTATACAAAGATCATTAACACCATGACATGCTCTAATGCACTTGAGGCTTGGTGATTAATGAATTAATAAACATGATGCGCGATGCACAACATGATGACATGGTGGGTTTATGGTGGGTTCAGATTAACGTAACACCAGGGGTGTTACAGTGCTCCCTCTCCCTCTCCTCTCTCTCTAAGCTTTGTTCTCATCCTCATGAGAGATTGAGAGTTCTAGGGTTTGTTCTTGAGAGTTGGAAGAACTCCATCCCTTCTCCTCTCCCTCTCCAAGCTTATAGTGTGAATTTGTTTGAGAGGTTGAGAGACCTAGTGTGTGCATTTGAGATTTGCATTTGGTGGCACTAGGTGGTGGTTGTGATTTGGAGATTTCCTATTACTCTTGGAGGTTGCCAACTTCTAGACGGTTTAGAGGATTGTGGCTCCGTTGTAGCACGCTTGGAGATTGAGTGGTGCTCCGGTTGCGTGGATACTGTGAGGGGTCTTGTGCTCACCCCACGGGGATCGCGAAGAGCAACTCTATTGGATTGCGCATGTCATTGAGCTACCTCTCTTGGGTAGGTTCTTGCAGTGTCCAAGTGTGTGTACGAGGTTAGTGAGATACCTCTTAGTCGTCGAACCACGAAGAGTTGGTCGACACAACGGGGACTAGCTTAGTGGCAACCAAGTGAACCTTGGGATAAAAATCACCATGTCAACATTGTCTTCATCTTCTCGGTGGTGTCCAATTATATACACAAGCTCTTTACCTATTATTCATATTATTATGCTTATGTAGATGCTCTTGTAATTAGCTAGCTTGTATAGCTTGCTAATTAGCTTCTTGCTTGTGTAGCATAGAAGTAGATCCCTTTGCGTGACTAATTGGTTTGTGCAGCCATGTTAGTCACATTGCTTAGTTTGTGTAGATAAGTAAATTAAGCTCTCTAGTTTGGCTTGTGTAGCCTTGCTATTGAGCCTTGTGAAAGGCCTAGTTTGCTTTTGGATATGAAACTTTGGACTGATCCATTTGGTTAAGCATGTGTGTAACTTTAGCAAAAAAAAGGATGGAGCAAGGTGGTGGATGGAGATGACCACAAATGCTCCAAGTGAGAAAGAGGAGATGAAATGGAGGCAAATGGGCTCAAGGCAAAGGTATAATGAATAGGGCCATTTGCTTTCAGTACTCAAGACACCATAGAGGGTGTGATTATATTTTGGATAGATAATCATACTATTAAGAGGAGCGATCATGTGTCGATTGCAGTTATCCAAGTACCACTAGGTGTTTGACTTCATGCATTGCATTATAACCTAATGTGCTAATTTAATTCTTGCAAAATTTATATGAAAAAGGCTAACACACGTGCACAAGTGGTGAGTCACTTTGGTGTTGGCACATGAGAGCATGGGTTGATGGGGTTTGGGAGAAACAAGCACTTACAGAGTCATCGGATGTTGGATCCTGAGGCGTCATATGCGTCTGACGCTAGTGTTTGCATGATTTTGTTGCGTGCGTCGGACGCGTCCGGTGCAAGTCACCCGAGTGTCCGATGCCTTCTCAGTGCGTGGGTAATGGTCCAATTCAAATGAGGACACGTGGCAACGATCCAATGCTCAGGGGTAGGCGTCGGACGTGTCCGATGCTAGGCATCTGAGCATCCGATGGCCCCGAGTCAGCCCCACCTAGAACATAATGGTTCGCTTGTTTGGTGGGAGGCTATATATGCTTGGTTGGCTTTAGGACTTTTCTTGCACATTTTGATCATTCTTGAGCTCCCTAGAGTTGAGCGAACCTCCTCCCTCTCATCTTGCATGATTTCTTGCATCCAAAGAGAGATTGGGAGAGATTCTAGTGCATTGCTTGTGGGTTTTGCATCTAGTGGCACTAGTGATCGTTCTCGCTGCGTGATTGCTTATTCTCTTGGTGGTTGCCACCACCTAGATGGTTGGACCAGTGGAAAAGAGGTGTGAGCAAGCCGGTGATTGTTCACAACTCATCTCAATGAATTGTGAGGGGTTCTTGACCTTTTCCCGTGGAGATTACAAAAGGTACTCTAGTGGAATGCATGTGTCATTCAACTCCTAGCCATTGGTAAGTTATTATGCCACCTTTGAGAGGCTCGGTGTGTAATACCGATTAGCCACCGAATTAACCATGTGGTTAAAGGGACACAACTAGTGTGTTGGCAAGCACGTGAACCTTAGGGATAAACATTGTCTTGATCATCTTGCGGTTGATCCATTGAGATCACTTGTTCTCTATTGAGTTGATTGCATCATCAACTGGATTTCCATTGATTGATTCACGATGGTGATTGGCTACATCCACATGGCTCAGTTTGCATAGCTTGTTCCTCTCTTTACTTTATGATAGATTTAATTCCACAATTGTTTCGGTCTTCCACTGTGATTAAGGTTTAGAAAGGACTATTCACCCCTCCTCTAGTCCAAGTGTCCAACCATGCTTTTAATGTTGATCTCACGTGGTTTCTAGCTTGTGATGTTTGTAGCTAGTCCTGGTGCTAAGGATGGTTAACAAATGGCGCACTCCAATGAATCAAGCTTCAAAGGTCCATTCTATAAACCTTAGCGTCATCTTGGTAGTAATGAATCAAATAATGAATCTGGTTCAAGAAACTTAACTTTGCGTGAGCACTACCCATATATGCCGACTATGCACCGGATCTCAGGTACGAGTCAGCACGCTCGGGACGATTTCCCCAAATCGAGCCCATCGCACCAGGCCTGACATCGTCAAGGCACCTCCTCATCCCCCCCAGCTCCAATGCGCTGGACTGAAGATTCGGCAGCTGTATTTGGGTAGGATTTGGAGGTGTCGTACGATCGGCTTCCATTACTTCACTCAATTCTATGGCGCCGCCGTCTGGCAGAGGTCCGACGAAGGGGGGGGGAGACTGGGAGAAACAAAAAAGGGAATGTGATGACGGTAGGGGTAGACCGGTGGGGTTTTTATAGGGGGTTGGAGAACTGAACTAAAACTAATTGATGTTCACAGTATCAAAAGCCAATGTTTTACGCGATCTCAAACAGTTGCAACTTCATTTACACAATCTCAAACAGTATGTTGCAGCTGCAAACAACTAAGTACATGTGGCTACAGCTTGCAGCATATTGTCACTCAAACAACCTCATTGCTAGAGTTGCTGATCAGTCTGTGCGCAATGACTTTTCTAAACTCATCTGCATCAGACTGAGATATACAAGTCATTAGTAAATGTATTGGAAAATTAGGGAAAAAAGGAACAGTGAATTTTAATAGAAATATCAAATTCTAAGAACATACACTACGAATTCTTTAGAATTATGCCATCAAACTTCTCGACCATCAACATGACATAAATGCCACAGTCGTAACTGCATAAAAAGGAAACATACAGCCAAGTAAATTACATAGAAGAAGCCAAGTTTTTTATTATTAACAAAGAATACTGGGGAAAAATAGTGAAAGGTCCTTGTTTGGTTTTGGTAATTGAGTGTCCAACAAAGAAAGAGCGGTCACTTGCAGTGTCGATGGTAAATTTCTTATTTTTGGATAAGATGAGTGGTTAAACTTGGTATAAAAAAGTAAAATATTTTATAATCTGGGATGAAGCAACTAAGAAATTAAATTTCATTACCAGTATTTGACAAGCTTTGATTTGTCAATTTGTTGTGCTGCACAACAAATTAGCAAATCAAATTTTACCTCTGTGCACCCACAAATTATACTCGCCTACTCCCTCCGTCCGGTAAAAAAAACGTCATTGTAGGACTTTTAAAAATAATATTGGACTATTTGTCTTATTTAAAATTTTTATATAAATGTTATATATCTTGTTATGACTTATTTCATTATTTGAGATACTTTAATAATAATTTATCTATTGTATAATATCTGTAAACTTTTTGAATAAGACGAATGATCAAATGCGGATTTTAAAAGTCTTACAATGACGTTTTTTACTGAACGGAGAGAGTATGTCATATGACATCATTTAATAAATATTTTTTTGTAGCATACGGAGTATGCACAGCATGTCAAACTATAAGATGAAATTTTGTGGATGATCCTGTGAGCTATTAACTTTATATTTTAACTCCTTCAAGCTGGTTGCAGTCCTAACAGTTGTTTGGTTCAAGGAGGGAGAGAGAAGGTGAAACTGGTGCTTCAAATTGATTTCGAATGGTTCCATCTTCTACAGTACAGTACTGTGCACTGTACTGAAACTCGTTGCTGCTACTCTGCTGCTGCTCTGCTACCCGCTGCTGCTGCTGAACCCACGCGCTCCGCGAAGGCCGGTCACAGTCACAGTCACTTCTCTCTCCCTCTCCTTTTCGCTGAACCCGCGTCCCGTTTCCCACACGCGGCGTCGTCGTCGGCCGAGCCCGCGAGAAACAAAAACGAAACGAGTATAGTACTTTGCGCGTGCTTGCCTCGTGGCTCTAGCTAGCGGTCGAGTCCTCGATTGCAACTTGTGAATCCGATGCTCACGTACAGTAATCATAACCTGCTTCTAGACTTTAGATATGGGATCGATCTTTATATAGCAAACCCCACAAAAATGGTTCGACCATATTGCAATCTGCTGGTGACATATATGGACACCGTACCGTGGAAGAAAACACAGGTACAGGTAGAAAAAACGGTACGGAGTAAACTCCTTTTATTTAGCGCTAAATGCAGAATACAGAACGTACTCCGTAGGTCGACGTGAATAAATTGTCGTTTTTTTGAAGCAACAGTCGATAACTTTTCTTTTGTTGCTTTTACTAGCGCGCTGAAGCAGCCGGAGCAGTGTGCGCTGCAGCTTGGTAGCAGTCCTACACTGTACTGTACACATGCATGTGGAGTTCTTGTCTCAAAAGTCAAGGCATGTACAGCTGCACGCCTGTGCACCGCTGCGCAGCGGAAGGTCCCCATACGCGCGCGCCGCAGTCCGCAGTCGTCCATTTAATTACTGCCGGCCGGTTGCCACTCTCCGGCTCTCCGCCACGCCACGGCACCTTAATTCTCGTGTCAGGCCGTCACAGCCCTCTGAAAGTCCCTTTTCCTTTTTTTTTAATCCTCGACTAGTCAGCTCTCGGCTAGTCGGCTATATAAAAAAAGTACTGTATCTTCCTAGCCACTTGAACTCAGCTCTCGGCTAGTCGGCTATATATATCAGCTTCTCCGGCGATCGGTGGATCTATCGGGTGGGCGCGCGCGCGGCCGGCCGTAGCCCGGAGAGTTAGAGAGGATGAGTAGTGCGACCTCCGCTTCCACCGGCCACTCGTCGGCGCCCGCCGGTTCACAGGGGCGGATTAATGGCGGTGACGACGACGATGAGATCAGCGCGCGAAGCAGCTCCGAGGACGATAACGCGATCACCAGCTCGGAGTCAGGCACTCGGAGCAGGCACTCCACTAACAGCTCGGAGGCGGCGAGCACGGAGCTGGTGTGTTTAAAACTGTTTATCAGAATTGCAACATATATATACATATTATTTTTGTTCTGCTAGTTAATTAGTTCATTGATTCATTAATTATTCTTCATATATCTCTCTAGATATGGTGTGTGATTTCTCTTTTCATAGCGCGGGGGGGGGTGGCGCAAAGGATACTCAATTTATCCAGTTCTGATATATACTTAATGATATGGACCGAGCAATTATATAATTAACACAATATATATAACAATCTTGCCGTGTGGCTGGGTACAATTAATAAATTAATTTCATCTCTGATCGAAGGGTATATATATAGGAACCATGCATGCATATATACAATGCAGTGCGCAGATTGGGCAAAAATATATATCCAAATTAAAACCGCCGTTTGGATATATATATATATATATATATATATATATATATATATATATATATATATATATATATATATATATAGCTAGCTAGCTTTTTTCTCGATGTTTTGTGCTGATTGAGCTGAGAGGCCAGCCGCGCGCGAGGCGAGGCTATAGGGTGCTTATACCCAAAACACAAATTAACTGTATAGATATATATATACTATATATATGCAATTAAAAAAAGCCAAATAAATTAGCCCGCGGCTGGCCGGCCATATGCAGGGGTTTATATATTAATATTTTTTTGCTTCCCTAGAGTACTGGTCGGGCACTTCCACCTGCACGCGTCAGGAAGGATGCAAGATGGGACGGCATCGATCGCAATGTGATCTTGCGTTGCGACCATGGCAAGCGGCTCCGTCGCAAGATGTGCTGGGAAGGCCAAGACACTGGGCGACGTTTCCTTGGTTGCAGCAAGGAGGTGCACACGTGGCTATATATGTTGTTTTGTTTCTCTTGTATTTTATAATAAATAATATCAGATTATAATTAATTAATGGATTTGCAAACGTACTGCAGGATGAAGACGAGCAATGCCCCTTTGTGTATTGGGTTGATGAAGAGTGGCCTCCGAGAGCACAGGAAGCATTTGCCGATCTTTGGAAGATCACTGCCAAGTGCAAGAAGGGGAAGAAGAAGGCCCAACAGAAGCTTCGTGAAGCTATTGAATTGCACCAACAAGAGAATGAGCACCTGACCAAGCATCATCAGGAGCGGGTGGCCTTCGCGGAGCGCGTGTGCGTGAATTACCAGGCGATAGCTGAGGCTGAAGCAAATAAAGACAAGAATAATATTAAGCTGGCTCTGCTGGTTCCGCTCGGTGTGCTGGGCGTGGTGGCGTCGTCATTTCTGTTGGGTTATGTCATCAAGAGCTAATAGAATACTCTTGGAGAGATCAACATATATAAACCGATCGATCGAGAGTTTTCTTAATTATATAAGTCCGATTTGTACTAATTAATTAACCTTCTGGAACCTATCTAGCTAGCTATTAATTATATGTAAGTGCATGGCGACGTCGATCGTAATTAATTAATTCAGAACTTGATAAGATCGCCCAGTCTGTTAACATGCATGCATGCATGTCCTAGCGGCGATCGAGAGCTGCGCCTTGCATGCATGCATGCACATGCATTGACTTTCAACTTGTGATACAACACATGTTATACATTGAATTTTCGTTGTATATTTTGTTTTGTGGATGTACGGCAACGTTATCCAAAGGATAGATAAAAATTTATATAATCTTTTTATATGCAATTCTCACGTTTCAAGGAGTTAAATGATTCAATATCAACCAAAGTTATATTTAAAATTACCAAAATTTATAAGACAAATAAAAGTATCATAATAAACATACTTAGCGAAGTTGCGAGTGTTGAGTATGATGGCTTCTCCGGTGGAGCAGACCAAACCACGGACATGCTCCACCTCCACTGGAGACTTGCATCGAAACGGCTTAAAAATCATTTTTTTTCTTGTTTCAGTGAACAATAAAAAATTACATTTTTTTTGTCCGCTGGAGAGCCGCCTTGCTGTTGTCCCGTCAGGGGACAGTGTGAATCGACTCTTTAAATCGACTCTTTAAATCAAGGATCGACTCTTTTGGTGAAAGCCTGCTGAGAAACGCGATACGCGAACTAGGCGCAGCGGATGAGACAGCGCATTCATGCCAGGTCGTGTGGCATACTCGTAGTCCATCGACTACGACTAGGCACTGTGCGACGCACACTGGCAGATTCCCTGGGTGATGGGACCCCGACGCAAATGCGCAAGGAGAAATGAGGTGGTTCCAGCGCAGCGAGAGGTGGGCGTGCTTTCTTGCCTTCCAAAGGAAGCCTGAGCGGTGAAGCCGCCCGGCCGGCCTCCTAGTTCTACAAAGGGCGAGTCAAAATGTTTGGCAGTTTGGCCCCTCGGCTCGTTTGAAGCTGTCTGTGCTGGCATCGATTTTGACCCACCACGCGGGCGTTGACAGGCCACGTCGGCCTCTGTTGTCTATCTCTCCCCTCATTCCGTCTTCCTCTTCCCTTCTCTTTCCCTCTTCAAACCATAGCCCACGAAATCTCCACCTTGTCCGCCAGCGCGTCGTCGATCTTCTCTCTTCCATAGCTGTGTTGGCCGACGTAGTAGGAGCGGCCGGTTCGCTTGCTGGTTGGTGTGCGGCAATGGCGGCCTCAAGCGGATCTAGCCGGAGCCAAGATTCTTGGCGCCGCCTTGGGGATTCGTCCTCACCCATCCCCTATCGTGTAGGGCCACTGGACTACACCCCAGGAGTGCAGTGCAAATGCGGTGCCAAAGCTGCTCAGTGGATATCTTGGAGTGATGCCCACCCAGGGCTGCGGTATCTGAAGTGTGCACGAGCTCGGGTAAGTTCTTTGCTTGAGTGTTTATGTGTTGTACAGGAAGTATGCAAGGCATGACTGTGATTTGAGTTTGTATGTGATGTATATAACATTGGTTTGTTGTATAGGATGGTGGATGTGACTTCTATCAATGGGTGGATCCACCAAATTCCACTCACATTAAGCAAGTGTTGCTTGATTTGCGTGATGCTGTGAAGGCCTGGAAGACTGCAGCTGCAGAAGCTGAACAGAAGTTTGAGGGTGCTAGATTGGAGAATTGCAGAGTTCTAGACCTTACTAGGAGGGAGATTGAGAATATGCAGGGTCAGCTGCGAGAAGCCAGAAGGGAGAACCAGAGATTGCAGGTGGAGCTTGAAGGCGCTGTGAAGTTCAATGAAGATAGAAAGGCCATGTTTGTTGCTGCCAGGACTGATGTAGCAACTATGCAAGGTGAATTGCAGAGGGTAGAGCAATCCAGAATGTTGTTAGAGATGAGGATGAGGAAAATGGAGAAGGAGAGGAAGCTTATGTTTGCTGTCATGTGCACATGCTTATGTGTATTGGCTGTTTGTTGTGGGTTATGGATGTAAATGACTGTATTATTTAAGTTGGTTTCTAAGCTCATATGTGAACCTATGATCTAGTAATTGTTAGGATGTCATGGTGTGTATCAGGTTAGTAATTGGAGCGTAATGCCCAGGACTATGTGTGTTAATATTGTGAACCTATGAACTAGGCAATGTTATGGTTTATTTGTGCAATCTGGAATTGTTTGTTTTAATAATTCAGTGAGATACATGCCACAAAGCATGTTCAGTATCCACACATACATGGCAGTATGGCACACAAATGCATTCAGCAGTCCAAGTAGGATACCAACACACAACAGCTACGATGGAAGCCAACAAACACGCTGACGTCAGTTCAAGTGCCGTAAAAAAAATTCATTATTATATTGCTGGAGGGCACTTTTTTCTTTTTTTGGTTGCTAATAAAAATTATCAAACTAGGGAGTTATTTTACAGAACTCAATTAGATGCTCTTATTTTTGTTTTTGCGAATTTTTGCGAGCGAACGGCGCTACGCCGGGAAATCGCGTCTGTGATCGTGACACTGGAGATTTGGTTAAACGGTATAAACTATTTTTGTCGACTCGCAACTTGCATGTTTTCGGACTTGCATGTTCTCCGGACGGAGGGGGTACTACTGTACATCCACGACGGGGCCACTATACCGCCCGCTCCTGCCGGCGCCTGGCGGCCGACGCGTTCTGTCTGAGTCGAGACGTGATGGCGACATGGCAATAGTGTGCGGCAGTGAAGGGTGCTCGATGTGCGTGACGACGTGGCAGAGCGCGTGCTGCACGCAGCATGCAGGCCCTTGGACGCGCCGCAGGACCGCAGCGCTGCCAGTCAAAAGTTGACCACAGCGAGCGTTGCTGACAAGCCCTCCCACGCGCGCAATCCAGCTACTAATCTGAATTCTCAAGTACTCCGTACTTCCGTAGTAGTATGTACAGTAGTACTTGCTTAGACAAATTCGAAAACCAGATGTAGTACTCCTTACATCAGATGTGTTAATATCAGTTTTAAAAAACTTATTTACATCACCTTCAAATAAAGTACTAGTACTATACATACATCTTACTTCAAAAATCAACTGTTGTTATCATTTGATATCTGAGTGCACACCTCTTTTTTCGGTTAGAACCAACTCTATTCATATGATCCGGCCTGTGTCGATCCAGAATGACTATAGATCGTTCGCAGCCTACCTCCTGATTTGATTGGATTGGATGTTTCGATTATTTCTAACGGGCAATTCCCCTTCGGTTACAATAGCACAATAGGAGGTACTAGTACGTGCAATGCTAAGCAACCACTTGTGTTAGAGCTGGCTTCACAGGTTGGCCAATCTCTCTCTCTCTCTCTCTCTCTCTCTCTCTCTCTCTCTCTAAAAAAGCTGGCCGATGTCTGTTCTGTTCATGCGTCTTCGAGTCTGAAAAAAAAGGGCAACAGAAGCTTGAGCAGCAGGTCAGGATCAGCTCATTCATCTTTTGTAATCTGTTCCTACAGCTTTGATTCGATTAGGACAAAGACAGATCTCAGGTTGCACGCATCCTGATCCAAAACTGCTTGTAGTACAAAATGCACACATGTTTTATTTAGTGCTTAGCTTTATTAGCCAAAAACCAAGCTTCTTCAGGTAGTAGATTAGATAGGATGTCGGCTTAGCAAAACCAGCACATAAAAAGCACTGTAACGCGGCCTCGTTCTCCTCTTCTGCAGCCCGCGCCGGCGCCACACGCTGCAGCACCCTGTGACGGCGGCCGTCACCCGCTGGCAGGTGGGGCATTCCTTTCATGCCCCACCTGGCGGGGTGTGCGGAGGGCCCCGTTGGGTGCCGGAGTTGGGTGCGGTGGTCGCGGTTCGGCGTCTCCGCTCGGGCGCGCTTGAAGTGGCTTCCACCGTTCCACACTTCGACGGCGAATACCTGCTCGCTTGGTCGCCACCGTCTGCATCCGGGCCCGCTTGCCAGCGGGCAGCGGCCTCGTCATCCGTTGGAAAACCCGGTTCCTGTTGCTTGTTCTACGGCTGATCTGTTCGTCTCACTGACAGGTACGGTGCTTTTGCCGTTCCGACCCTTGACTATACCTCGATCGCCTGTGTGGTCAGGCTTTGGCTGTGCTATATGATTTCCACCTGGTTCAGATTGAAAGTTTCTGCTGTGTCCTCACTTTAGAGTGTGTGAAATATCTATTCGCCAGCCCACGGAAGGGAAAACACACCTATCCCTATATACTGTATGCTTGAACATGTTGGTTTTGCATTATAACTTCTTGGTTTTGGGATAACTAGACTAACACTTAATTTTGTTTACGCCCACTAATACACTTGTCAGTGACTGTGGAAGCGTTTGATTTCGCCACAACGTGAACAATATACACAACCGGTCCAAATCACACCTGTTGTCTCACCAACCCGATAGCACCAGCAGCAAATGCATTCGCAACTCGTTGCAGCCAGCATTAATCGCATAACAGCAAGACAGCCGCAGGGGGGCTGATCGAACTGGAGTTGCTCTGTTCTCTCAGGTCTCAGCAAGATAACTGGGGTGGAGTCCTGTTCGCTTGTCTTATCAGCCCGGGTTTATTAGCCATTTAAACAATATTTTTCTCTCACACCAAATCAGTCGGGTTTATTCCACCAGGCCGAACATATCTTTCCTATTTTTACAGGAAAATAGAGATTTTATGGTTGCAACACACGGGAACAAGAAGAATTAATTCCCCGGGCGGCTGCGGGAATTTAGCGATGGCGACTCTCACATTATTGTTATGAAGCATTTGGAAATGTATAATTAAGCAGAAGCTGGAGAACTCAAAAATTACAAAAATACTCTTTACTATCATAAAAGACCAAAATAACAAATAAAGATGGGAGACCAAAGGGAGAAGTGGAAATTAAACTAATTAAATGGAGCAAAGCAATAATACAATACATTAGAAGGATCCATAAAGATAAATAATGAGGAAATCATTCGAAACATGCCTTTGGCACCACACGGTGGGCTTCAAGGAGAACCAACCATATCTATTTATTTAGCAAATCTCGATCTCTTGTGATTCACTCCCATCTATTTTCTATCCATTTTCTCACGCTTCATATATCCAGAGCAACAATGGACGTACGGAGGTTCCTGCGGCATGAGGTGATGATCGAGGCGACTGCGTGCTCGATCTCTCGAGAAGGCTAGTTTTTTTTTTTTTTTTTTTGAGACGTCGAGAAGGCTAATCGTGCATATGGATCGATCGATTTGGCTTGCAACTGAGGGAAGCTGAGCTGTGGAAGAATATGATCGAGGCCTAGAATTTTTAAGGAAACTTATGGGAAGGAGAAATAATAATGATTACATACGTACTGTTGTCAGCTGTAGTGGGGTGAAATGGGCAGTTCGATCGCATGCTCAATCTATTAAACTGAGAATATATATGGGAAAACATACGTAAAGGCATGTGGAATCTCAAACTATTAAAGTATATTAAATTATTGAGAATAATGGCCAGCCGTGTCTATAAATTTGGTTAGTGGATGATGTGGCCGGATAGCTATATGGTGTTAGATAGATACAATTTGTAATGGGGTTTTCCTTTATAAGAGATATACTGTAGATTGGTTCGTATGATCCTGCACACCGCTTCGGCAGGCACTGGATGCGCGGAAATGTCGATCGTATCCTACAAACCAGTTCGGCAGTTATGGTTGCAACAAGTTGGAACTGGTTAGTATCCTACAAAATGGAACTGGTTCGTATAAAAAATACAGTTCGACAAGACATATGCTGGCCGGTGAGCAAAATTGCTGATTTATTTAGATTGCTGATTTATTTAGAGAGAAATATTGTACAAGAAGCCAAAACACTGTACAAATAGATAAAGCAAACAGCTAAAAATAATGGGATAATAATTAGGGGCATCAAAAGACAGTCTTTTTAAAATTTAAAGTCTGCACGATAGCAGTTCCCAGGACACTCAGAGGACACAGTTGAGTACAATCCAATTAATGGCGGCCGCGGGAGGCCAGGTACAGGATTTCCTCAGGCCCAACGATGTCCGCGATAGCATCCGCCGCGTCGCTGAAGTCCTCGATCAAGTCTTCATGGTCGACGTCGTACGGCGCGTCGCCGACCGGGAAACCGGGCTCCACGGCGACAAGGTTGTGCCCAGACTGCACCTGCGCTGCAGCCAGAGCAACTGCTGCGCCACGGCGAACGCCATGACGAGCAATCTCCTGAACACAAGCCGGGACATCGTTCAGGCGCGCGTTGAGAAAAGGGCCCTGGGCGTTAACAGCCACCGCAGCCCTGTTCGCCGCCGCCTGGAGGTTCTCGTGCTGCACCGTCAGAACTGAAAAGAGAAGATCGTTAAGGGTTTTCTTTTTTGACGCCGAATCAATAAGGGTTTTCTGGAATCTTACCCGCCACCATGGAGTCTGATGCTGTCAGTTGAGCCTTGACAGTGGCGATCTCCTTGTCGGCGGCAATGAGATAATCTTGGCACAGCCTGAGAAGAATCTCAAGTTGGCCGTTCTCCTTGGTGGCCTCGGAGTAGCGGTCCTTGGCCAGATTCCACTGCTGAAGGTAGCGGCGGGCGTCATTCCCGTCGTACTCGTCGTCGGAGGAATCCCCGTCAGATGAAACGTCGTCGGGGAGATTATCTCTAGTTAAGGGAGAGAGTGGACGATCGAGAGGTTAGCATCGATCGATTGAAAAGCCCATTAAACAGAGTATATGATTCGACCTGTTGCGGCGGAGACGCTGTGGAATCGGCACTTCCTCTTCCGGGGAGCTCTGCGGCGGCGCGCTTTGCCGTGGGGATCGCCCCGCCGCCATCCGACGAGACAGGAGCGGGAGAAGAAGCCCGGATTTTTGTTTTGATCTCGAGAATCTCGAGAAAAAATTTGGAGAAGCTAGGGATTGCTACTGTGTTTTTGAAAGCAACTGCAGGTGAGATTGGATCATTGGATACAGACCTCGACGGGTATTTATGGTCGCAGAGGGGCGGTTTATTGGAATACGAGAAGTCAGTTGAATTGAATCGCCTAAAGAAGGGCAAGCGATTCACATCTATTAGCCGATTCACACCTCACACCTGCTCCCTCCAGTTTTTTTTTTTTTTTTTTTTTTAAGTCGTACTATTTCGTTGGGGGTGCACTGACCAGGGAGTCAAGTAAAAAAAACTGAGTTACTAAGTCTATGAACGAGGCGGCCGGCTCTCCGGCCGAAATACGACACTTATTTCCGACGTTTTAAAAAAAAACAAATACGACACTTAAAAAAAAATTGGAGTATTATAGCCGATACATGGGTCAAAATATGCTGATATAATTACTGTATATAAAAAAATAATTCATACATTTTTATATGAACTCGAATTAAGACAAACTTTATGTCAAACTTGTAGCCCTCAGCAACTTTCTATAGTTGAAAAAAAATTGTTTAGGGCGCAAAAACATTGTTGCATATTTAAAATGTTGCAATTTGAAATTTAAAAATTACCCAACAATCTTGGATATTGATATGACATCTATGAAAGTTATAGTTCCCAATAGGATCCACAACTTTGTAGTGGAATTTTTTATTTGAAATTGTTTAGCGTCCCAAAATTTAATTTTAAATTTCAAAATCTATACACTTGCATCAATATTTTTGGGATCCTAAACAGTTTTAATTCAAAAAGTATAGTTTTAAGATCAACCTGTTTCACCTAGACGAAACTTAAAACCAAGTTTAGGGACCGAATTACACGAATGAACGAGTTTGAGCACATAAACAGGTGAATTTTCAAGTTTAGGGACTAGGATGATACAGCCAAACAAGTTTAAGGACCGGGTTAATGCAGCCGAACAAGGTTGAGGACCTAAACAGGCGATTTGCGAGTTAAGGAACCAGGTTGACACAGCGGTACAAGTTTAGGATACGGTATCATAATATAGAAACGAAGTATCATAATATAGAATACGGTATCATAATATAGAAACGAAGGCGGTCAGTCCAGAATATTTCCATTCCATTTTCATCCTAGCTTGTTAGAGGCCTAAAGTGTCTCGAATTACCTTTACAGCATTTAGGCGTACAACATCTACTTCATCAATATTTTGTTGATCCTCTTCGGCTGTCCCAGGGACGATTGCAAGATTGTTCCTGATGGATTTACCTTCCTTGACCAATGTTAGCATCTGTGTTTTCTTTTGGTTAATAGTGCCGGAAACTTGATTCAGGGTGATTCTCTTGGTATTGATGGCAGTGTTGACTTTCTCCAGCTCCTCCTCAAGTTCAACTTTCCTAGCTTCGAGTTCAGAGAGTTCGTGCTCCAGCTTGTGGGGCATGCTTTTCAGACTATCAATTGTAGAGGCCAACTCTTTAGCTTGCTGCTTATTGGAATTTTTCCGACTTATCAAAGCATTACGGTGGGCTATGTTTCTCAGAGCCTTTTTTATTCTTGGGATCTCATCTTCAATATTGGCAACAGCTGACAAGGTTTCCAAAAATTCAGAATCCAATTCTTCCTTGAGTCTGGAAAGAACTTGGCTAATTGGTTCTGCATCTTGCACCAAATCAGCTATGTCTTTATCAAGAAGCTGCAGTAATTCTAATAGCCGATTCTTGGTGATGTCAGATATTGAGATTTGTCCTTGAATAGTTGATGAGCTTACTTCTCCTTCCTCTATATATTCTTCAAGACTGAATGAGTAGCTCAAGGATGGAGATGCCTTTAAAAAAGAAGAATTATGGTGAGAAATCAGATAAGGAAGGAAGAGAAGATGTGTTAACAGGAATGAGTACCTTCTTCAGAGGAGGAACATCCGATGATGCACCAGGAGTTTCTTTAGCTGGTTGAATCGGCTCATTCTCATTTTGGTTACCATCATTTGCATCCCGTTGAGTTTTAGTGCCAGTTTGTGTATCTACAAAAGATTGGAATCAAAAAGAAATGATCTGGAATGAATTCTTATAGTTCTAAAAACTGTAGTTACCTTGATCTTGAACTCCCGGATTCTCATTTTGGTTACCATCATTTGATTCCTGTTGAGCTTTAGGGCCAGTTTGTGTATCTACAAAAGATTGGAATCAAAAAGAAATGATCTGGAATGAATTCCTATAGTTCTAAAAACTGTAGTTACCTTGATCTTGAACTCCCGGATTCTCATTTTGGTTACCATCATTTGATTCCCGTTGAGCTTTAGGGCCAGTTTGTGTATCTACAAAAGATTGGAATCAAAAAGAAATGATCTGAAGGAATTCCTATAGTTCTAAAAACTGTAGTTACCTTGATCTTGAACTCCTGGATTCTCATTTTGGTTACCATCCTTTGATTCCTGTTGAGCTTTAGGGCCAGTTTGTGTATCTACAAAAGATTGGAATAAAAAAGAAATGATCTGGAAGGAATTCCTATAGTTCTAAAAACTGTAGTTACCTTGATCTTGAACTCCTGGATTCTCATTTTGGTTACCATCATTTGATTCCTGTTGAGCTTTAGGGCCAGTTTGTGTATCTACAAAAGATTGGAATCAAAAAGAAATGATCTGGAATGAATTCCTATAGTTCTAAAAACTGTAGTTACCTTGATCTTGAACTCCCGATTGTCTGGAAACCCAGTTTGATCATCATCGTCATGGTCACTTTCAAGATAGATGGGCTGCAAACGAAATAAAATTTTAGAATTTTAGAAAGAGATTCAAGTTTGGCAAAGTCAAAATTACCTCAATTTCTGCAATACAGTGTTCTGACACTTCCTTGGTTGATGTTTGATCAATATGATCATCGGCTGTTTTTGTCATTTGTTCTTCTTGATGAATAGCCGATGACGGGGGCCAGATTCAGGGTTGTTGGGGATCTGAGACAGTAAATTTGCAGCTTGAGTGGCCAGCTGGACCAAATAAATGTTGTTAGAATGATTGTCTCATACAAATTCTGGGAATGTAAAAGCAATTACCTGGGAAAGTGAAGGTGATCTCCTCTTGTAAATTTTATGAGCAGGAGGAATGCCAGCTTGCTTGCTTGCCTTGCGTTTTGTGGGGGTAAGGACAAGAGAAGCAGCAGGAGTTTTCATAAGTTGTTTCAAAGAACGAGCATTGAAACCTAGTCTTGAAATGGGGCCTGAACGATAGTATTCAATGGCCTGGCCTTGCCTATTGGTAGTAGGAGCACTGAATTCAAAATCCTGCAAGCAGAATAATTAGTAAAATAGACAAAGAGAATAATGCCAGTGAGAGATATTAAAAGGAAGAAGAGTTACCTCATCATCTGACTCGAAACTTTCGTCCAAAGCTACACAAAAAGGATGAACAGCATAGCAAAATAGATGGGAGTGCCATTCTTGCCACCAAGAATTGAAGAGATTGGAAGAAATAGTGCTCACTGTCCATTTTTCTAAAGATAAGAAGGGGAGGTCTGACCCCAGTTGGAAAACTCTCATAGCTTCCAATCTTTCAGCAATACCTTCCCTTGGTTTTAAGAGATCGAGGAAGAAAAGCTTGGGAGGCAGTTGTCCAAGGCCGAGCTGACGGGCTGCAAATGAGGGGTTATAGAATTCATATGTTGGAAGACTGTGAGGAACACATGTTCCTGTTTTGCCGCGGCCATGACGAAATTCAGCAGGTAGAACACAAGGCTTAACAATGCAATCAAAGATTGATGAAGATACTGCATCTGAACAGCCTGTTGTAAACCTGAAATTAACTGGCATTACCAAGTTATTCTCTTCATCTTCATCATAGGGAAGCCAAGTTAAGATGTTTGCCTGGAAACCTCTGTAGAACACTTTGAAAAGGTGACCTCTATCTAGATTGATGGCAATGGCTGATGCAGCCTCTCCGTAGTTCAAACATTGGCGATACCTTTCTTCTCCAGTATAATTTTCAGCAAAACTGGTAGAAGGGAAACCCAAATCTCTGAGATCTGGCCTGACTAGCTTGTGCATGTAGAGATTCAACCACATTTGAATTAACCACCAGGGGCCACTAATACAAGGTACTGATTCCTGCTTCAGCAAGTAACTGGTGACTTGATTCATTAAGTGATAAGCAGCTCCAAGAAGATATTTGCCAAGAGGGAGAGAATTGCCAGCTACTAGTTGCTCAGCCAGATATTTATGGTTGAGTGTTGGTCCACAAGATGAACCACAGAAGACAAATTTCTCTAACCACATAAGGAGGAAGGCTATATGTTCATTTTCTTCTACTTTTTTTTCTCCTCTAGAGAAATTTTGGATGTAGCTTGCCCATCCAGTGCAATCAGATATTTTTCCCAATTTCTTTTGTCCTTTGCTGAGAAGGTCATATGGAGATACCATGCCAGTGATTCGGAGACCAGTCAAGTAAATAATGTCAGCCAAAGTGATAGTCATGGGACCATGGCCGAAAATGAAAGCATTGACAGTATCTGACCAAAAATAAGAAGCTGCAACCAAAAGACACTCGTTCTTCTCCATTTCAGATAACGTCAGGGAAAGACATTGCCCGATTTCAAGCTCCTCCCAATGATCGGCTTTCTTACCTGACACCCTGCGGAACCAATTTCTCCACCCTTTCGGGGCAGACGGCCAGTTTCTGAAGGTTTTGCTCCATAAGTTGATATCTATGATGGATCCCATGAAAGGGATATGTTTGGTCTCTTGACTTATGAAATCAGATGGATCTGGATTACCCATGGGTCCCAAATAATAAGCATCAGGGATATCCGCTGACGGGATCAAGAAATCATTGAACAAATCCTAGAGGAAACAGAAGGGATCAGGAAAAGTTCTGAAAGTTAAGATGAAGATTGTAATCCGAGTCTTACCTCGGGAACGTCATCCGCAGTTGCCATGACCGTAAATTTCCAGAACAGGGGTTGATTTCAGAGGAGGTTGAGTCCAAGCAGATTCGTTAGGGTTTGAGCCTAAGCAATGACTATAGCAAGATGATGGCAGTCAAAATAAGGGAGAAGAACGATTGGTTGCAATCATTTGATAGCAGAGAAAACGCTGATCAAACTCACCGTAAAATGGGGAAGGTGCCCCTTTTAGGTAAATAAGCGCCGCCACAATCCTTGTGGCCGCCGAGTCACCGCTCCATTATGAATCGCTCGCCTCTCCTTCTCGTGGCGGCGCAGCCGCCGCCGCCGCCGCCACTTCAGTACTTGCCCGCTGAAGCCCTCGCCGCCCTCCTCCCGCGTACAACGACCAAGAACACGAAGGGGTATGCAAGCGAACAAGAACCCGAGGGGCCTAATTGCAATAAGATGCCATGCCTTCAGCACATGTCTAACCTAGGCCCTGAACTATAAAACCATGTATTCTACACCTGAACTTTCAAAACTGATGCAAATAACCCACGGCGGTTTTGGAGGGTGGTCTTGCTACAGATAATATGGTTTTGTCTTTTTTTATTATTTAAATTTGAATCTTTGAAAAATCATAGTAAATCACAGAAAAATCATAAAATAAAAAATCTAATTTTGTTGGACTCCACATCAGTAGATCTACACAATGAACATAATATAGTATATTTTAATACAAAGTTTTTGCTATAATTTTAGACCTATGTTTTTTGTAATTAAATAGAATAATTCATAGTCATAATCTCTATGGTTGAATTATGGTGAAATTTTTATGATGAGCTTATTATGATATGCTTGAACTATAATAAAAATTTCATACTTATTGGAATCATTTATAACTTAGTTATAGATTTATTTAGATTCATACTTAGGTTTATGCTTGTTAAATAAAATAAATCTATAAATGATCCAATAAATATAAAATTTTTACTATAGTTCAAGCATATTATAATAAACCCACCATAAAAATTTCATCACATTTCGACCATAAAAATTACAGCTATGAATTATTCCTTTCATTACAAAAAACATAGGTCTAAAATTACAAAAAACTTTGTACTAAAATATACTATATTATATATTCATTGTATAGATCAATTGATGTGGAGTCCAAGAAAATTAGATTTTCTATTTTATGATTTTTTGTGATTTACTATGATTTTTCAAATATTTAGCTAAAATAAATAAAAAAAGAAAAAGACAAAACCATGTTATCAGAGCAAAACCACCCTCCAAAACCGCCTCTGGGGGTTATTTGCACCGGTTTTGAAAGTGCAGGTGTAGAATAATACCGGTTTTAAAGTTCGAGTCTAGTTAGACATGTGCTGATAGTTTAGGGGGGAATTTAGACTTTTCCTGGCCTTAAACGACACGGAAAATAAGATTATGGATCTAATTAGTCGTTTTAAGAGTTTATGGACCGGGGTGACACACCCCAACACCTGGTTTTAAGTCAATTGTTCACATGCTGTAACCTTGTTTCGTTTTTAATCACATGAATAAGTCGAATTTAGCCGATTGGCTCTTATTTGCCATGTTCCATTGTTTTTGCAAACTTTTATTCAACTTCTTCTAGAAACCTTTGCCCTTCAGCCTAACATTTTCCCCCACTCTACTAATATCCACAGAATCGACAAGGCCAAATCAAATGGCTGATTCTCTAGCCAAGCAAGCACTTAGAGCTGCTATTAATTTTCATTTAAATTTTGATGGGGTTTGCATTAATGCAAACCATGCTCTTGAGTGTCCAGCTTTTATGGCACTCCAAAATGTAACCATTAACGATGTAATGGTTCTAACAACATCTTGCTGTTAATTTATATATATCTTGTTTCCCTTTAAAAAACACTACTCGCGCCTCCGTCCTCTCCCCCTACAAAATCAACCGGCAGATAAAATGGTGCCCACGGATTTCAAACCTGGGACCTCACGGCTATCACCCCGATGCAGTAGCAATCTAAGCTGTGAAACTTTCTTGTACAAGATTTTTTTTATAAGAAAAAACTTTCTCGTACAAAGAGCAATCACAATTTTATTTATTAGGGGTAGAGCTGGAAAACTAACTCTTAATTAATCACTTTTTGGTTACCACAATCATATCCTAAACGTCAGGTTTATTGAGTATGGAGGGAGCACATTGATAATCTGTCTGTCCTAAATCAAACATTGTGATCTTTGACCAACCATATATTTATAAAAATTCTTAGAGGTAAGTACAAATAGATCAAACTCATACCATAATATAAAAACAAATCTTAAGACAAATATAAGTCTTTTAAAGTTAATGATCAAATTATTGCAAAGTTTGGTGACTCAGGATAAATTAACCACATGTACATATACTCTTACTCCCTCCGTAAAAAAGCCGCAACTTCGGAGTTGTCTTAAGTCAAACTTTTTAAACTTTGACCGAATTTCTAGAGAAAAACACTAAGATGTATGGTATAAAATTAGTACCATTAAGTTTATCATATAATGTATTTCTATAAGATACTTATTTTATGTCATAGATATTAATGTCTTTTACTATAAAATTAAAGTTAAAACAAAGTTTGACTGAGACGGTGTCGGCGCAGGGCGCATCCAAAAACAACCGATCGATCGAAACAATATTTAAAACAGTGGCGCCCTTAATTAATTAATTTCAATTCCCACACACCTACTATACCGCTATATACGGAGTATTGCACAACACAAATCCACACAGTACATCTGCAGCCGGCCGGCCGGTGAGCTTGTAGCTGTACTGTACACGGCTAGGGTTACTTCTCGATCGTTTTCTTCATTCGCTCAATCAAAGCACACGCGCGGCGCGCACCCGCGAGCGCCGCCGCCGACCGCCGACTGACAAGCGCGCGCCCGCCCGGCGACGGCGGGACGGCGCGCGCTAATTAAGCTGGCCGGGCGGCGAGCGGCCGGATAAAGTACCTTCGCGCGGCGGGTGTATCATCGATATTATATCTCGATCGCGGCCTCGGTACGTATATTTCTAGTACATTAAGTATATATATATATATATATATATATATATATATATATATATATATTAAATAACTAATTATATCGCGCGCCCGGCCGGCGTGTAAATTAATCCCCACCCCCGCATGCCCGCTATACGGCTATATCCCCGGCCTGTGGACACACGCGCCTATATCCTCAAACGATCCAGCAAAATATAATTAACTAATTAATTTATTGCTTTGTTAATTTAGTTCTCGCTTGAAATATATTAAGCCTTTTCCTCGATCGCTGAAACCTAGCTTGCCTATAAGCTAATAAACAAATAAAAATGCTAGCTTGCCTATAAGCTAATAAACAATCAGCTCAATTTCGTCCTTGGTCCGACATAGAGCACCACGCTGGCTCACCTCGTCATCGTCCACTGATTTATTCTTATTCCAACTGGTTGCAACTAATTGTGACTCTTCAATACAACATTCAATAAAGATGATTTTTTTTATAAAAATTGTAGATCCCGATGAGATCTATAACTATCTAAATTATTTTTGTTATTTGGTTTGAGGACGAATTTAGCTATTCCGCCTTTATGAAACTATTGTCAAGACAAATCTCTTTATATGGTTTTCATATTTCCAAACTCGATCAACAACTTAAAAGTTATTCATGATTTATGTTCCCAATGTTTGACCCAAACCTTGTCCAAAAGAACTTCTAAACCTGAGACAGAGGGAGTATATATATAGTGACTAATAAATTTTACTCTATATGCTAATTACATCGACGTCGTCAAATGACTACATGAGCTCTCACTGATTTGCTCGTCTGCAGTAGCAGAAGAAAGCCAGGGGAAAATTTTTGATCTGCAAGAGGCCTTCTTCCAAATGTCTTCAACGAGCTGCAGGAAATCAGGGTGAGAACCACCAATGCATAATCATTTCAAAAACTTAAACTGAATTAATTTGGTTTTCTAGACAATAATGACATTACTTCCAGTGGAATAAATCGGCAATTGTATATAGATATGCATGTGCATGCACCCTGCCCATCAACCATCAGTAATATTTTTCTCAACACATGAATACCAAACTGTGTTTACACTGATGATCTTATATGTAGGATAACTGTTCTTTGAGCTAAAACTAGATAGTTCAGCATTTCGAAATGCCAACTTATTTCCTTCATGAGCTGCTCCATAAACCACCAGAAGAGTTCTTTATTATCCCATGAATTCGTTTGTAGCATGAAATCCCTTTTGTTTAGATGATCCACACGAAGTTACTTAATTATTTCTTGAAAATGATGTTGAGCAATGCTATTTTCAAGTTAAGTCTACAGATCTTTCTCTTTATGTCCTCTACAACTCCAAAAAATCCCATTATTGTCATAATCTCTTTCCCTAATTGTGATATTTGGAGGGATTTCCTTATGTTTTTTTAGCCCAACAATTCCATCTGAACTTTCTTTGAAGGTGGTGAGATTCTCACCTTTTTCCTATTTTGCCTTTTCTTTATTTTTACTCTACCAAACTTGATAATTTTTTCTGTTTCAGAAGAATCTTCTTGAATCTGTTCTAACTCTTAAGGATGAGAAACAGTATTATGACCATTTCTCTAATTGAGAATTCTTCTCAATGTGCTTATCATGTATACAGTATGTCTAGCTATTTCAAGATCTCTTAAAAATATTTATGGTTTTCAAGTTATCAGAATCTATGCACACACCCATGTCTTTTTTTTTTTTTAACGGAAACTGTGAGGCAAAGCTTCCCAGGAGATATATTAAAATTAGAATAGAAAGAATACAATGGTTAGCCAGGAGCTAACCAATCAGACCCTAGGGCAAAAGAAAGCAAGAAAAGCACAGCCACTAGGCTAAAAAACAGAAAAAGACTTCTACAAGGAATTGAGGCAATCCATTTTAGAACTACGGTTGACTGGTGACAGTTTGATGAGATGAAGTTTAACTTTATTCTTCAGACGGGTCTTCCAACTTTCCAATGAAGGGATCTTCTAATTGAAAATCAGATAATTTCTTTCCTTCCAAATACACCAAGCAGCAATCATGAAGAGATCCATGAAAAAAGGACCCCCAACGTCTGTTTTTGCTGTACTAGCATTTCACTTAAGTCTTCTTGCAGATCCCATTGAATACCCACTGCAAACCATCGAGTAGATGCTGATGAACATTCAAAAAACAGGTGTGTTGAAGTTTCATCAACCTGATCAGGGCACATAACACACTGATATCCCTCTTCTAGATGTTTATGTCTTCTTCTAAGTATATCCCTCGTGTTTAATCTGTCCAACAGTAACAGCCATGCATGTGAAGAATTTGATCCTTGGTATACTCTTGGATTTCCATATCCATTGAAAAGGCCTTGGTGATATAGCTGCTGCAAACTGCTGCTTGTAGTAATTTAGAGAAGTATATAAGCCCCTATTCCAAGTGCAAACCCAGACATCTGTTTCATCTGTGCTATCCCTGAGTTGTTCTAGTTCATTTCTGAAGTCTAGATACTGATTATAAGCAGTCCTGTTTATAGGCAGCCTGAAAAGGTCAAGAAGGTCCTCTGTAGCTAGTCCTTCTCTGACATATATAAGCAGTACTATTGTTTGCATATGAATGCAGATCTGGAAATTTGCTTGAAAACGGCTGGTCTCCCTGAATGGAATCTGCCCAAAGTCCCAGTGTGTCACCCTTTCCTGGCAGACATTGTGCTATGTCTTTGAATTTATCACTCAGTTTTAAAATATCCTTCCACCAAAAGGATCCTTTGGCCATTGCTAGATGTGGAACTTTGGTTTGATAGTAGGAGCTCAGATTAAATGTACCCATGGAATATCAGCCTTATTACAGAAATTTTTTTGAAGGTGCTTTAGAAGCAAGGCATCATTCTGTATGCTCAGGTCTTTAACTCCCAGCCCCCCTTTGCTTTTAGGCTTCATTACCATTTCCCAGGCTGCCAAATTGTAACCCTTTGCATTAATATCATTGCCTCTCCAAAGACAGTTTTTTTTTTAAACTTGTCAATTATCTCAAATTCTCAATCACAGTTCTAGGCAGACTGAGAGAACACATGAAGTAGGTAGGGAGTGATGAAATTACTGAATTAATTAGCTGTAATCTACCAGAGTAGGTAAGTTATTCTGAGCTGGCAGAAAGTTTCCTCTCTATTCTGACATTTATATTTGGAAATTTTATTTAATTTAATGTGCACGTGACATCTTTAGAATTAGGAGATTGTACATATAGTGCTTTGTATGTCAGTGTAAGGTTGCTGAAAGTGAGATGTTCTGTGTTGTGTTTTTTCATGTTCAATAAAGAAACTTTGTATGTTCTTCATTAGCGGGTGTTCAGTTTCAGTTTTCTATTGTCGTTCCCATGTATTTGTTTAACTTTTTTGTAGTACAATAATATCTATGGTTCTTATTGTTTTTATGTCTTTATTAAATTTTCCTTTAGTCATGGTATGGTGGAGCACAATCGTGTCAAAATCCGTTTTTCCACTCATCGGTTGAAGAAGCTTTGTGACTCTCTAGCAGAAGATCAGAAGGGTTTTGTTGTTGCCAATGGATTTGGAAATTTTCTAAATCTATCTGCATTCACAGTATCTATTCCTCTCTTGGAGTGGGTAATGAGCCATTTTATCGTGGGAGTTTCTGAATTCAAGATTGGCAATAAATCAATAAGGTTCACAAAACACATGGTTCAACAAGTTATTGGTTTGCCTTACGGTGATATTCCAAAGACAATGGGATAATGTTCCTGCTGATTTGATTGAGGAAGCTAGATCAGTTTCTGTTGATTATGTTATTGCGGGCAAGAAGGCGTCTATTTCTCATGCCATTACTTTATGTCAAAATGAACACAATGAAGATGCTTTCATGAGATCTTTTATGTTAGTTGCTCTTGCTACTGTTATTTGCCCAAACACACAGAATTCTATTGATTTGAGGCATCTAAAATATCTTATGAGAGCTGGAGACATTAGGAACTATGATGGGCAGATTTGCTTTTGAGTATGTTAGAAAGGAAGTTGAGAGATTTCATGATAACATTTCTTCTCCTAATGCGGTTGAACTGGGAAATTGCCATTGGTATGGTTCTTGTCTGCCTATACTTGTGGTAGGTAATTTTTATGAGCCTTTTAGGCATTTAACTTGTTGAAATTTTTATTACACTGCCTTCACTTGTTTACTTTTGTAATTATATGCTGTAATTGACTACGAATTGTTTTGAAAATTAGGTTGTATATATGGACTTCCTTGATTTACAAACTGATTTTTGCCATCGACGTATAACTTCATATGAGGTCCCACGGTTTTGCCATGTGGGAACTGATGATTTTTCACATGTTGTTGATGTGGACCGTGTGAGATTATCTTCTGCTGCTCATATGGAGTTTGGTGCCGTATCTGTGAGTTTTTAGCTTACTAGATTTTCTCATCTGTCCCTTTTTTGGTTAATGCTATTTATTAATTTTTAACTATATGCAATCACTATTCCTTTTTCTTTGCAGTTTCGTCCTTTCTCTAGCACACCATATGCTACAGCTGACCATCATGTTGGAGCTGCAGCAAAGGTTCCCGATCATGCTCCCAACGGAAACATGAATACTGATGGATCTGATGATGAAGTTCCTCATGCAAATCCTGCTGTTGAGGGATGTGCTCCTGGTGGCAACAACACTGCTCATAATGCTTATTCTCTCAATAACAATGATATTATATTCCCTGAACTTGGTGATTTTCAAGTAAGTATTTTATTTCGTAATAATACTTTTGTTATGCCTAATGTATACTCTAGTGTACCTTTTACTTCGTTCATGTGAATTCATTCATATGATCCTTTTTTTAGGTTCAACAAGCTATTGAACCTACTGTTCGAAGCACGGTCAATTATTACTTGAAGAACTATCTACACTAATTGTTTCTTCAAAGACATATATCTTCTACTTGTGTACCAAAAGAGATGATTGCTATTTTATTAAATCACCTATCATCCCTTTCTTTGGAGATATTTAATATGGTTTCATCTTCTAAGACTAATCAAACCCCGTCAGCTTCTGCAAAAGATGATTACGCTAACCATAGTGTGAACAATAATGATGACCATTGTGGTGGACATGAGAGAGATCCTCATGAAGCTCATTTGAATTCAGATTCTCTGAGGAAAGCTGATACATCTGGGCATTGTCATCTAGAATTTAATGGAAAAAGTAGGGCTGATGACGAATCTGCTGCTATGGATGTGGATGACGGGTCACCCGCTTTGGACCCGATGATGGAACTTTGTGTGGTATTGGAACTGCTGTGTCTTCTGATGACAATCGAACTGATATATACAAAGATGAAGATCGTTTTAATGCAGAGTCAGTTGCACATTTGAAGTCTGAGAAGTCTACACCTAAACCAAAGAAAAGGAGGATGAACAAAAGAGAGCTGCGTCTACCTTGTTATCCTGAAGCTTTTGTTAGAATTAAGTCCGACGATGCAATTTCTCTCACATATGATAAGTATATTCAGCATCGTTTAAAAAATCCTAAGGGATATGATGACTCGTGAGTATCTTGTTTCCACATTATATCAATTAACAAATGTTTCCATTTAACATCGACTTCACAATTCCAAAGACAATCAATTTCACAAATCAATTAATATTATTTCCAATGTCTTTAGGCCTTTTGTTACCATATATGGGTTCCATTGCTCCTATGAACATTTTTATCGGTCTCTGAAACCTAGAGGCCGTGTTGTTGATGATGTAATGTCCGTTTTTGCTCAATCATTCAATATTGACAGCCAGGATATTCATAGAAACAAGATTTGTTGTTCACCATTTTTAGGGGTAAGTATCATTCTTTTATTACCATCTGTTCTATAAGTCATAATGCTCTAAATTTTCATCATGTGTTTTCATTTTGCAGAGAAAGCTTATCCAAAGTTCCGATGAATTCAGTCCCAATAGTGCCAAGAGAGAACTGTTGAGGGTTCACCGTGAATTCAACATTGTCAAAAGCTGATCGGTATGCTCTTTTAAAAGTATCCATCAACTCCTCGAGATTTTTCTTTCCGGGGGCATCAAACTTCCCTAAAAATACCATTCTACTTCTTTTCGGATGTTTTTCCCAATGCGTGATGATGAGCACCGGTTCCTTATCGTGTTAATATACTTTGCACAAGAGGGTTCATTTCTTCACATCATGCGCATTTCCATCCGTGAACAGAGGGATATAATCATTGCAAACCTGGTATTTTTTTTAATATAATTTGAGCACTTTTTAAGTTTCTCAAACATTTTTCTTGGTAAATGAGTATGCTCTAAGTTTATTCTGAAGAAGGCTTTAAGGTACTCTGTATCCTTTTGTTTTCCAGCTTGCCAATATGCAAAGCGATTGCAATCTTGCTGGAATTTTTGACAAACCTTTAACAACCTACTTGAAGTGCTTTCCCACATGTCCTCGGCAAACTAATGGGTATTTTTTCCCATTACTCTTTGTTAATAATAAAAAAAAAATTGGCTTATTCTTTGTAATTTACTTGGCTATATGTTTCCTTTTTTATGCGATTATGATTGTGGCATTTATGTCATGTTGATGGTCGAGAAGTTTGATGGCATAATTCTGAAGAAATTTTGTAGTGTATGTTCTTAGAATTTGATATTTCTATTAAAATTCACTGTTACATTTACTAATGACTTGTATATCTCGATCGATGCGGATGAGTTTAGAAAAGTCATTGCGCCTGAGACTCGATCGACCACTCCAAAGAATGAGGTTGTTGTTGGCCGCCCATTTGAGTACCGTTTAGTATCATGAGTACTGCATGTTTTTCTGCTTTGTCGACAATTTGTATAACACTATAATTGTCACTTTGAATACGTTTTTCTGTCGTCGGCCTTTGTGTAACACTTGGAATAGTGGAATTGTAACTTTGAGTATATTATATGCATGGCGTAATCTGGAATGTGACAGTCCGCTGCAAGCCGTGGCCACACGTACTTAGTTGCTTGCAGCTGCAACAAACTGTTTGAGATTGTGTAAATGCAGTTGCAACTGTTTGAGATCGCTTAAAACATTGGCTTTTGATACCGTGAACATCAATCAGTTTTAGGTCATTCTCCAGCCCCCCTATAAAAAGCCCACCGGCCGTACCCCTACCGTCATTACATTCCCTTTTTGTTTCTCCCAGTCCCCCCCACCGCCGGACTTACGCGGACGGCGGCGCCATAGAATTGAGTGAAGCAATGGAAGCCGAACGTAGGGCATCTCCAAATCCTACCCAAATACAGCTGCCAAATCTTCAGTCCAGCGCATTGGAGCTGGGGGAAGAGATGAGGAGGTGCCCTGACGATGTCAGCTGCGATGGGCTCGATTTGGGGAATCGTCCCGAGCGTGCTGACTCGAACCTGAGATCCGGTGCATCGTCGGCGTATGGGCAGCGCTCACGCAAAGTTAAGTTTCTTGAACCAGATTCATTGCAAAACCGAAAAGAGACCCCTTGCAGATCTGCGGGATAAGCGCAGGCTTAGCCTGAAGTCCTGTTTGAAAAGGGTCCCGAAATTTAAAAAAAACAAGATCGATTTTGTTCAAAATACTAGTACTAGTAGTAGTTGTTTGAGGCGACCGCGCGACCACTACCAAAAGATTGCCTGTCATTTCTCGCGACGCAGTTTTGTCATCCATGACAAGAATACTGTTCAATCTACCCTTCATTATTTTCAAGAAAACTGTTGTACCATCCCAAGCCCCTCAGCCTTCCATGCGAAGGAAGCTGAGGCTACCCCTTTTTTTACTGTATTTGCCTCTGCGGCAACTGCAACGCCAACTGCAATTACTTCCAACTCCAAGCGCACACGCATTTGCCAACCCCAACCCCAACCTGCCATCCCTCTCCCTGCATCCCTCAAACGCACTGAGTTTCTTCTTCCTCATCCTCCCCGGTCGCATTCGCAGCCGCCACCGCTTCTTCCAGTTCCACTTCCACCAATGGCGTCTGGGGCTTCATCCGGCGGACGCTCCTCCGGATCATGCAGCGGTCCCCAACTGAGCTTCAGACGGCACGTCAACAGGTGCTCAGAGATGCTGCCTGAAAGCTCAGAGGTAATTGATAGGTTCCAGCGTCATGCTGTGTCGGTCACAATCCTGGATACGTCGACCAACCTGCCGGCGGCCGATTATTATGCAATCAAGGTCCGTGATGTGCGAGATCTGTTGGTGAGCCTAGGCCAGGACGGCGGCACCTTCACCGTGCACGAGTGCCGTTCCCATCTGTATCCTTTCACTGTCCATTTCCTCGGCGAACTGGGGAATGTGCAAGCAGAAGAAGTAGTGATGCGCGCTCCTAGGCTTCACCCTATTGGTGCAAATAATAGAGCTTCGGCGATGTTTAGTATCTGGTCTCGTGGTCATGCTCAGGGTACTGTTGCTCCTTGTGCATTCAAGTACTTATGTCACCTCATTGTTGAGGGCCTTCCTATTTATGCTTGGGACATCCACTATGTCCAAGTAGCCTTAGATGATAGCTGTGTAGTCGCTTCGTTTGCTAGGGATCACGGTATGGATCCACAGAGAAAACTTTTCCAGTTGTCCGCCTGGGCCAACAGTCTAGATAACATCCCGGGTAGCTGTACCCTCACAATAGCTGAGCCTACTGCCAGGAGTCTTCATGAGTATCAGTGCAATCCCTTTCCACATAATGGTTTTGGTATCAAAGGGGGTACAGCTCATGAGCTGTATATTCATATTCAGACTTATGTGGATCTTGAAGGATTCGATCCACGTTGTATGCAAAGACTGCATAGCGGATGGGAAAGTAATGTGCATCATCCGGAATATGTGCTCGGATCTCCTGGATTTGTGGTTAGTACTGCCCCTGCTGCTGGAGGCCCTACTGCTGGCACCGTGGCTGCCGACAGTGATGCTGACGAGGATGCTGATGGCCGTGCTGCCATGGGCAGCAGTGATGATGAAGGGGATGGGGATAACAAATCCGTTGAGTCTGCAGATTCTGAAGAGGATTGCCATACTGGAGGTTCTGAGGTGGATGTCCCTATAAAGGTAACTAGTACTAACCACTAATTTATGTTTTGGAAATGGCACAATATTTGTGTTGTGTGATTTGTCCCCTCAGATTGCTCCAAAGGATCGAGGGGGACAGAGTACAGATTTTTATTATTCCAGTTGCTACCCAGTTGGACCATTTGCATAGCTTTTAGTTGGAATATCAACCTGAGACATGAGTTGGTAGTTCAAACACCTTATAGTTTCAAATGGCACAACTTATTATTATGTATCTCAATGTCTGCTTGCTTCAGGGCCATTTTAGAATCTGTTGGAATCTTGTATTTGTGTGATTTACCCCCCTCAGATTGCTTGAGCGATTAGAAAGGACAGCATACAGATCCTTCTTATTCTAGTTGCCACTCAGATGGAACCATTTGCAGAGATTTAAGTTGTTGGAACTAGTGGCAATCTGCTTGGAAGCTGAATACCTTATATTTTAAAATTGTGCTTCTTACCACTTATCATGTATCTCAATGTTTGCTTACCCCCAACAAAACTTTATTAGGCACCTAAAACTTCAGAACTAGGTACTAGGTATCCAAACATGTGAACCGTTGGTCCATTTAGTTGCCAAATGTGGACTAAAGTAGACTAAAAGGTAGAGTCTATTTTCTTTTTTCTCGAAAACGCAGGGGGAGCTGCGCTTCATTATATTAAGAAGAGAAAGGGGCAAGAGCCCACACACCCTTACAAACACCACCACACGCACACACGCACTCACGCCCCACAAGCTTTAGAACTTTACATCGCGCCCGAAAACACACAAGGCGACCTAAACTAAGCTGAACACACTAGCTACCGGGGAGGAGGGCAGTCAAGAATGATAGCCCTCGAGCCCCTGCCAAGGACCACAAACGGCGCTCCTCGCCCACTAAGATCAGCGCACCAGCTAGGTTTGGAGCTGCTCCATCAAAGACACACCTATTGCGATGATTCCATCAAGTCCAAGCTCCAAGCATATTGAGAGAATTAATTCCTTGTCTCATCAACCCATCAGTAGTGCTGCTAGCTTTTTCCTACCAAGCATGGAAGGATAAGTCTTTAGGCTCGGGAGACAAGGCCTGAAGACCAACTTGTTTCAACAGATTGAACCAAAAACTCTTGCAAACACACAATGGACAAGTAGATGGTCGATTGTTTCATCTTCTTGATCACACAGAGGGCAGTACTCCGGATGAGGCAACCCACGGCATGCAAGGCGATCAACCATTCAACATTTGTTGTGCGCGACAAGCCTCACAAACAAACGGCATTTGGCCAGCGCCCACAATTTCCAAATCCTTTCCCAATGGGCCAAAAAGGCTAGAGCCCAAGAAGAAACCTCCATATGCTGATTTAGCCGAGTATTGTCCATTGGCAGAGAGCCTCCATAGGTGTTTGTCCTCAACTTTCCGGTTGCAGCTGAAAATCTAGTAATATATCCCATAAATTAAGATAGTCAATAATCACACCAACTGTGAGAGCTCCTTTTATGTTCAAAATCCAAGCCCGGTTAGTGAGGGCGTCTCGGACAATCTTGTTGTTTAACTCTCCTTTTAGGAATAGTCGCCACAAGTTGAGGGGCAAGGTCTGCAATACATTGCCCGTGGATCCACCAATCAGTCCAGAATAAGGTATTTGCACCATCTCCAATATCTGAACTTACTGCCACTGAGAAAAAGGTTCTCACTTGCTCAGGCACATGAAAAGGGAGAGCAGCCCAGGGACGATTGGTGATCCTTTTGCTGTTAGTTCACTTTTAGTCCATAAATCCAAATATACCTGAACTTTAGTAAAACTAAATTTTAGTTCACCTAAACTTCAGTTTCAAGTGATTGGAACAGGACTTACCTTATTGTTTCTGTGACTCCGCAACTGTTTCAACAGATGCTTTGTACCCTTGAGCCTAAACTTTAGTAGAACTAAATTCCAGTCCACAAACTTTAGTTTTCAGTGTTTCACACAGGAACTTTATTGTTTCTGTGACTCCACAGGTATTTGAAGTGATGGCTTGTGGCCTTGTCGCGAAGCTCATGAAGTGGAAATTGGATGGTGAAGCCATGCTGGACATCTTTACGGGGCAGGCTGAAGCGATGACAGAAATCTTGAACTTGCAGGATGAAGCTGTTGTGGGCATCATGAAGGAGCAGTGTGACATTATGATGGCAGCAGCACTCCAGCTGTAATATGGGGTGCAAGAACTTGTTGGTGACTACTTTTAATCCTTTAATTTAGAATGTGTGAACTACATTTGTATGCCTTTAATTTGCGCTTTGTGAATTAAGTCCCTTTATTATAGGCTGTGTAATGCGTACAATTTAGATTGTGTGAACTGCGTTTGTATGCCCTCCATTTGGGAACTAATTATTGCTTCCGCTCTCTTTTGCAGGATATGGATGCTGTAAAGTGATGCAAATTGAAGTCCCAATGGAGATGATATGGAGCAGCAGTGTGGTGCAAGTTCCATCATTTTGCATATATGTTGGGATGTAATATTGGGAACTTCGTTAATTTGCCATTCCATGAAAAGTATGCATCTTAGTTAAATATTTGAGACTGTCATGTAATACTTGAGACTGTTGAACCACTAATATTTGAGAGCTTGTATTATTATTATCATGAAGCATCGTACTATGGGAGACTCGTGTGTAGCATTTGAGAGTGGCTAGACTACTAATATTTGGGAGCTTGTATTATTATCATGAACCAACATGCTATGGATATTTCAACTTTGTTAAATTCTGATTTGTTGCTGTTACTAAAAAACTTGGAGTTGTTCGAATTTGGTCCAAAATTCCTGAAATCTTGCATATATCGGCAGGTGTGTAATGGGTAAAGGCCAAAAAAGCTCTGTATGGTCATACGTAGCCCCTATTTGGTTGTCAGAAACCTGTTTATGTAAGGCCATAATGTGACCATATCTATCTGATCATATGTTGGGTGGCTCATTTTGCAAATCAAGAATGTGAATTCAGTGCAAATAAGTTTCATTGAAATTGTTCATGCATCAATGAAAAGCTCTGTTCATTACATTTCTTCCATGTTGTGGCTGACTTGCTTTAATTTACTGCTTGGAGAAAGGCCAACTACTATGCTTAATCATTTATCGCCGATCAAGAATGCAGCGTACTAAGTGCAGTCATTTTTCTATCTGTGTTCCCAGAAATTCAGTTCAGTTCACTAGGGAACACCTTATAGGTTGGGTATCAGGAGTTGTCGGTAGCCGGCACTAGGTGAAGGATACTAGCAATTCTTTCTACACTTGTAGTCTACCCTTCTTTCTTATGTTCTTGAAAATCAAGTTTATCAGATTACTTGGCATTTTTTACAACCAAACATATTACATGCTGAAACATTAATCAGTGCGTCATCGCATTACAGAGGCACAGCTAGGCCTTCCTAGTTCTTACAGAGGCACAGCTAGGCCTTCCTTCTTCTTACAGAGGCACAGGTAGGCCTTCCTAGTTCAAGCTCAATTTCAGCAGCCAACCGCAATCTAGTCTAACCTACGAACAGATCAGAAATATCTTGAAGATCATGGCAAACACAGATATTGGTCATTTCATTAGGCATCACAGATAACTGTCATGTGACATTCAAAAGCACCAGGATTCAAGTTACAAACTGACTACATCTGGCAACATCTTTCCTGATTAGAAAAAAAAAAAAAACTCGGCATCTTTCTTAACCAACTCAGCTTCTTTCTTCAACAGTTCCAAGTCCTTGGCCTCCAGCTGGGCTTCCATGTTCATGAGCTGCCTCTGCAACTGCTCAATCTCTTGAATATGTTGTTCCCTGACATCATCAACAAAAGATTCTCCCCTTTGCCTCTTCAAAAGGAACACAGCATTATATTCTTCAGGTCCAGAAGAAGCTCCTTTATCCACTTTGATGTGGGTGCGTCCACCCAATCAAAGTATCCACAATCCTGGGGGGTCTGCAATGTTAGTCAATTCAGCTAACTACCAATTCATCTTTAAGCAAAGAGCACAAAGGCCCTCACATGAGCATCCATGCACTGTACTTGTAGTACCTACGGCCGGGA
The DNA here is from genome assembly GCA_015844335.1 of Chrysopogon serrulatus. NCBI lineage: Eukaryota > Viridiplantae > Streptophyta > Magnoliopsida > Poales > Poaceae > Chrysopogon > Chrysopogon serrulatus. The sequence goes on along the minus strand of JADLZL010007627.1, from coordinate 136,615 downwards.
TTGCCCGAACTCCAAGAAATCCACCTAGGCGCCTTTTTCCCGCATTTGCAGTACACTTACCACGACGGGGGCGCCGCCACCAGGCACCACCTCCGGTTGAAGCTGAGCTCCGAGAAGACCGGTCACTTGATTCGGCCATGGAAGCACCACCGAAGCAAGCTGCTGATCCACCGCCGCCGCCCCACCAACGCTCCAAGCTGATCGCTGGCAACCCTGGTTTCGCCGGAGAGGGAAGAGGAGGCACGGCGCGGGCGGAGTGGAAGGAGAGACGCAAACGGGAGGGGAGGGAGGCGTATTTCAGCCCAGGGCGCGGGCTGACAGGTGGGCCCTACGCCACGGTGGCCGTGGTTGCCACACTGGCCTCGCGCCTCGTCGTCTTTTAGGCGAGGAGTGAATTGTTCCCGCGTTGAGAGCCGCAGCTATGGAGAGCCAAGCCAGGGGATAAGGTGGGGTTTAACGGTCATGATAGGTTAAATGGCTCGGTAATTTTTAAGGAATTTGGTGTTTAAACTGCGTTTTTACCCTACGTTTTTAAACGAAGGAAACGTCACCATCGCGAAAGACAATCTTGCCGCTCGTTAGTTTTGCACTTTTCCGGTGTTTTTATTTGGGCGGCCGTAAAAAACTCACCTCGTGCGATCTCTCTCGGCGGCTAGGGTTGGCGGCGGCGCGGCTCCCCCGGCCGGCCGGCGACGTGGTCCTCCCCCCCCCCCCGGTCTCCCTACCCCCACTGTTGCCGCACGGGGCTCGGCCAGGCGGTCGGGCCACAGACGGCGGCCGGCGGCTTGGCCTCCGGCGTGGCGGACCCCGACCCCAGCGCCCTCACATGGCTGGCGGCGCCGGCGATCGCCCCCAACCGGCGGATCCCTCCTCCCCCATCCAGTTCGGCAGCAGCAGCAGATCGCTCGTCACCCGTCCCCAAGCCACTTCGACCGCAGCAACAACCCAGCAGGTCACGTCTTCCCCATCCCGAAGCCAGCAGGTTGCGTGGCTCCCTGCTCCCACATCCGCGCCTCGCCCTTTGCCCTCCTATCCCGCCTAAAGCCCAGGCCACCAGCGTTGCCCGCTGACACCAGGCGCAGGGTAAGGCTATGTGGCTGGGTTTTTGAACAATGCAAGATGCCTGTGTTTGCTTAATTGCGATGTAGACGCTGCTTGTATAGAGACGAATATACTCGGCAATTGATATTAATTTCACATTTTCTCTAGATCCTATACGTTGAATGATGTGTGTTATCTGGAATGATTGTTGCATTGCTAAATTATTCTTGTCTTGTTAAAAGTTGCACTTTCGGCATCCAGCGGCGCCAGCCTACTAGTCCTACCCCAAGTGGCAAAACTGCTTGTGTTTAGCAGAAGGGCAATGGAGCGGTGGCAAAACTGCTTGTGTCTAGCAGAAGGGCAATGGACCAGTAGTTGCTTCATGACAGATTGAAAGTTGCATATAAATGACTTCTGCTAATAAAATGTTATGGGTGTCATGGTCATGTTTTTGTGGATTATCATCTGAAATACTGTCGAATGTTTCGAAAAATTCTGTACAAAAAATGTCAACTTGCTATCTCAAACTAGGGGTAAAAACACATATAACATAATAAAACCAGGGTAAAAACACATGGGCAAAGTTGTCTTATTCCTTTGATTCAATATTACTGGGGTTAAATCACAAAGGTAGGACTGGTTGCTGGCTAGTTTCTCCCCCATGTTTCTCTTATGGTCAAGCCCTTGCCCCTTGTTGTAGTCAGCAATCGCATGGACCCGCTCCAAATTCGATAGACACTGGCAGCGCTATCTGCCACAGCCTAGGCTGAAGCAGATTTATTTTAGCTTTGTGGTTACCTGCTTACTTGCATTTACATGTTCTGACTAGTTTAAGCTAGTTGGTTATGTCAACCACAGTAATGAAGCTGATGATTGGCTTATCAATGTCGAGGAATTCTGGTATGGTTGCATGGTTTTTGAGGTGTCGCCTAGGCGTTGTGGTGTACCCAGGCGCCGCAGGACGCCACAAGGCTTTATTTACGCCATATCGCTTAGGCATCGCCTCGAAGGTGCCTAGGCATTGTGAAGTACCCCAACGCCTCAAAAACCATGTATGGATGTTCAACACACTAAATGCCTCGCTATTAAACAGTGCCATGGACCGAAATCGAAGAAGGCAAGCAATGCTATTCTTTTCTAGTTCAGACCGGTCAGTTGTGATATTTCCATTATAGTGAACTTTAGACCTATGTTTTCACTGTACTAGCTGGGGTTGTAACCTGCTGTCAAAATTGAATACAACTGAGATGTAATTTTAATTCAATTTTTTGCAACTTTTCATGTTAATTATAGTTATTACTTGAACTACTTCAGATTACTAACAACAAGCTTTAACAGGCTTGTTGAAACAGCCTCGCCTCGTTAGGTTAAAGTTTGCCACGATGTTTATGAACTGGAGTCTCAAAGTGTTTACTTAGTCCATCCCATAGGCTTTGTTTGTTCACGATATTTCACTAGGATAAGATGGTAATAGCATGTTACAGTTTATTGGCTGCCTAACAAGATGCAAATCTGTGAAGTGGAGTATTATACTTCTCTCTTTATTCGTTTTACAAACAAAAAATAATACAAAAGTAGTGATTAACAAATTTTGCTTCTTTAACACAGGCAGGTCTAATTGAACCTTCCCCTAGATCTGTCAGGAAGATCGCAAAGAAGAAAGATATGCCTAAGACTCAATGTTATCCTGCAGTACATAAGACCTTCATAGATGTCCTAACTGACAATCAAAAGGATATGTTACAGAAGCTGGGGTTTGGTGGTCTGCTGCTTGTTGATACTGGCCATCTAAACAGGAATTTTGCGGAGTACATTTTTCATCATTTAAATCCTGATACTATGAAGCTCCAGTTTTGTGATGGCAAGGAAATTGTTGTCGATGAGCATGCTGTGCACTGTGTCTTTGGTTTGCCAAAATCTGGTGGTGATCCCCCAAATGTTTCTTGCTCAGATGGATTAGAAGCTCGGAAGCGTGTTTTTTCAGAATTCTTTGGTGGAAATAAGGCAGATTATACTCCAAAACAGATTTGTCAGCTCGCTAAGCAACATCAACTCTCTGATGAAAATACTGTCAGAGCATTCCTGATGTCTGCGTTTTGTGCTCTTTTGTTGCCCAACACTGATAGCTACATCAGGAATAATGATGTTGTTTACACTGTGGATTTACAAGGCATGAGCAAGATCAACTGGTGTAAGGTTATTATACAGAATTTGGAGTTCAATGCAAGGATGTATAAGAAACAAATCCTTCAGAATAAGGACAAGCCATCAATAAATGGCTGCATTATATTCCTAGTAGTAAGTGAACCTACACTATTTCATTGTACTTGTTATCTTATCCATTATCCTTTTTTTTTCTCATAATCTTGCCTTTTTTGTTTCTCACCTATTGCTTATACCGATTTTCTTATATCCATACTATTGGTACATATACTTGCAGATACTTTATCTTGATCACATGAAGTATGATGGCATACAAGATCATGTCACCATTCCTCGCTGCAAACTGTACACAAAGAATGTGATTGACATGATGATTGCAGCTGATTGTAGGCCTCCTTCAGATGATCCCAAGGAGTGCTATGGAGTATTAGAGGTTTTTCATCTGATCTCAATTACAAATCCATAGCATTTTGTACTTTTTTGTTTTTTGTATTTGATTTTTTGGTAGCCAACAAAATGTTGACCTGAGTCTAATCTTTCAAAATGCTTTGGTTCCAGATCATCTGAACTTTTTGGTATACCATGTTAGTTAAACCTTTTTTTACATTTCTTTTATTTTAAATTTTTACAGGAATCCCGCATGAAGGAAGATGTGCGTACTTGTTATCGTGATCCTGATGCTGTGTTGACCTGTCCTTTGTTGTGCCACAATGATGATGTCAAACATCATGAAGATCACAACCTTGATTCTCATCGTTCAGCTACTACTGCCACTGAACATAAGTCTGTTACTGCATCTGGTTCTTGGTCTTGGTATCCTGAATCATGGGAGTCACTTGGGCCACTAATATCAGGTCAGTTGTCTGCTGGAAAAAAGAAAGAGGCTTATAAATTGCTGTGCAATTTCGATAGTCAATGTGCCCGGGCAATGATTGATTTGCGTACTGCTCATGAAAATGTACTCACTAAAATCAAAGCTTTGCTCCAGGAGGCTTCTGCTAATAAGTATAGTTCTAGTCCTCTGAAGTATTTTTACAAAAGGAAAAAGGCTTCCAAGTCTTCTACAGATCAATCATCAAGAGGCGCTGCTTGTACAGTGGACGATGTTTTACTCTCCCACAATCAACCTTCGCATCCACTGCAAATCCTTCAATCTGGCCAACCAGAACTTGTTGCACTTGAAACAACACCCCCTGAAAATGATTTTGCATCTTCGTCCCATCATGAACTATCTAATGCTTCTGAACTTCAAGGTAGTTATTTCAATCAGCTGCAGTTATTAACTTATTATGTATTTGTAGTCCATATATTGATCTATTCCATCACAGGAATTGATGAAGGCCATGTTCAATTGGGTTCCACCAGAGACGATCAGTCAAACATTCCTTCTAGTAAGTAGTCTCATGCAATGACTTAAATTATGTTGTTCCATTCCATTTTATTTTCTTTGATTAGAGACACTTTGTTGAAATTTTTGTCATGTACCTATTGTGCAGCCCCTGAACCATTGAAAGATAATATTATTTCTGTTGATAGTATCTTAAAATCCTTGGAAATGTCATCTTGGCCACCGCTCAATGCTTCTACAGAAAATAAAGATCAACTGGCTAAAGATGATAAATTCAGTTATAGAAAATATGATCACGAGCACATTCGCAAGTTTGATTCCGAATATCATGAAGAACACCTGAATGTCCAAATGGTAAACATTCTTGGTTCTATCAATTATTTATAATTATATTAGCGTTCCATCCCCTTTTTTCATTACAACATCTCCCTCTCCCTGCCTCACTCCCTATCTTTTTATAGACGATCGACACCCAAAGCAACCTTGAGAATGATCCTGGGCATGTTCATCCAATTATAGGAAATCAGGTTGGTACATGATTTCATTATTATTTTTGCTCCAATAGAGAATATTCTTTCCAATTTGAAGACTCAAAATGCACCTTTTCTTACCACAGCTTTTTTAGAATTTCGTTATATGCATGCTGTTATTTATTATTACTATTACTATTACTATTACTATTATGAGTGTTCTTTTTTTTTGTAAATCAAGGTTAGTTACTAACCATATTTATAGGTAAATACTTATGTTACCTTTTTTTTTTCCCGATCCTCCTAAACTTTTTTCGCCCCTTGCAGCAGCTTTGTTAAGTCCGATGTGTCAGTCTCGAGCAATGCAAAGAAATTAATGATGTGTGCAAACAGTCCAATTATGCTCAACTGGACACTTCAAACAATGACCAGCGCTTCTTTGTACAGAATGTATTTTCTGATTCCGTGCAAGGGCAAACTGCTACAGTTTGTCAATCAAATGGTTCTGTCCAATGCCCTGTAAAAGAATCTGCTGTTACAGTTACGAGAAGCCAGATTTATGAGAAGGATGAGGTGCAATTTCAGACAGAGGTACAGGAGGATCAAGATAATGTGGCACAGAAGGAGAAAGCAAAGAACATTCAGTCTAGAGAAAGTGAAAAGAAGAGCCAGACTTCGAAGAAGAAAAGACAGACAAATCTGCCTTCGGAGAAGATAAGACAGACAAATCCTCGAAAAACTGAAAAGAGAAGACAACCCTCCCAGAAGAGAAGAAAAATAGATCCGAAAAACATCATTGACATGGCAATTGAAGAAGTTTGCTGATAACTCGGACTGATTGAGGTGCTCGCTGATTGAGGAGACTGATGAGGAGTCTGATGTTAGGTCGGACTCAGAAGACGATTACGTCAATGCTACTTGCTGTCCGTTGGAGGATCATGATGGACAGGGAATTCGTCGACGACTCCTCTTAGACCAAATCTACGAGGAGAATTAGCGCCAATCTCATATGGGCTTTAGGAACCCATGGGGACGCCATTGCAGATGATTGGGAGGCCGGCAGGAATGGCAGAAAGACCCATCGCAGGAGTTGTAGCTAGTGTTTCTTTTCATTTGTTTGTCATGTACTTTGTAGTGGTCTCTCTGAAGATGTTATCGGTATGGTTCTACGAATGTACATGTAGGGCAGCTAGCATGTGAAGGATGCATACTTCAGACTAAAATGGATAGCCTGCAATGATTTGAGCAAACTGGTTGTATGACATTCGAGAGATAAACAAACAGCCACCACCACTGTATGTATTTTTTTTTAGTCGATCCTTTTTAAATTAAAAAATATTAAATCAGGATTTTAAAATCCGGAGGGGTTGCCCTCCTATTGCAATGATGAGCACAACTTGTATGTTGTGGCATCTCTGCTGGGACCTTATGCCCCCCGGGGGCCTTTCTTTCGTAAGTGGTCTTCTCTAGTCAGTAGTACAAACTGTTAGTTAAAAGGCCCACTCAACGGGTTTGCTTTGTTGGAGTACGTGTGATCTTTGCTGCTGTTAGGAAATGGGATACGAAAGAAGCTAAGTGTGACATAGTCTGTTTTCAAGAAGCTAATAAGGAAAGCTTGTGCCTAGGTTTTATCAGATATTTCTTGCCGAAGCTATATGGTTCCTTTTTGTTTAATTTGTAGCTAGTCCTAATAAATTACAGCAGATCGTAAGCCATATGCAGGACCCTGCATGGATGAAGAGGTCCCAGTCGGACCATTTGATGGCAGTTGATCAGATGATTTTAACTGACAATATGGTTCCTTTTTGGAAGTAATCACTGTTCTCATCACCCAGTTTGACCCATCTGAGAGTCTTTCTTTGTTTCCAATATTTTCTCTTGGCCTCTAGGAGGGAAGCTAGATGTTCCTTGACCAGTGATCTGAAGTTGGTTTCTAGGGCATTTAAAGGTCTCTGGTCTTGAAGCCCCTCTAATAGAAGAATCACCCAGTTGGAGTTGTAAATCAGTCTGTTCAAGTTGGACAGGCGTTTACTCCAGCGTCCGAGACCAGCTCTTGTTTCAATTTAGCTGCTAGGGTATTGGCTCCATTGGCATAAAGGTGAGGCCAAAGGTGTGCGCCTGAACCATGCTTTGCACCGATCTGATTCTTGTTCCATATCTTGTAAAGAATGCCTCCAGAGGCTCCAACAGAGGGTTGGAAGGAAAAACTGTCCAGGTGTCTGGGGCAAAACTTTTTTATGTAATTGACATCAAAGCTCTCTCTTTTGGTTTCCTGTATGCAGACTGTTGCAGGAGCTCTCAATGATATTTTCCCTTATGGCATCCCATTTTTCCCCGAGAGTTAATCCCCTAACATTCCAACAAAGAATTTTATGGTTTCGGTGTTATCCATGTGAAAACCGATGAAAAAAAAAAGAGCATGCAAAGATGGTTACACAAAGACGTTGCCGGTGATATCGACATAGGTTAGAACCAGAAAATTGACATCATAACGAACTGGGGAGAGATAAACACCAATAAGCAAACCAGGATAAAGATAAGGCAAGTAGCCGCTGCATCTGACCGTTAAGGTGCAAAGAGTTATGACATGAAACCTAAAGTGGGACCTGCACGCAGGCAGGTATAGAGTACAACTGCTAAATATGTGGTCGGGTCACAAGGGTGCAACAACCCGGACGACCTCGGAGTTGAATCAAAGGAAGCCTTTGCTCCAATCCCCATGACTATGTCCTCTTTTTTCGGGTGTGGAGCGTTGGCGGTACCGGGGCAGCTGGGCACTTCTCTCTCCTTCCTCTTCAGCTTCTTGACACTAGGGGAAGTGTGTTCTTATAGCCATCTTTCTCTGCAGCATTCCTCTTGCTCCTGCGTAGCAACTTGTCCTGAATCCGTTTTGCGCCTACAATGTAGGGACTGGGCCGGCCCATTCAACTTAACTGCCTCGGTAAATTTCAAATTTGAAATCGGGACGGCATTTGCCTTAATTCAAAAAATAGAAAATTGGCAACCTTAAGCTGGACTTTGAAATGCCATAGATACATCATAGAGCACATAAATTCAGAGAACATCACTTGTGTTATTTATGAACATCTCTCAAAAACTACAAGAACATCACACGGATAGATATAGAACATCAAACGTATGCCACATGAACAATTAAAGTGCACTATGTGCGCTGTTATACCCCTGGCGCATCTTCACATTATAATGCATGATCCTGGCAAGCACCAAAAGACTGCTGTATTAAGATGCAAATTAGTTTGTATACATACTATCTTGAATAGTAAGGAGAGGTGCAGATTACCTGTTCGAGCTTCATCGTTGTCGGTGTCGTTTTGGCCGTATCCGGATCCTATCTGTATGGTCTTCGCGTAGATATGGGGAATGCTCGCTTTGTAGAATCTTGGGCAGGAGGAAGGTAACAAAAGAAGGGATTTCATCAAAAAGATCACTGTACTCTTCCATGGCATTGTCTACTCCAAGAATCCGCCTTTTTCCGGGTAGAACCACATGTCGTTCCTTGTTTATTGTGTCAGTCACATAGAAGACTTGTGACACTTGAGATGCAAGTACGAATGGGTCCTCCCTGTACCCAGTATGCTTGAGGTCAACGCTGGTGAACCCATACTGATCTTTCATGACACCCTTTTTGCTCCCACTAATCCAGCGGCACCGAAAAATGGGTATTTTGAAGTCCGGATAAGTGAGTTCCCATATCTCCTCAATCTGCCCATAGTATGCTGACTGACTCTTTGAGTTGTCGTTTTCAAATGCAACTACACGGACACCACTGTTCTGATACATGCTTTTCTGGTCTTGGGCAACTGTGTAAAATGTGTAGCCATTGATGTCGTATCCTTGATAAGTAGTGACCGTGAACAGAGGGCCTCTTGACAGGTTCCTGAGAGATTCACTCATGTTAGAGCCTTCCTTTTCAGTTTGAGATCTGAACCAATCGCTGAAACCCGTCACATGAGCTTTTGATAACCAAGCTTGGCCCCTTGCTTGGTTTTCTCGTGCAAGAAGCTCCTTATGCTCAGTAATATATGTTGATAACTCCTCCGTGTGTTGCAGGACGAGGAAATGTGCCTTTTCATAAGCATCCAGTTCCGGGTTTACCGTCTTTTCACCAAGGATGCCTACCCCTGCTATCCTTCCATGGTGCCTAGGCTTTGGGTTGCCAATTGGATTTTCAGGATCTATGTAATCAAGGCACCAGTCAATGACCTCCTCTGCTGAATATCCCTGAACCATGCTTCCCTCGTGTCTAGCTCGATTCTTTGTGTACTGCTCGAGTGCTCATGAATCTTTCATATGGGTACATATGGTGTAGGAACACTGGTCCAAGGTATCTTATCTCCTTAACAAGGTGAGTAATTAAATGGACAGAGACATCAAAGAAAGATGGTGGGAAATACGCTTCGAGAAGACACATTGTCTCGTGAATGTTTTGTTCCAAACTGTTCAAGGTTCGCTCATCAATGATCTTCTGTGATATCGCATTAAAGAACAAACAGAGGCTCATGATAGCCTTTCGTGGCTTTTCTGGCAGAATATTCCTTATCCCAACTGCAAGCATTGTGGTCAGCATCACGTCACAGTCATTAGCTTTCATGGGGAGCATTTTTTGCTCCTTCACTGAAACTAGTTTTCTGATGTTGCTCGAGTACCCAGCTGGAACCTTAACACTGCGGAAGAAATCACACAGTTCTTTCTTCTCTTTATTTGATAGATTTATAGCAGATATCGGCAATGACTCCTCGCCATCGTCGGGACGAAGCTCTGGCCTTATGTCCAAGTCTTCCAGATCGGCTCGTGCCTGCTCATGGTCCTTGGTTTTTCCCTTGGCATTCATAAGTGTACCAAGTAAACTTTCGCAGACATTCTTTTTTATGTGCATGACATCGATACTATGCCGAACAGTTAAGTCCTTCCAATAGGGCAGCTCCCAGAATATGGACCTCTTCTTCCACATTTTGTTGTCATTGCCTATTTCAGTGCTGATCTTTCTCTTTTGAAGGACCTTTTTTTTCTTTCCAAAGGTAACTTCAATGTCCTTGACCTGGTTGTAAACATACTCACCAGTGAAATTCCTTGGAGCAGAAGCCCTCTCCATGGTGCCATCAAACTGTTGTTTCATCTTCCGATATGGATGTGACATGGGAAGCAAACGTCGATGCCTTGTGTACACCTGTTTTTTGGAGTTGTTTAGCCGCATGGTCTCAGTGTCGTCCAAGCATTGGAAACAATCTTTGTCCCCTTACTCTTGCCTGCACAAGCTGCGGTGGCCGTGTACATCGATGACGGTGGTGAATAAAATGGCTTTTAGTGTGAAATCTGACCCTGTGCACCTGTCAACTATTTTAACACCCTTTACCCATAGTGTTTTGAGCTCATCCACGACGGTCTTAGAAACACATCAATGTCATTGCCAGCCGTTGGGGGGGGCGAGATTAGCATTGACATCAACATGTATTTCCTTTTGTTACACAAATTTGGTGGCAGGTTGTAGATAGAGAGAAGGACTGGCCATACACTGTGTGAGCTGCTCATGTTTCCAAAAGGATTCATACCATCTGTGCTTTGAGTACAAAAACCGATATTCCTTGGTTCACTAGCAAACTCCCCATGCTTCATCTCAATGTTGTGCCACTGTGTCGAATCTGCTGGATGGCGTAGGTTATCGTCCTTCTTTCGCCCTACCTTGTGCCAACGCAGCAGCTGAGATTCCTTCGTGCTAGCAAACATCCGCTTCAGTCGTGGGATTATCGGAAAGTACCATGCCACCTTCTGAGGACCTCCATGCTGCCTTTCCTCATCACCCCCATCTTTTCTACTTTTGTACCGAGGTGTTCCACACTGCGGGCATTCCATTAATTCTGCAAAATCTCCACGAAACAGGATGCAATCGTGCTTACATGCATGAATCTTCTCCACTACCAATCCAAATGGGCAAATGGTTTGCTTGGTCTCGTATGTGCTTTCTGGAATGAGATTACCAGCGGGTAGCATGTCTCGTAGTAGATCTAGCAATGCTTTGAAGCTCCGGTCAGTCCAATGATGGGCTGCCTTTAGCTGCAGCAACTTCAAGCACGAGAAAATCTTCGTGTACTTATCTGGGCAACCCGGATATACGGCGAGCTTTGCATCTTTCATCAAAGCTTCCAATTTGGCTATCTCCTTCTCAGTAGAGGCCTCCCACATGGCATCTCGCACCATCTGTTCAAGTTTGTCCGGCATTTGGCCTAATTGCTCACCCATTTGCACTATGTCTTCATCATTGAGATCATGAGCAGCATTACAGGCTTGCGATGGAACATTTTCTTCTGTAGTGCCAAAGAATATATTTGGACGGATGTCGCCGCCCATAATGCTGTCCCCAGGTCTCGATCGTTAATGCCTTCTTCGCCATGCTTGTTCCAAAGACTGATATCCATCCATGAAACCACGAATGATCAAGTGTGCATGGATCGTACATGACTTGGAGTATTGCTTCTTATTGTTACAATCTTTGCATGGACACCAAATAGCGAACTGCATCGTCTTGACATATCCACCTCTGCAGCTCGACGAATGACTTGAGACCCTGCAAATACTGATCACAGTACGATTCTTCAGATACATCCACATACGGTCATCCATCTGCAGAGAAATCTATTTATGATTAATATATATACCGAAACTCATGTGGATGCTGCATATATATACACGTAGTTTCAAGAAATACAGATGACGAAAATAGTTGTATGCTGGGGTTCAGAAAGATTCAGCAACATTAGAAGAAGACTCGATCATCTATTCGTAGGCACTACTTTTTTGTAGCTAGCCTCCCAACGAGATTGACTTAGTTCTTGATCCAGTGTTTTAGCCAAAATTCTCCTTTTGGCTCCTGCGCCATCCGATCCCCCCGCTAATATATCCCGCAAAAAAACTATATAGCATATATATATATGTCGAGATCCTTCACCTAGCTACAGCTAGCTGGATTTGTTTGTCCGATGGGGCGCGCGCGTTTACCTCGTTGTAAGAGCTCGACGACGTCTTGCCGGCGACGAATATAACACCGCCGCGCGATACTTTCTCGCGCGCGCGCCGGCCGCGGACCAATAAATTAAAGCTGCGCGCGGCGGCGGCGGCCTCCCAGCTTATTCGCCCCCGCCGCACGACGCCGTCCTACCGTACGGAATTAACCGCCGGCCGGCGGGCCGGGTGTGTACGGCCTCTCGATCGACAGCTTGCGCGCGCGCGGCGCTACGGATCTGGTTGGATCAGATCGAGGGAAGTACCACGCTCGTGGCGAGGAGAAGTAATGCCGACGGCCGACGATCGGATAATATAGAAATTTATAGCTTCATCAACAATTTAACCGTCTCGGAACAAAACCCGTCACTGACGCGTGGCATACTACAGACGGGTACTTAAATTCACGCGTCTCCACGGACTTCACCGTCTGTAATATGCAGACCAGAACAGACGGTTAAGGAAGACGACCGTCTGTAATATATTTCAGACGGGTAGTAGTACTACCCGTCTGCAATTTGTTTATTACACAGACGGTGTACTGACCTACACGAGACGGTTATGTGCACCCCGTCTGTGTCGCATTATCTGTGACGGTTAGTAAGGATTTGTCTGTGATTCACGCGTCTTCTTTGAGGCTTATTGCATGAGATTTTTTTCCATGTGTTATATCTCGAGTTTTAGAATATTGTATCAAGAAAGCCATTTCAGGATGTATTATATCTCGAGCTTTAGTATATTTCTTTATTTTCCCTTTGTAAAACAAAATATATATATCAGGGTCCATGAGCACAGAGAATAAATAAAAGCACACACGGTGCCGTGCAATGCAAGGGCAATACGGTTGGGGACGGAGATAGCCTGCGCAGCTATGAGCCAACCACGTGCCAATCAAAAAAGGAAAAAACGAACCAGCCTTTTATATAAAAAATATATATGGAAATATACATCTTGATTTGTATATATATGGTTGAAAGATGCATCTACATACATACATACGGTGCCACGTAGCTAGCGTGTGTGTATGCGTCACGATCACGTGCAGGTGTAGGTACCTGCTTTAGCCGCCCCCACAAGCAAAACGCGGCAAATCCATTAACTGGCCGGCGCCGGCGCGTCGCTGTATTTGTATTGTTGAAGCTCAAGCTAGCGTGTGGTTGTGGTGAGCAACAACACCACATGTTACAAGTGTTCTAAAAAAAACACATGTTACAAGTACTAGCTAGTACTGTAGTTTCAACACGCCCTGCGGTAGCAGTAACAGGAAGCCAACACATGGCACCTGACAGGGGTGTTTAGTTAAAGGTGTGAAAAATTTTAGATGTTACATCGGATATTTGATCGGATATCGAAAGAGATTTTTAGGCACTAATTAAAAAACTAATTTTATAACTCGCTTAGAAACGGCGAGACGAATCATTTGGTTACTGTAGCATTTAAAAATAATTATATGGGTTACTATAGCATTTATGGCTAATAATAGAGTAATTAGACTCAAAAGATGTGTCTGGACGTTTACAACTAAACTATACAATTAATTTTTTATTTTGTCTATATTTCATACTCTATGTACCGTAAAAGAGACAAATTTTTTTTTTTAGGAACTAAACAGGAAGGCAACAAGGAAAGGGAAAGGGAAATGAAAGCCTGCTGAAGAAGAGTGTGAACCAAAATAAAATGGCGCGATCGAGAAGTTTCTCGAGAAGTTTCCTCTCTCCTTCCTTGCTTCTCCAACTCGTTTTCCTTCCTTCCCTTCTTCTTCCTCTCTTTCTTCGGTCCATTTATAAATAAGAGGGCTCCGGCCGCTCCGCTAGAGCAGAAGCAGAAGAGGCAGAGGCAGAGGCAGACATCCTGGAGTTGGAGTGGTGTGGAAAAATTCAGCCGCCAGGCAGCAGCAGTTCATCACAAGCAAATTAAGCAATTCGATCAACAGACAGGCTGGGAGAGACTGTGTGTCTGTCAGTCACTCAGTCTGATCCATCCGTCATCCATATTCAGCAATTAATCAATCCATCCAGTCCCTTCCTCCAGCCATGGCCGCCGCTAGGATCGCCGCCTGCAACTGCAACACCGCCGCCCGCACCGACTTGGCCTTCGCCTACGAGCCCGCGCCACCGGAGACGCTGGACGTGGTACGCCGGCAGCGCCAGCTCCTGCGCCGCGCCGCCGCGCTCTGCCTCGACCCCATAGCCGAGGAGACCACCGACGGCGGCGTCGACTCTGCTGCTGCCTCTTCTGACGTCCGCTCCGTCGGCAAGATCACCTTCTCCGCACTGCCGGTGCGACCCTGAGCTAGGATCGTCATCGAATCGCTACTGTAGTAGTAGTAATAGCTTATTATAAGTAGCAGCAGTTTTTTTTTTTTTTTTCGAGACCAGACTACTACTCCGTCCCAAAAAAGGACGACACTATGGGATGCGTCTTACTGTTACTTTTCTCAACTTTTGACTGAATTGGTAGAAAATATATGTAACATTTATATCTTTAAATAAATTTATTAAAAAACTAGATTCAAAGATCTATCTAATGGCACTAATTATATATTATAAATATTAATATTCTTTTTTTATATAATTGCCGGCAGATGGAAAAACTTTTTGTCTCGGTAGCGAGAACGTCAAGTATTTTGGGACGGAGGGAGTATATGCCTGTATTTCATAGGTAGCAGCAGCTCAAAGGAAAGGAAAGGAAAGCGCTCTTTCGTCTTCTTTTTCTTTTGGTAGATGAAATGAGTGAGGTGATGATGCAAAGGATGGGGAGCTTCATTTATTTTTGCCTCTTTGTTAACTACCCCGTCCGTATTATTTATATTATATTACGGGTATTGTTCATCGTCATCTTGTAAATGTTCATAGTTAGTAGGAATACCTACTAAGCTATATTATTATTATTATTTTTTTTTTAATCACACAGTACAAGACATATATATATATATATATATATATATACAGTTTAGTTACTGTAATAGAAAAGGTTGACCATGTATGTAATACCACATTTCTTCTCCACTTATAGATGTTCGTTTCGCTATGCATATTCAGTTATAGATAGATCGGCTACTAATTGCACGTGCTTGTGTTCTTGCAACCAACCTCACCGGTCGCTGGTGTAAAACACTCGCTCAGAGATGATATTTTTTTTAGGAACCGGATAGGCTCAAAGAGCCTCTACTGAAAATATACTAAACAGCAACCAAGAAGGTTACAGAAAATAAACAATATTTATAAATAAAAAGAGACCGAAGCTTAAGAAACAAAGAAAGAAACGAAAAAAATCTGACGAATCACACAATGCTCTAGCCATAGTTCAATGGAGGGAAAGTACTTTTTCTTGGCTCTCACCAGGAGGAAGCCAAAAAAAATTCCTCAAGTGGTTCAGACAACGCTGACTACAAGCAGGGATCCCTCGGAAGATGACATTGTTCCTAATCAACCAAATACTCCAACTCATAATAATGATGATCTCCATGAAGAAGCCGACATTGAGCTGCAATCTAAAGCTTTCCAGAGTGGACCTCCACGGTCCGATCTTCTTCACTCATCTCTCACAAGTTCAGACATAACTACAAGGGGAGGGGGATCCCCGTTGCTCCCTCAGCGTCGCCTCTGCGGGGCGACCCGAGGGCCCTCCTGCCCCGCAACTGCCTCCCACCGCCGCCCGCACCGACTTGGCCTTCGCCTACGAGCCCGCGCCACCGGAGACGCTGGACGTGGTACGCCGGCAGCGCCAGCTCCTGCGCCGCGCCGCCGCGCCTGCCTCGACCCCATAGCCGAGGAGACCACCGACGGCGGCGTCGACTCTGCTGCTGCCTCTTCTGACGTCCGCTCCGTCGGCAAGATCACCTTCTCCGCACTGCCGGTGCGACCCTGAGCTAGGATCGTCATCGAATCGCTACTGCCTACTGTAGTAGTAGTAATAGCTTATATTAATTATAGGTAGCAGCTCAAAGGAAAGCAAAGGAAAGGAAAAGAAAGCTCTCTCTTTCGTCTTCTACTTTTTCTTTTGGTAGATGAAATGAATGAATGATGATGCAAAGGAGGGGAAGCTTGATTTATTTTTGCCTCTTTGTTAACTATATACTCCGTCCGTAATATTTATATTATATTACGGGTATTGTTCATCGTCATCTCGTAAATGTTCATAGTTAGTAGGAATACCTACTAAGCTTTATTCTTCTTCTTCTTCTTCTTCTTCTTCTTATTATTATTATTATTATTATTATTATTAAAGAATCACACGGTACAAGCTAACATATACATAGTTTAGTTACTGTAATAGAAAAAGGTTGACCATGTATGTAATGCCACATTTCTTCTCCACTTAGATGTTCGTTCGTCTATGCATATTCAGTTATAGATAGATCGGCTACTAATTGCACGCGCTTGTGTTCTTGCAACCAACCTCGCCGGTCGTCGCTCTACTGAAAATATATTAAACAGCAACCAAGAAGGTTACAGAAAATAAACAATATTTATAAATAAAAAGAGACCGAAGCTTAAAAAACAAAGAAAGAAACGAAAAAAATCTAAAAAATTACACAAGGTGCTCTAGCCATAGTTCAATGGAGGGAAAGTATTTTTTTCTTGGCTCTCACCAGGAGCAAGCCAAAAAAAAATTCCTCACAACGCTGACTAAGATGACATTGTTCTTAATCAACCAAATACTCCAACTCATAATAATGATGATCTCCATGAAGAAGCCGACATTGAGCTGCAATCTAAAGCTTTCCGGAGTGAGAAAAGGGTTGTGAGGGTAGATGCCGTTTTTACAGCCGTCCAAGGCGGCATGGGTTGAATCCGCTTTCCGTGGCTGTGGGCTGTGGCATCGTCTTCGTCTCGTCGCAGAGCAGGCACGCGAACGCGACACCCCGAATCACCTCGACTCCCATCTCCTTCCATCATCCATCTCGGTCCCTCTCCCCAAGCAAAGCATCCCACGCTCAAACTTCTAACCCCGCCCAAAACCCTACCCTACACCGGACCCGGAGGGGAGGGGAGGGGAGAGGAGTGGGAGGGATGGTCAAGAAGGCCTCCGCCGCCGCGCCCGCAGACGCCGAGGCCGACGAGCGCCGCCGCCTCCGCTCGCTCGCCCTCTCCAACGGCCTGCTCCGGCGCGGCGACCCGGCGGCGCCGCGGGCGCCGCTCGCGCCTTCGGCTGCCGTCACGCGCCTGCAGGGCCGCGACGTCGTGCGCCGCGGCGGCCAGCGGAAGAGCCGCTACCTCTTCTCCTTCCCTGGCCTCCTCGCGCCAGCAGCCTCCGGCGGCCGGGTCGGGGAGCTCGCCGACCTTGGGACCAAGAACCCCGTGCTGTACCTCGAGTTCCCACAGGTACGGGTCGGGTCGGATCGGGTCGGGACTCGCCAAGCTTCCACCTTTCCAGTTCAGGGGTTCAGGCCAGCTGACATTCGAATGCCGTATGAGTGGTGGTTACATTTCACCTGCAGGGAAGGATGAAGCTCTTCGGTACGCACGTTTACCCCAAGAACAAGTACCTCACGCTGCAGATGACCAGGTCGGCCAAGGGCGTCTTCTGTGAGGACGTCTTCGAGAGCCTGGTCAGTGTTGTCTGCATTGCACTTCACATCTCAGCTATCTGCAATTCCTCATTTGACCATCATCTTCAATTGCTGAATGCAGTTCTGCACTCACAATTTTTTTTTACTGCGTAGATTAGATTTACATGTTAAATATGCAACTCCTATGCTGCTGAATTCGCTTCAAGTCACTGAAATCTCATAGGATGTGCTGCCTGCTCATCGGATATGCAGATTGTGTTTTCTGAAGCCTGGTGGATTGGAACAAAGGAAGATAATCCAGAAGAACTCAAGCTTGAGTTTCCAAAAGAATTCCAAAATGTTTGTGCTCTTTTCAAACCAGCCCCATTGGTTCTCTTCTGCTCTCAGTTTGCTATGTGCTCATCATATATACTTATCCATTTTCAACTGATAGGATGGCACAGCAGCAGAATGTGATTTCAGAGGTGGTGCAGGTGCTGCCATCGATGAAGCAACTGGAAGCAAAGCTGGAAAGGAAATCGCAGAACCTCGTTCCCCGAAGTTTGCTTCCGATGATGATGATGATTCTGAGGATTCAGATCATAAGGATGAGAATAACACACAGAGTATGAGTGGAACGCCTGTTAGACAGTCTGCTAGGAATGCAGGCAAAATCTTGAAAAAGTAAAAAACCCTTGCGCTCTCTTTGGCTGCTGACAGCTCCGTACGTTAATTAGTTTACTCATTGGCCTGTAAAGTCAAGTAATTAACAAACTACTCCTTGCTTCCTTTATAGGTACACAGACTTATCTTCTGGAGGTGATTCGTCTGACAATGATAATGAAACTGCTGAGGAACCTGAAGACTTGGATGATAAGGTATATCTGAAATTTTACTTTTCTATATGTAGGTTCAAAATTTTTAATGTCAAAATTTTGTCACACTGCGGCTTATGTTGCTTGCTATGTGTGAAGGAGATGAAGAGTCCAGAAATTAAGGATGAGAGTGAAAGCAAAGACGTCAAACCTGCAGATTCTTCAACAATGGTCCTTTCTAGCAAGAAGGAGCCTCTTGTTCAGGCTACTTTGTCTAGCATGTTTAAAAAGGCAGAAGAAAAAAAAGTGAGTGCAAAACCACTTAGATATGCATTCTTGGGAGGGAAGATTCACATTAGAATTATTCATAGTTTCCCATCAATTGCACTGAAGCGATACCACATTCTACGAGGATGTTTCTGTGTTAAACGTGTCTGTTTACATTTGTTGTCAAGAAATTTAACTCATTATCACATATTTCTTCCCATTCCAGAGATCTACAAGGAGTCCTAAAGGGTCCCCTGCAACCAAAGGTTCTGTGTTTTATCACCTCTCCATGTGCCTTATCAATCAATGCATTATGAAAAGAAGCTATTTAACTAAATTTGTAATTGCCGCTTATTTTTAGGTGCTGCTGCTAAGAAGCAACAAGCAAGTCCAATGGCAAAACGGCCAGCAGGGATCAAGAAGGGTAGGTGCACTGTTGTGACATTCATTTTCTGTAGTAGACATCCACTGACATTAGTGTGCTAGCATTTGGTGTATGCATCCAAAGGCATATCCTCAGTTTCATTCGGGAAGATTTGTGCTATTACAAGTGAAGAAGTCTAGAGTTTTTTTGCGAGATAAGCTTTCAGTTTCATTTCTATAGGCTGGGGACACTGACTAGTGTGTTCTCTGAATGCAGCTAGCGGAACTCGGGGAAAGAAAAAACCAAAGGTACCATTTTATGGAATTCTATGTTTCTTGCCCTTGGTAGATGAATTTTAAATGTTGGCCATTGCTTGCTTTCTCTATATATTTGATTGAGGAACTTTACCATTTCATTTTGTGTTACAGGTCGAAGAAGATGAAATTGAAGAGCTCTCAAGTTCCTCCCAGGTTTATTGCTAGCTTGCATAAGCTGAGCTGAAATATGCATTGTGTTATTTGTTATCTGTAGCATTTTAGCTGCGAGTTTCCTTACAAGAAACTGTGCATTTCACTACATCATGTATACCTGATATTTTGAGCACAAAGGCTATGCATACTCAACTCTCAAGTTCCTCCCAGGTTTATTGCTAGCTTGCATAAGCTGAGCTGAAATATGCATTGTATTGTTTGTTATCTGTAGCATTTTAGCTGTGAGTTTCCTTACAAGAAACTGTGCATTTCACTACATCATGTATACCTGATATTTTGAGCACAAAGGCTATGCATACTCACCTGTGTAATTACAAATGGTACAGGATAATGCCGCAGATGATGATAGTGACGAGGACTGGGCCGAGTAATGGCCCTTGTATGTGAATTGCATCTCATGCATGGGTACAGAAGGATGGGTCCGTGAAGCATGCATAATTGATGTATAATTGATGTGCGGTTGAGCAGAAGGATGGATTGGGAGGATGGCACAGAAGCTGCTGTTTTCATCGAATGATTGGTTGGTCATGTCTGACGACTGATATAGAATGTGGATACCCTGATCTGTCGTCAAACTGAGTTTATGAAACGGTTGATTACAATACTTAGAAGTGGAGTATATTTTTCTTTATCTGACTTGTTTGTAGTAGGAGACACACATACACACACACACGGCCAATTCTTTGTCAGATTTGTTTGCACACCTGAACTAGTCATTCTCATTCATCTGTCTGTGTCTTGTTCGTTTATGTGGCAAGAACACCTGTGTTTCAGATGATCATTCTTCCAGGGGCAAGAATTGTGGACCTATGCAGTTCAGGTTTCCTTTATTTCAACGGAAGGTCCTGGACATTTTTATTTTTTATTTTAGTGGCCAGCTGTGTGCAGATTATGCCTGCTAGCCATTACACAACTATAGTATGAGTGGTCGGCTTGAATTTTTACTTGCCTAAATCTCTTGGCAATTGGTTCGTTTTGTTTTTTCAAAATTTGTGGCTGATGCTGCTTGAGGATTGTTGTGCCCCTAGCCTCTATATGCAGGCGTATAGGTTTTGCAAGCTTCGATTGAAATACTAGAGAATATGCTTGCTCTAGAAAAGGAACTAGGATATGCTTAGTGCAAGCAAACTTGTACGTAGAAGATATATATTTCCATTTGAAAATGCTTGCAAGCATATCATTCCTACAACTATATTTATTATTTATTACTCCTATTTATATAACCCAAACAAACAAATAGGAAAGGACACACAATCACCGGGTGGGCAGCAGAGGAGGAAGGGGAGGTTCCTTTTCTAGAGCGAGCATATTCTCATCTCGGCATGGGAGGATATTCGATTTATTGGTTGCGGCCCAACCGGCCCAATCCCACAACGGGCCCACATCTTGTGGTCGTCACCATCATCATCAGAGTCAAGGAAGGAGAGGAGGAGAGATTCCGCGCAGATTCGGTCGGGGTCGCAGGGGTCGGAGGCGGTGGGGCTGGGGCGCCGTCACCGCCGGCCTCTTCCCTTCCCTCGCGGCTCGTGGGATGCGTGCTGGCATCTCCTTCCTTCTCCTGGCTCACGGGCGGGGCGGCCACACCTTCCCCCCAATTTTGGTCCCTCCCTCCCTTCCCTTGCGTTCATAGATAATATAGCATTATTAGGTACAAGATTCCTCCGCCTGGTCTTCTTCCTCTCCGCTGCCCTGCTCCCTCCTGGTACGTATTCCATCCCTCCTCCTCCTTCCTCTCCTCGTTTCTTGCTTCCTTGCTTGCACGCACCACCATGAATGAATCAAATCAACTAGTCTCTTCCCCCAGCCCAGATTTCCACATCCGTACCCAACCCCACGCGTTTTCATTCAACCAATCCAATCTCTTCCCGGCCCCTTCTGCACTGCAATCTCCCTCCCCTCCCCTCCCGTGAACGGTGGTGGAGGTGGGGGCGGGGTTCCTGCTTTCCTGGAACAAGCAACCCCTTCCTTCCCGTCCCGGCGATGGTGCAAAAGAGAAAGCGTCGTCCTTTTCCGCCGCCCTCGCTTTCGATTCCCCACCGCCCACCCGTGCCTACTTCTTTTTTTTCTTTCTTTCCCTTCTTCTCCTACCCCTCTGCAAATTGCTAAATCGCCAACTCCGCATTCATAACCTGATTTTGTTTTCCTTACCTCTGATGACATGCTCCATGTTTTTTTTTTAATTTCTAAATTCTAACGGCTTGCTCAACTCAATGCCTTTTTCTTCTTCTTCTAAATTTCAGGAAGCTAACACCACTTGGAGTTGCTGCCAACTGCCGGGCACGGCTGTCAAATTCTCTATTTGGCAGCCAGCCCGTGTCCAATTCCAACTCCACCGCCCATCTACAACAGCAACAGGGAGGTAAATCTTTTTTTTTTTTTTTTTTCACTTCTGCCGTATAGTATTGTTTGTTGACCATGACAAAGACGTCTCCACCACACCACGCATGATTCTTCGGTCCCATTCTTGGGGTCAAATGTGCAACACATAAATAATGTGGCAGACAGACTTGAGACTTGTTCCAAGTCCCAGTTGGCTTACACTACACATGGTTCTTCTTTCCTTCAAAAAAGAAAAAGAAAAATCAATTCAATTCAATTTATGCAAACCGCGTGTTAGGACAGGCAGCAGCTAAGCCTTCTTGTTTCTTCCTCCCTTCCTTCCTGTGAAGCAGGGCAGGCTGCAGAGAGATAAATAACACACACAGGTTTCCTCCTTGGCCTGTCACAAGAAAAGAGTATCATTCCTGCCGAGAAGCTCGGCTCCACGCCCCCCACGATGGCTTCCTTCTCGGGGCACCTCCACCGCCCCATCTCTGCCATGGCCGTCGCCGCCTTTGCTGCCGTCTCCTCCCACGAGCTTCCCGACAAGTTGTCCCACCACAGGCTTTCTGATGCGAGCACGAGCACGGACATGCACGCGTCGCTCCCATCGACCAGGGCAGATGTTCCTGCAGTGCCTTCGGCCTCAGCCCTTTCTGGCGCGCAGCTGCTGCCACGCGACCTCCACAGCTTGCATCAGCTGAGGGCGCCCTTTGCGTCTCTGCCAGTCATGCAGACGGTTTACCAGTATGCAAACTTTGCCAAGACCTCAGGACAAGCTGATGTGATGCCTGTGATTCCTTCCTCACCGTCGGATGTGCTGTACCGCTGGCACCTGCCAGACCCCAGGGTGTGTGCCGACTTCCCTGACAAGTCTCAGACGGTCGTGGTCCTTCTTGGGTGGCTGGGCTCAAGGCAGAAGCATCTCAAGAGATATGCTGATTGGTACACCTCGAGGGGCTTCCATGCCGTCACCTTCACCCTCCCAATGTCTGACATTGTCAACCTTGGAGGGAAGGCTGAGAAGAATGTTGAGATGCTATCTGAACATCTTGCTGACTGGGTCAGCGAGGAGAGTGGGAAGAAGATTATTTTCCACACCTTCAGTAATACTGGTTGGCTTTGGTACGATTCATGTTCTCCTGGATTTCGTTCATAAAAAATGAGCTCTCATCATTTTTTTTAGTTCTTATTAGTTTCTTCATTGTTTTGACATTGTAGCTATGGCGTAATTCTAGAGAACCTGAAACAGCAGGATGCTTCAGCAGTGGACAAAATTAAAGCTTGTGTAGTAGACTCAGCACCTGTTGCTGCACCTGATCCTCAGGTACAAAGTTTATCTAGACTCATTTAGCTCTTTGCTAGAATGATCAGCAGGAGCTATCCAGTTGATTTCACTTGTTGGTTCTTGTACCTGTTATTCAGAACTTGTCTGCATTTTTATGGCAGACAATAGTTCCATCATTCTTTTTTTTTTTTTACTTCTTTCATTCACTCATGCTACTGTCTAGTCGTTTGCTTCCTTTATCATGTTTGCTGTAGATTAACAAATCTGTCTGTGCTGTTTTCTGGATTCAGGTTTGGGCTTTGGGCTTCTCGGCTGCCCTCATGAAAAAACGTAGTGTCACCACAAAGGGACTAGGTTCAGATGATTCAAGGTCTGATGTCCTAGTTGTGGTGTCTAACAAGGAGCCCAAGCTGGGAGCAACAGAGGCGGTTCTACTGTCAGCTTTGGAGAGTTTCTTTGATGTTGTTTTGAACTATCCAAAGATCAACAGGTACACATATTGCCCACGTCTGCAGCTAATCATTGGTTTTCAGTCTTTATCTTTGAGTCCTTTTCAATTGAGTAGCCCTTTAAGTGGGATGGGGACATCTGTGACCTCTGCCTAACTGCTCACCTCATGAAAGTTAAATAATTAAATTTCTGAATGGCTTTACAGTCACGTCCACCATACCATGACATATATCTGTGGTAGTTGACATTGCGTCAAGTGTAAAGTATCATGCATGAGGTCAAAGCAACAAAATGACCTTATAAACTGTTGAGCTCATCAGCATGTTGGTGTCCTTTCTAACAGGAGGTTATCTGACGTGATGGAGCTTTTGTCTTCAAAGCAACCAAAGTGCCCCCAATTGTACATATACAGCTCCGCTGACAGGGTGATCCCAGCGAAATCAGTGGAGGCATTCATCGAGGGTCAGCGGAAGGCCGGGCATGAGGTGAGGGCCTGCAACTTTGTGTCATCGCCCCATGTGGACCATTACCGGAGCAATCCTGGGCTGTATACTTCTCAGCTGGGCAACTTCTTGGAGGAATGTGTGCTTGCCAAGCGCTGTGAGGGTGCTTGCGCATCATGATTATCATGTTGTTGCGGCAATACAAAACGATCAGTTTTTTTTTCTTTTATTTGTCCCTGGTCTTGAATTGGATGCACCAGGGACACTGATATACGTGGGTTATACGTCTGACTTTTTTTTTCTTTTTTTATATCTCTTCTTGTTTTAACTCTCTTTGTGGGTGCCCCCCCTTTTTTTCTCTCTTGTTTTAACTATTTCTTTGTGAGTGGAGTTTGGGCACACAACTGTAAAAACGTTGAGGAGAAATACCCAAAAGAAATGAGAGAATTCTTTTTTATTGATTGAGACTGACATGCTGAATTGCATTCTGATTATGTTCCTCGACCTGTATAGATTGATTGATGTGCACAGTTGTCTGCTGATTTATGTGTGGTGTGGACGCGTGGTTGATATGGCCAGCTTCTGTTTGTGGTGCTTGTTCTGCAACCAATAGGATGCATACCTTTCAAAAGAAAAAAAAAATCATCTCTTTGGTGGAGTTTTGTCCTGAGATGAACGTTACGGTGAAATTTTGCTTTGAATGACTGCATTTCTTTTTCTTTTCTTTTACTTTTTGAGAAATATTTCCTTTTCTTGCTTGGGCACGCATTTAGCTGAACGGTCAATTTTAGTAAAATTTTGCTGCAGAAGACCAGAGTTCCTAATCGTACCATATGAAGTTCAAATCAATGAATCATTGAACTAAACTGTTTGTATGGCATGTGTTGACTATAAATACAATGATACGTGGACCGATAAGTAAATTATTTTTCCAAATTCTGTTCAGTAATCTCATCTAGTACTCTTTCCGTCTTAAACAAATGCTTTAGTTCTAAATGAAAAATGAAACCATTTCTCTCCGTCCCAAAATAAGTGATATTTTTGAATTTTTTTCTAAGTTAAACCATCTCAAGTTTAAGTGGTTGACCAAAACTTATAAAAATTAATAAAACTTATGATATCAAATAAGTATTATTAGATTTATTATGAATTATATATCTATATTTCTACCTTTTTATAAATATTAATTTTTTTTTTTCTATAAATTTAGTTAAATTTGAAATAGTTTTAGTCTAGTTTTAGGATGGAAGGAGTAGATTACTAGATCACTTGAAATACGGTTTTAGCACCCTATACTGCAACAATTATCCCCTCCATTTCAAATTATAAAAAGTTTGACTTTTTTACTTAAGTTTGACCATTTTTGTTCAATTTGTTATTTTTTTAAAAAAATATCATTTATTTTGTCGTGACTTACTTTATTAATACTAGTTCTTTAAAAATTATTTAAATAGCTATATTTACATAAATTTTATGAATAAAACAAATATTTTAGATAAAAAAAAAAAAAAAATGCCTTATAATTTTGAACGAGGAATACCAGGCAAAACAACCTGCCCGGTTGTGTCTGTAGGGCGGGCCCGGGCCCCAGCCACCTCCCTTTCGTCTTCCCTTTCCTTCCCCTCGGTTCATGGCGCCACCGGGCGGCGGCGGCGGCGGGTCAATTCCTCCTGATCCTGCCTCCGCCGGGCCAGAGGCAGAGTCGGAGAGCAAGCTGCGGCAAGGTGCAGCAGACGCGCGGTGGCTCCAAACCCTCTCCGAGCCCGAGCTCGTAAGGCAACCAACCCCACGCACTACTCCTCTTCTGAATTTCTGATGGATTCCCGATTGCAGCAGTTAGCGAGTAAGCCAATGGTTATCCATCCTTGTTTGTTTAGGATTTGTTGGTGAGCCTGAGGGAGCTGGCCGTCACGCGGGCCTCCAACGCCGGCCATCCTGCCCTCGCCGACACCGTCTTCCATCTCCGCGCGCTCCGGGCTCTCGGTATATATTACTTTTGTATTTATATACATGTTATATAAATAAATATATAAATGTTCATTCATTTTCGGATTTCTCTCCTGCTGCTTCCCTATTTGTTCCGCCCGCTATTGCTATTGCAGCAGCAAGAGAGTTAGTGAGTGAGTGAGTGTTTGCCATGCTGCAAAAGATTGTTTTGCCTGCTTTCCTTTTTTAATCCTACCTTTTAGGATTAGGATTAGGGCTAGGATTAGGACATATAAAAAAATATACAGTTCTGAATTTTGCAATGCTGACACCTGACCTGTTCTAAGACTTAAGCATGCCTTCCAGGGATTGTTTTGCTGGAAGAGTTGAAAGAGCGGCTGAAGCAAAGCTCAGCTAACGCAAACGTATTGGACAGGCTTGCGTTTCTAAATGATCCTGACGCTGAGGTGGTCACGTCCAGTCAAGATCATCAGATGCCAGTGCCAAATGGTATCCGCAAGAAACGGAAGAAGCAGGCGCAGGATGGGTAAGCATGCATAATGATCACTGCTGCTGCTTGTATTCTGACCCAGATTACATAATAAACAAAATTTCTGTTTGATTAGGGGAAGATAAGATGATTCTCCAACGTCTCCTTTGTAGTGTTTGAGTGCATAAGCACTGCATGCTATGCCATCCCAAATTCAGTGGCTAGTATATATGGCAACGTATCAAGTGCAAACCTACCTCTTCGTGAAAACCCATGCAAACCACGACAAAAAAAGTTGTCTAAATACACCAAAAAAATCACACATGTAGATGATATGAAACACAACCGTCCCCAGTGTATATATGCTAATTTTCAGTTCAGTTGGTGTTGAGACAGACGATTGTGGTCTCATATATTGGCATTCAAATGCAGGTGGGATGGTGAGGATGCCCAAAGTCCAAAGAGACGAAAAGCGCGAGAGGAGTGACTTGACCTCTGAGGATTTACAAGGCAGATGCTCTTGCTGACCAAATAGAAGCAGCAAACTAGATCTATCACTACTGGAGAAGCCTGAGAAAGTGATCACTGAAGAAGCCTCCTCTTCGTTGCCGGACGTCTCAGCGTGTAGCATCCGGAGATTGGCCCTTCCTCTCTGCTGTCCATTCTTATCCCAGCAGTTTTGACCAATAGGTTTAGCTTCATCGATTGATGATATGCATGCCCTGTTTGTATCTTGATCCTGTTCTGATGCGTTTCTTGTGCAGTTGGTTCAGATTGAATGGTGAGGCCTGAAATTCATTTGGTTGTAATTCCGTCATTTTTCATTTTTCGATCCACATTCTGTCTAAAACATGTGTACGGAGTATCTTTCACTCAATCTCAAGCACATGTCACCAACGACAGCCAGAACCTTTTTTTTCCTCCATCTCAGACAGCTAATCAGCTATAAAGCTCACACATCAAAAAAATTTCGGCTACCACATGCAATGAAACTCCCAACCACAACATCATCTATATTATGTGTGGTATATACCAACTAAAGAAAGCATCGGGTTCAGACACGCAATGCATGCCACTTTCTAAAGCTGCAATCTGCATGCAACATGATACAAAACCTGAATGCTCAGCTTCAAACAATGATATATACAATATAGTTGATCATAGTACAACTTGCACCAACCCTGGGAAAAAAGTAAGATGGATAAAAAGGGATGCATTTCATCTATGAGTTATACGATGATGATTTACATAATTTCAGATCTCCGTAGAGAGCAATTTGCTATATTATGTCAACTAAAACAAAGCTAATACATTCACAAAGAACCAGATCTACACAAGGTGGTTTCCAGCAGCTAACAATGTCCTTGCCTTGTCAACATCTCTCAAATCTACCTGTAGCTGATCTCTTATTCAGTTCTCTGTGTATGTCTTCAGACCTAATAGAGCTGGACCCATTTTCAGGTGCCAAAGAAATACCCTAGAATACAATGTCCAAGGTGCTGCCATAAACAGAACATTGAACATACCATTTAAGAAAAGCAGGACAAAATCGATTATGGCTGCAACAAACCTTCAGGCTCAACGACGTGAGTACATATCCCAACCTGACTCTGGCTCTTTTCGCTTCAGCACCAATCCAGAATTACCACCCTGTGACACATTCCTCGTGCGTTCATCCATAAACATTGTATGGCCCTGGTAGGACACAGGCCAGTAGCTCCCTGCTTCCCTACGTGCACCTTCAGATGGCACTCCATAACTGAAATCCATGCTAGGATGAAAGTAACCCAATTCATTAGATGAGGGTGGTGTTGCTCTGATGCTGAAAGATGGATGAGAGATGCCGAGGCTTAGGCCTGACAGCGGTGGTATGACTGGTGCACCCTTTGCATCGACCATGTACGGACTGCTCCCTGGGGCAAAGAACGCTGGGGGGAAAGGCATAGTGGGTTGAGGTGGATAACTGAAAACACTATAATCAGGAGTATGTGCAAAAGACTGAGTAGGTCTTGCAGGAACTCTTGATTCAGCACTTGGTCCCAGAAAGTTATGCTGGAATTGCTGTCCATGATCTTTCTGTCCTACAACTATCCTCTTCCCCATAATTGTGACGGCAGAATGGTCCGACATATCCCTTGACGGAGTCTTGACAGAAGACGCATCCATTCCTCGCACAGAACCATCAGCGATTGACATGTTGTCATTCAAGTCAAAGTTTCTTACTGCAGGTTGCCTTGAAGATGAGGAGGAAGAAGGCTGACTCCAGTTGCCATTAACTAGTTGGCGATTCCACAATGGCGGCACATTGCTTGCAGTGATAGCATCTTCCTCATCACCACATGAGAAATTAAGGTCAAGTTTCAATCCTCCGCTCACACCAACTGCTTTGGAAGCACCCTTGGAAGGTAGATCAGAAGAATCTGGCAGGATTGCTGTTGAGAGTGGCTCACCAGAAGTAGCACTATCGCTGTCAGCTACATTTAAATCAAATAACATGTTGCTTGTTTTATGTGAAGAAGCTGAAAGCGACTTCTCTGCATCAGGAGTCCTCCGAGGCGAAGCTGGTCGAAAGGCACTGGTTGCAGCAGGACCTTTCCACCCAAGTCCACCTTCAAAGTGGAGCCGAGCTGGAAACACAGATGAGCCTCTCGAAGCAGCCACAGCTATAGGCATTGACAAGTTGACAGAATTACTAAGGAGGGACTTTGGATTACAGTCAGTTTCCTCGGCACACTGATTTTCATTAAGGTCCAAGTTCCCTAGATCCACACTCCGTGTATGTTTTCTACTTAATGGACCGCTGCCATCTGTGATGCCTGATCCATCCTCCTTATGAGATGAGGAACTTCCTGACTTAGCCTCTGTACTGGAAGATTTATTATCATTCAGTTCGCTGGCAATGGCTACAGGCTGTCGTGGTGCTTCCAAGTCAGGGCTGTCAGCATTCCTGGAATTAGTATCAGGGGAACTACAAAAGGGTCCTCTGTAGTCAATGACTTCCCGCTCCACCTCAATAGCTACCAGACGTGCTACTTCTAGTGCATCTGTATCATCGTAATCTGTCAGTCGTGTTGATTTCTCCCCTTTCAATGCAGTGGATTTCGTGTCTGTTGTTGCCTTGGAGGAGTCCCCAAAGCTTGACATACATCTCTGCAATATATAGTCATTGCCCATGCCCGTATCATCTGTACTAGATGACGATGTAGGTTCATCTTCTTTGCCTGTACTTTCCTCAGACAAATCTTGCAAATCACGAGTTACAACTGCAAGATGGTTCAAACTTTCAGTTGTATCTTTCTCTAAATGTAATCTACCAGCAGCAAATGGCTCAGACTCCTTGATAGTCGAGCTAGCTGACACAATACTATCCTCCAAACCTGTTTTGGTACTAGCAAACAGCTTGTCAGGTTTGTTATGGCCTACAGACATGGCCACTGGAGTCAAGTCCACTGGTACATCTTGTCCAGTACCACTCTTTGCATTAATATTGTTTGACCAGAGTATGCCATTAGTGGGCAGTCCTACATCATTGGAAGAAGTTTCCTTGGTGGTGGACTGCCCATCTTCTAAACCCACATGACCCGTGGATGTAGGGGACGTGACCAAGTTTTTCACATCCCCTAATGCTGCGTTTCCATTTGATGAATTCGGTGATGCTAGCCCCGGTGGTTGCTTTGTTGCATCATCTGTATTGTCATTAGTCAGAGAAGGATCGGACAAAGGTGCATCTGAGCGAGTTGTCGCCTCAGGTTTTGATTCTTGAGCAGGCTCCCCGTCTTGATCCGCTACACTCTGTTTCTTAGTTTCTGTCTTGTGGCTAGCTTCTGGGGACTTAAGCTGATCAGTCTGGCATGCCTCCTCTGTATGGAAATGCTCTCCATTTGTACCATGTTCTGGTCCACCACTCCACTTGTGATGGAGAGCTCTTGCCTTTTGGTTGATCACGGCATTTCTGTGAGCAAGCAGGTGATCAACAGTAGGCATAACTCTACAGGAGGCTAACTGCTCATTGCTGATTGGAAGACACTCCAACGCAGTCAATATGGCAACCATAAGATCCTCAGCAGCTGAGCTGCTGACATCCCCGCCACAGTTTTCAGCATCCTGAAGCCAACGGTTGAGAAAGGAAACTCCGTTTAGCTGAACGAAATGCTGAAGACACTCTTCGTTTTTGGTGGATGCTAATGTGTTGGCAGCCGTGGAGCACTGCCTTATCACATCCGACGTGTTGATGTCGGCAGAGTTTTCCAGCTTGTGCATCTCAGATATGAGTTCTGTGATTCTTGCGACCGTTGAGATGCCATCCTTCATCTCAGTAAGAGTGAAGAAATCCTCAAGCATGGTGCGTTGGGCAATGTTTGGCACCGCTTTGCTCCGCTACTTCACCCTGGGACAGAATTCTATTATTCTTTGTTGGGTCCCAAGTTGAGCAAAACTCATTGATTCAGTTTGCCAAAACTTCCTGAGAGGAGCGAAGATATTAGGTGAGTAACAGGTAGTAGTAATAAGGGCTGAGCGAGCTGAGAGAAAAGATTAGTCTGTCTGTAAGAATGGCATAGTAATGATGGGAAAGTGCTTAATTTTGTTATATGTATTATACAGAGCAGGTAACAAAAAAGAAGTGGAGCATGACAGGATGGTAAGAGGGGTTGGAATACCTGTGGTGCCCTGGCAGAGCAATGATATCATGATCTTATTAAGTTAGGCAGCCCACACGGGCATGTGGTCACCGACTTGGCAGCGTTGAGGTTTCCCTGCGCAACAGAAAGCAGCATCACAATCTGAGCAATGTTCTAGAGTGTTTCTTAGGGCAATCAAAACTCGAAGCGAAAAAGAGGTTGCTTGCTAATTTCGAGAGTGGTAAATAAGTACATATTATATGTGTGCCCGGTGACTAATTTATGCATGATTTCGGAGAAATGAAATGAAATGAGATTGAGATGTCGAACAGGGGCGGATCCAGTGAAGGGACATGGGCGTACATATGTACACCCTATAATTTTTTTCAAAAACTTAGAAATTAGGAGGCTTGTCAATCAAATAGCTTTAGGTTAGGGTTTCGGTGATCAGCTTGAAGGGAAGGGAAGGGAAGGGAAGAGAAGGAGTGGGAGTACCTAGTGGGTGCTCGTCGCCGGCGAAGAGACCAACTAAAGCCTCAGCACCTGGATTAGGGCGGCGGCGGGGCCGGCGGCGGCGCCGGCCGTCCACAGGTCGTCGGAGAGCGAGAAGGGGCGAGAGAGGCAGACGACAGATCGCACGAGTAGCGAGCGATGAGCGGACGGAAGGAAGGGGAAATGGGGGAGGAATACACACACGTTTTTTTTTTTTTTTTTTTTTTTTTTGCGCAAGGAATACACACACGTTAGGCAGCGACGGCGGCGCACCCGCATGGGCCTTCTTCTGGGCCGATTTTTTTTTTTTTCTCTCCCTTTTAAAATTTTTATTTTTTGTTGACTTCATATGTCTTCTCGTCGTGGGACACGAGTACAGCATTTTTTTTAAAGAAATAATAGAAAAATATTGATATTTATGAGTACACATTAAAATGTGAATAACTAAATGGAAATTTTTATAATTTATTAAGATTGAATATTTTCCTATACAAGCTGTAAGCCATTTTCACAAGAACATATAACAATTTTGTACTCTCTCTGTCTCTTTTTAGTTATCGCTATGCTTCCCCGAGAAAAACAACTGCCGATAATTTTAATAAATAATAAATATCATCAATTAGTATTATAATTAGTATCATAAAAAAAAATTTTGTATCTAGTTTTCTAATAAATTTATTTAGAGATATAAATATTACACATATTTTCTACAAATCAAGTCAAACTTGCAAAAGACGAGCACCCAAAACGACAATTAAAAAGAGACGAAGGGACTTAGAAGACATTTTAGAAGCTGTAAGCGATTTTGCTGTAGAGCCTAGCTTAACTAATAAGTACCTTTTTGGCCGTCAATTGAGCCTAACTTCGGTTGGTTAGGTTTCTTGTGGCGGAATTTAACCACTCAAGTTCAAGTCATTAACTTTGGCACGAGTGGTCGTATTTTTTTGGATTTATTTCAGAATTTAACTATATCTGTTGTGCTTTCAGTGCTAATGGGATGTTCTCGTTGATAGTGAGATCTACCGAATAATCTTACAAAGGTGCTTGTAGAGATAAGATTTATGTATGTATGTCCTAGAGATGAATATGCATACACGTTACAGCGTAGGGGTCCGTACCGTGTATTTTTTAGGGGGAAAAAACACTTCCGGCGTACTGTAGACACTACTACTGTGGATGGTGTCATATCTGTCAAATAATTTATTAAAAAACTAGATTCAAATTGGCTTTCACATCAGATAGGCCTTGTTTAGATTACCCTCCAATAATATTTTTTATTTATAAAAATCACATCAATTTGTACCCGCATGTAAAGAGTATTAAATATAAATAAAAAAATAACTGAATTACATAGTTTTGTTGTAAATCCGTACCGTGTATTTTTTGAGGAAAAAAACACTTCCGGACAATATTTACCACAAACAAACGGATGGTGTCATACTTTCAATCTCATAGCCTCTCACAAATTTGCAGCAGCATATAAAGATTATTAAATATAAATAAAAAAAATAAATAATTACATAGTTTTCCTGTAAATCAGTCCTCCTTTTGAACCTTATTTTCTTTGCATGCAATATTTACCAAATAAAAACGTAGTCTCTCCATCACATCAAAAAAACTCATAAACTAAACAAGGCCTAAAAGTAAAAAACTAAATAATTATACTAGTTTAATTGTCCGTCACGTGTGACTACTATAACTGCAGCGTCTAGCGGATGTCATGTTGTCGTCGTATTTATCAAATACAAACAAAACGCCATGGATTTCTGGGCCTTCCTAAGTCCTTCTTCGGTCCTTTTTTGAACAAGGGCTTCGATCCTTTTGACGGCCGTCTTCAGCAGGCCTCAGCAGACAGCTCGTCTTTTCTGCCATGCTGTACTATATATACTATATTTTTAATCTTATACGTATTTACTCTCCCCGTCCCAAAAAAAATGTCGTTCTTGCTTCCTGAAAAACGACTACCAGCAATTTTTAAAAATAGTAAATAACATCAATTAGTATCATAATTAGTATTATTAAAAAGATCTTTAAATCTAGTTTTTTAACAAATTTATTTAGAGATATAAATATTATACATATTTTCTATAAATCGAATCAAACTTATTGCACGAACACCCAAAAACGTCATCTATTTTGGAACGGAAGGGAGTAATTATTTAATTTTTAATATTTAATTTTTTTTTTTTTTGTTATGTGCTCATGTTTCGAATCCCTACATACATAGGTACATAATAGTTTTTGTTCTACTAAAAAATCGATAAAGCAAGTATACATTTGTTACCCCCAAAATCAAGTAGATACCTGAATACGAGTCAGAATTCAAACCACCCCTTTTGTATTTGCGCCCCATAATATCGGTATCTATAATCACATTTAAATGGGATAATAAATACCGAGTAGGAGTACTACATACTTTCCGAATTCGATTCCATGAATTCGACGGGAAAACATCCCTATCCTTCGCAGGCAGTCCAGACCCAACCAAGAGGCCGAGAGAGGGATCGATGGAGTCAGAGCACAACACCCACACCACAAGGAAGCCTTCTCTCTCGTCCTATTCGCTTGCTTATCAGTTGGGCTTATTAGCTATTTAAACAGTATTTTTTTTCTCACACCTAATCAGCTGACTTGTCTTATCAGCCGGCTTATCTCACCAGCCGAACATGAGTCATGCCCTGCGACAAGATGCGATGCGGCACAGCAAACCCTAACTAACAAATCCACTCCATCAGTTCAAGTCCTCGAGGCTCACCCTCATCAATTTCACAGTGAAGCCAGCTTCCGAGTCATGCCCAGCGCCTTGAGGATGAAAGCATAAGTAAACGCGTCCTCCTGTAATTTCTCGAACCTGCAATCATAACCACAACCAAATTACTACTCACTTTGTCAACGTCTATATTGCTGTACACTAGCTCTAGCAATACCCAACAAAGAACAGCCTACACCGTCGGTTTTACCTTCCCGATTTGGAGAAGTGTCCAGCTCCCAGCTCGCACTTGAACAGCAGAAGGTTGTCATCTCTTTTCAGTTCCCTCAGCTTCGCCACATATTTAGCAGGCTCCGAGTACATCACACGCGGATCTGGTTTGTTTTCACCACCCACATGAGTCAGATAGCACTATTAAAAATGCTAAATACCAACTTGGAATGTAACAAGGGGGGGCACCTACCGTTTAAGCCTGCGGTGACAAGAATGTTGGGATACTCTTGCGCCGTCACCTGTGCCATGGACAAACAATAGCCCAGGGAAATGCACATTTGCAGTCAATTCAAAATTCATGTTTGTGGGAGAATACAACTTCATGTAATAATAGTATTCTTCTTAATTATATTAATATTAATATTAATGGAACCAAAGATCATCAACAATTCCTAGCTTTTTCACCTATTTCAACAGTGCAAACTATCACATTCCAGAACAACACAGGTCTAAACCAATAAAGAAAGGGAAAAACAACATGCAGTGTCAGTGTGTCACTAATATACTCCTTCAGCACTATTTCACCAGGAATAAGCATCATCCTGGCTTCATACTCTAGTACAAATTTGAACGGAGACATAAAGATCATCAGCACTTACATTGTCAACAGGAGAATATGATTTCATGTAATAATAGTATTCTTCTTTTCTAGGATCACCCCACTCCTGAACCAAGGACAACACATGGATTGATAAGAACTCGTAACAAGTAGATAACTAGAATAAAAGGGGAAAGTATGCAACTCGTATGAAGCATGTCGATTTGTAATTGGCATGGTACAGCTTACAAAACATCCCTATCGTCCAAGTGGTAAATATTCCATTCCGATTTCTAGACACAAGGCATAATGAAATAGATAGATAATACAAAAACATAAAGCATTGAAATTATAAACACATATTTATTGATATTATAGCAAGGAATCATCATATCCTAGCCCTGATACCTGTCCAAGCACAATGTACATATCTTTTGCCTATGCCTAATCCTAGTCTGGACTAATATGGCCCAACCCAACTGAAGCTCAAGACTGACTTCCATATGGACAGGTATTCAAAAGGTTGTATTTTCTTTTAGTGTTGGACTTTGGGTGAATAACAATTGATACTGATTTACTGGGGCGGTGCATCCAAATTTCATCAGTAGCAAACAGGCACCAAAGAACATTTCTAAAAAGGCCCATATCTCTATATCTTATTCTTGCTAACAATAAAAATTGCAATATGACACTGAAACATGGAATAAAAAATAACATGATAGAGGAAATGGATACCTCCCATTCAGCTGTCGTCAATGGGATAGTTGGATCAAGCATAGTTGTGACAACATCAACAAAAGGCACTCCAGCAACAGCTGCCCTGAATAAGTCAGGCCTCATATTTAGGATAGCACCCATCAATAGGCCACCTGCACTTCTGCCATTGATGCAAAGCTTCTCTTTGGAACAGTACTTGTTTTTTATCAAGTGCTCAGCACAATCAATGAAATCCGTGAAAGTGTTTTTTTTCTTCAACAGCTTCCCATCCTCATACCACTTCCGTCCCATTTCACCACCACCGCGGATATGGGCTATCACATATATAAAGCCCCTATCTA
This sequence comes from Chrysopogon serrulatus, assembly GCA_015844335.1. Lineage (NCBI taxonomy): Eukaryota > Viridiplantae > Streptophyta > Magnoliopsida > Poales > Poaceae > Chrysopogon > Chrysopogon serrulatus. Next base: position 100,539 of record JADLZL010007627.1, on the reverse strand, counting down.
CCAGAGAGAATCTTGACCCTCTGAAAGTCGGATCTATGCATATCTGTAGCCATAAGAACAGAAAAAAAAGCATGGTTTATCACAATAACTTCTGTTATATTTATTCCTGAAACCTAGAACCATCTGATAGTCTCCATGCAAACTTGCCACACAGTTGCTACTAGCTAGACATTGCTGGGTACTGCAAGAAATCTTTCTGGTATCAAATTTTAAAGTATACCATTCAACGAGGGAACACTAGAATAACTGAATGCCAAAGAATTGTTGTCACTTGAAAATAATGATGAATAGTAGCTAATGAATGCATGATGACACATTAGCAAAAGTAAGTATAGCCTGTATATGCTGTGCATATACAAAAGAACACAAATTTCAAATGAACCAACGGAAGTTAACATAAACTATCAGCCTGCTTGGTAGTGCTTGAACCAAAGGAAGATGACATAAATTATCAGCCTGCTCGGCAGTGCTTGCTGCGGCTCAGCAAGCCACTGCTACATTAGAAGCCTGAGTTTAGAACTGCAGCGTGCACAGCGTATATGCCAATCTTGATTTTTTTCAAAGCGTTAAAATTGCAGAAAGGCTCTCCTTATTACAGTTTATCAAGTAGCAAAAAAGAAATAATCAAACAGAATGTACCTCATAGGAACCATAGCCATAGAGTAGCATAGGGTCCGAGCCATCAAGCTTCACAAGATCTTTTCTGTATAGAATGGACATGGGGATCTGAGTGCCATCAGCAGCAGCAGCCCATTTTCTTTCTGTTACATAATTTGATGCATCGAATCCGCCTAAAACCTAAAGAACATTGAGAAGATCAAATCGCCATGGTTTTGTAAAAATAAATAAAAAGAAATCAATAGCCAGAATACCATAAATAAATAATAGTGCAACTGATAGCTTACAGTATGGATCTTCTTCAGCACAGACACTCCTGAATCCATATCATAGTCATAAACAGAGGGTGGGGTTCGCATTGAACTGTAATGAAACCGAAGAACAGATGAATGAAATTGGGACTCCTCAGGGTCCACAGCATATGTTGGATCAATAAAATCAATCGCTCGACCTCCCTGAAGTTGTCCAATTGACTCTTCAATAGCAGGTAGCCGATATACGGTCACTTTGGGAAGGCCATTCTCACGCTCATATACAGCAATATGGCTGTCAAAGAGCTGGAAGTCCTGTATTTTCACACTGAAGGGAGTTTCAGTTTGATGTGATTGTGATGTGTTACATGCTTTTGTTGTCAATTGGAAATGCATCTCTAACAAACAATATACCCATTGCTAAGAAGAGCAAAGCATAAAAAACAAAATTTGTAAACATGGAAAAGTGCAGGATGAATCACTTAATTAGTAGCTTCAGGCAATTTTCTATTAGCTGCAGTTTCATTGAACCCTGGTACATCACTACTGCCAGAGCATCAAGCCTCTTACATAAAGCCTAACTTAAAAAAACCCAGGAAGCAGGGGTAATCAAAACCTTTGATAACCATCCTATTGAAGATCCAATATTGATATAGAATGAACCATATTGCAAAAGCTAAGCTTGGTATGGTAAAGTCAAACTAAATGCAAATTGCATTGCTTCCATTCCTTTGTAATATAACAACTGATGCAATAAAATTTTGGAAATACAGTGAAACAAGCAAACAGTAACTCAACCCGCAAGTTTGAAAGTTTCGTGCTCTAGCTGGCAACACAAATAGTATCAATCAGTAACAAGCAATGCTAATACAAGAATGCATCCTTTTCCGGCTTTTCTCTTTTGGCAAAGAACTTTCAAAAAGGAAAAGGTCTATGCTGCAGCAGCCAAGTATTCCCTAGGGTTCCAATATTCATTCAGAAAACACAATTAATATCCAAGAGAATTGAGATTTGTGCTACAAAATAAAATGGTTACGCAATGTTTTGTAATGTTTTACAAATTATTTCTCATTAAGAGCATATTATAAAACATAAGATTACAAATATACAAATTAAATCAGTTAGTCTAAATCTGTTCCCCCAAAAAGTGTGATAATGTGTACATTACATACAACCACAAGAATGTCTTCTGAAACTTGTACGACAAAAATGTAAGTACCTTTCTCTATGTGGAAGCAGTATAGTGGTCTCAGCTACATTATCCAGTGGGCAAGCAACCAATTCAGAATTGTAGAATTCATCACTTCGCCTCTTAATAAAGAAATGATTTCCACGATGACTAGCTGTTGTATCAATGCCATACACACGAGGGGTCAAAACAGCAAGTTCCTTGTTCTGCTTGGATATGTCCAGGTAGAATATAAAGCTTGTATTTTTGCTTCCAGATTCAACAAATAAATATCTCTTGCTTTCAGAAGCTTGGAGGCCTAGAGAAAATGTGTCATCTTTCTCGTGATACAGACAAGCATCACTTGATTGATCAGACCCTAACTTATGTAGCCATACCTGCAAAGCCATTACAAAGGTAAGATTAAATAAAAAAAGATCCAATAACATAGCATCTACAGGCGCAACAATCATCACAAAGCAGTCTAAAAAGATCACCAGAAATTTCGACTGAACTCGAAAAACAAGAGGCATGCCATGTAGGAGTAAGGAGGAGGAACGAGCGACCTACTTTATCTGGCCGAAGTATACTATCCATTGTGACGTAAACGAGGTGGTCGTCACCAGCCCACTCAATGTCAGAAGTGATTCCTTTGAGTGGTTGCCCAACATATTCTCCACTCTCTGCGTCAATGACATAAACAGTGTAGATTTCATCACCTTTAGTGTCTTCTGCGTAAACAACTAGCTTATTGTTGGGACTGGCCTGAAAAGGCATTTAAATTATGTTAGATACATATAAGATACATCAGAGAGGCACAGGCACAAGGAACAGAACCATAGCGACGGACAAAAGGAGAAGGTGGACTGAAATCACACCTTAAAAGCTCCGATGCTGTAGTAGTCATGGCCCTCAGCCTTGACATTCTCATCCAGGATAATGTGCTCATCAGGGGCATCAGGTCCTGTGGGCATCACATCATGGACTGTAATAGGAGCATCAGACGGTACGAGACGTCTACAGTGTTGCACATACTCCTTTCCAGTCAATGTCCTCTCATAGTAGTAGTATTGCCCTCTGCGAAGAGGCGCATCTATATCGTCTTCCTTGATTCTTCCTCTGATTTCGGCATATATTTCATCCTCAAGTTGCTTGACATCTAGAAAGAGACTTACCAGGGTTAGCACTTAGCAGAAGAGGACTGAAATAAGACCAACAGACCACTCATGACAGTGCAGAATGATCTGTAGTTTTTTACTTAGTAAGTAAACATCTTGTGTAGTGTATACAAACAACTGCATTCCAGACTAGAAAGCTAGCAACCAGTCTGAAGTTTGAACGGGCAATATACAACTAGTACATTCCAATTTCCATGTGAGAATAACAACAGCACAGCACAGACTAATCTGGTAGGAGTAAGTTGGAAGCACTGGCATATGATTGTCATCTCAAGCTAATGGCTAATAGTAGCACGCTAAAGGCATCTCGCGTTACGCGCAGTCCCTTTGGCTGATCTGACGCGCGCGGGCAAGCCAAGCACCCGATAGAAAAAGGAAGGCATATGTAAGGTTACAGGTCCAAGTCCCCGACTGACCGGACATGACGGCGGCGGTGTAGTCGTTCTCGGCGCGGAGGTGCGCGAGGACGTCCGGGTCAGATCGGGAGTCGTCGCGGAGCCAGTAGTAGTTGTCGACGCGGACGTCGCCGTGCTCGACGAGCTGTCGCGGGACCTTCTTGGCCACCGGCGGCGCCGCCGCCGTCATCGGTGCGAAGGAAGCGCCGCGGTAGCAGGAGAGGGGCCCGATGCCGAAGGAGGAGAGGAGGAGCAGGAGAGCGCGGCGGCGCGACAGCTGGGACGCGGCGGGAGCTGGGGAGATGGGACGGTGCGCGCGGGGAAGAAGCACAGGAGGAGGAGGCAGACGAGGGAAGGAGCCGGCCAGCCGGCGCATCGCCACCCTCCCTTATTTATTAGTCTTGCTTGCTTGGTTTCCTCCGGCTAAAGATTTGCTGCTCACTCGCCTCGCACCTCACGATCCAAGTTCCGTGTATGCTTTCTGGATTTTGATTTGATTTCAATATTTGTAAATATTTTTTTTTACAAAAATGTATTTTTAAGATGAATTTTTAGATGTTCTAAAATTAACATTTTCTAGATTGATTTGCAAGTTTTCAAAGCATGTTTGGATCCGTTCGGTACTATAATAGTTCGATAATAACTAATACTAGTTCAATAGCTAATTGTTCCAACTAATGAAATAGTTATACGGGTTGAGTATTCATCAACTAACAATTTGCTAAACCATTAGTTAAGCATCTCCAAGGGCTTTGCATTTAGACTTGGCATTTGCTAATTTGCAAAAAAATCGTAAAAAGTACTATCCAATGGTTTTGCAATTGAGGTTTGCATTTTAGGCAAGTTTGCATTTGAGGGAGGAGACTTGGCAAAATTGCCAAGCCGTGGATGGCTTTGCAATTCCCGATCTGCCGCAAGTCTCGGGGAAATTTCCTTCACCCGCCGTGCTCGACGTTGTTCCGCACCGCAAGCCTGCTTGATGGAGTCATCGGCGGCATCATGGGCACCAGGGTCCTCGACGACGACGACGTGGGAAGAGGCCACGGAGTAGATGGCGGCCTCCTGCAGCTACCAAAAAAGGGCGGCAACGGCGATTTTTAAAATGGCGCGAGAAGATTCACCGCGAAAAGAAATCACGCTTGTGCAAACAGCCTGGGTCCACAAGATGGGTAAATGGCAAGTCAAAATGCCAATTCCCTTGGAGATGGTCTATTTTTATCCTTGGCATTTTGTTTTGAGAGTTTGCAAACAACCACAAATGCAAATTCTAAATGCCAATTCCCTTGAAGATGCTCGACTTACCAGGAAATATATTCGAACGTTACAACGGATAACAAAAACTTAGTTATTCAATGGTTACTTGAGAGTAGAAAGATAGGTAATTATCTATTTATACTCATAATTGTGTTGGTACCGAGGATGCTCTCGCATAGACCACTGCTAACAATTAATTTTACACATCCACATCAAAAATAGCATACCATTTTCTGAATCTTTTCTATACGTCCTCCTAGAAGTTACTTTTATACAATAGTAAATAATCATATGAAATTTAGGGGTATTTTGATCGGAGGTAAAGGTTTTGTCCATCACATCGGATGTTATAGAGGGTGTCACATAGGGTGTTTGTATACTAATAAAAACCAATTTATAGAACTCACATGTAAACCACGAGATGAATTCCCGTTGAGATCTTGATATAGAAATTTTGTATCTTCCTATTCAGCTTACTACGATCGAGGAAATCTAGCATGTTTTATAAGTCCGGGTCATATACATGGCCTAATATAGTAATACCTATTCAGCTTACTACGATCGAGGAAATCTAGCATGTTTTATAAGTCCGGGTCATATACATGGCCTAATATAGTAATATGTGTTGAATTCGGACTCTGTATCTTGCTAGACGCGAACTGCTAACTCATATGTGCACGGGTTATATAAGTCTGATGAAAACTCTCCATTTTCTGGATAGTTAGGGGGGAGACGGACAAAAAAATAGGTGGAGAAAAATTTTACCACTTTTATTATTGGGTATATAAATTTGGATCTAAGGTACTGGGGCCTAGCATAGCCTTACATGAGCAAAATGACCATCAAAATTATCTAAGATGCATAGACAAGTGGTCCGTAAGAGTTTTAAGAGCAACTCTAGAAAACTCTGTCAATATGTTTGGCTGGTCACATAAGTCGGCTAATAAGACAAGTCGGTTGATTTGCTATGAGAGAAAAATATTGTTCGAATGGCTGATAAGCCTGCTTATAAGACAAGCGACCATTACGTGTATATCTTTCCTTTTGATGATTAGAAATAAAGATTTTCATGAAAAAGTAGCTTCATTAAATGGCTATCCAAATTTGATTGCCATCTTCTATTCTCAATTTCTCGCTAGCCAAATATAGATAGCAAGATTGACTCTCCATAAAGTGAAAGGATATAGAAAATAATTTTTATTTAGATGATTATCTCAAAAATTTAGAGAGTTTTTTTTTTTTTTCGGGTTCAAATTTAGAGAGTAAGAGCTCTTGGAGATGCTCTGAGGCCTTAGACTACCCACAACATTATTGATGCTAAAAATAAACATCAGTTCATGTTTGCTTTATTGTTGTATGTGGGATCCAAATTCTCCATCCTTCGCTCGAAACTGTGAACGGCCGGCTGAAATATGTATCTTTATTGTTTGAGCATCGCGGAACCTATGGGCGCGTTTGGATCTCATCTGTGGACATCTAGGCTTGCATCTAGGAGCCAGGTGTCGGCGAACGAAGCTGGTTGCATGCAGCCTCGGCTGTTTGGCTTGTATCATATACATGCTCCCCCATGCAAGCGCAGATGATTGGTTTTCCGATTTCTCTCCTACCTCATGCACGCACCCATTCACATGTACGCACAAGCTGCGCCCACGCCAGCTAGGCCTGGTGGAAACGGATTCCAAATACGTTTCCCGGGAGCCAGGCTCTGGAAAACTCCTTGCACGCGCGAGGTCAGGCCTATGGCCACGCCCAGGCATCCAAACAGCGTTAGCCTATATCTATGGAGACTGGCTGACCTTTGTCGAGGCAACCAAACAGCCCTATATAAATTGATGTCATCATATTTTGTTTGAGGGTCACCTCCTGCAGTGCAGTGGTATGCATCGATGCTTGGCTCTCTCTCTCTCTTGAATCAGGCAATCGGCTACACACACAACACCACATTGTGGGCAGTCTTAATGAAAAGAAAAAGTGCTTTTGTGTTCACGGAGCAAAATCGGAGCCAAGCACCACCGAAGGGAAGAAAATAGAGCCCGTTCCGGAGCCCAATAGGCCAATAAGCCCATCATCATCAACCAGAAGCCTTTCCTCTCGGTCCTTGGTCTTGTTCCTCTGCTGCTGCTCTTCAAACGCCCGCGACCGCGACCGCGGAGAGAGGAGAAACCTTCCCTCGAAACCCTAGCCTAGCCACTGCCCCGCGCCTCCCCTCGCCTCCTTCCCGCTCGCTAGGAACAGGAAGATATGGGAGCCGAGGAGGACGCCGCTGCACGCCGCGAGCGTCTCCGCGCCCTCCGCGCCGCCAAGGAGCTCCTCACCACCCCCGACGGCGCCCCCACCCCTGCGACCGACGGAGAACAGCAGTACGATCTCTCCCCCCCTCCCCTCCCCTCCCCTGTCTCACAAGATAACTCCGCACGCAAATAATTGCAGCGGCATGTCAACTTTGATGTTAATTAGTAGGTAAAATGGCCATAACTGTCTGCGTTTGCCTGGCTGTCGCACTCTGGCACACATTAGTAAATCCAGCAGGCAGTCATATTAGAATGTCTTTTCAAGGTTGCTTCTATATGCCATTGAACTTAGTTGTGGTTGCCGTTCCTAACTAGTGCCACATGGATTGATGACTGACGGCTTATAGAGGATATCTCGGTTTGGACTCTTCTCTATATTTTATTCACTCTGATCTGAAAATTTTAGCCCCAACACTATTTGTCATTTTGGACTAGGGACAAGTGAAAACTACTAGAGCAGCATTTTGCTGTGGGCATCCACTTAGAACATTATGTTCACATGCCATGGGATTGTAACCTGAGGCCCTTTCTTCTAAAGAAATCAAGGCATGCTTTCTTTTTTTCTGTTTGTTTTCATGGGTTTAGGCTTCTTCATAAGGCGACAAGTTAAAAGGTGTGCGGGCAGCAAGAACCACGCTCACAAACCTTAGGGGCGCACTTTTGCCTTTTTTCTTTAGCAACTCCTTCACCATCCAACATATATGCTGCGCTGTCAATTCTTCAATTAAGTAATCAGTTCTCGTGGTACTGTATCATAGCGATCCAGGGAGAGAAAGAAAAAGTCTTTTGCTTAGCATCTGGAATTTGCATTTCAAACTGCTTGGCTCCGACACTAGTCATTGGTTATTTGGACACATTAGATGCTTCAAGTGCTCCATACAGGCTAGTGCGCGTGTTTTTCTTCTTCCCTCTCTCTCTTTCTTTATCACAATGCAGCTATGCTTGCTAGACTTTGACCTTATCGATTATTCTGCCGTAACAAATGATACATTGTGCTGTGCAACAAACGACTATATTTCACTCAATGCAATGATTGGCATACCTACTAGCTGTTTCACTGTATGTTCTTTGACTTACAAGGCACTGTTGCTTTTAAGCTCTACTGTCTCCAATGTAGATAAAGTATGGACGTAAAATCCAAATAATGTCTATAGCCATGTCATGCACTACTGATTCTTATATTTATTGACTGTATTAGAAATGGCAACCATGAGATGGCAGAAGAGCCAGCACTACCAGGTCCTCATGATGCACCTGGTGAGGCTTCTAAAGAGGATGGTAGCCCCACCGAGGAGGTTGAGGAGGTTGAAGATGATGGGTAAGGCAATGAAGCTGACAAGATTTATTGAGTATATGATGGTGCATTTTTTATCCTATTCATAATTTGCATCGTAATCTCCGTTTATGATAATCATTTCTGTTTGTTCATTCAGTGAAATTCCCTGTATGTGAAAATAAGAATCTCCAGCTTGGCATTAGTGGTTTTGAAGTCTGAATTATTTCTTTATCCTGTTTGAGTTAATAATTTTATAGAAAAAGTGCCAACTGTGTGTTCTTTTTGATGCAGTGAGCTTCCAGCCATGAAGTTCAGAAACTACCTTCCCCATGATGAGCAACTTCGAGGTGGCAAGCTGGCTCCAGTGTCTCTTCCTAAGTTTGAAGACCCAATTAGTGCCGAAACTGCAGAGCCAAAGGAAGTTGAGGTACAATTTTGGTGTTCCCAACTTCAAGATCTCTTGCTTGTACTTTTGGTGAGACAAACTGTCAATTAAGTCTTCAACATTATATTGTGCATGCAGGATCCGTTTGGAAACATAGCACCAAAGAATCCAAATTGGGATCTGAAACGTGATGTGCAAAAGAGAATTGATAAACTGGAAAGGCGCACACAGAAAGCGTTGGCTGAGATTGCATGTGAGTGTTCATATATGTTTAATTGGCAGATGCTTCATCTGTTTTATTAGTTTGTTTTTGGTTCAACGATTTACACGTATCTACTCTGGCTTGCAGTGGAGCAGCAGAGGGAGAAGGAAGCCATGGAGGAATCTCAAGATTGACCAACCTGTGTAAGTGACCGGTGACTCATAGAAAACATGCTGGTTGGTCCCTCAAGCAGAAGTCATATAACATGTTAAATGTAATTTGGGATGCTCTGTGTATCTACCATCTGGGATTGAGTTTGGGGCGTGAAGTGCAGATACCTAGCAAGGCCTTGTCTTGTCAACTCAGGATGACAAACTAGCAACTTAAAAAACATGAGATGTAGCAGTCCTGTTTTGTGTAGACCTGACCAAACAAGCGTACTGGATACAAAGCACACCTTCATAACTCATTTTGGCTCTTTTGGGAAAAGAAGATGTAGCAGAGTGCTTTTTCTTTTCCCTCACATTTTGGCTCTTTTGGGAAAGGAAGATAGCACCTGCATGCGTTTCCTGCCAGATTTCCCAACCCCAATATTCCCAGTCTACCCACCACAGTTTCTACTTGTACTCTGTTCGTATTCTCAGGCATTGGACGAATATGACTTGCTTATTGTGTTAATTCAGTGTGGAGATAAGAGATGCATACATATCTATCTAGCTCCAGCTGTGTGGTACATTCATAACTCATCAGGTCTTTTTACATACAACTGCAAACAGTCTCCCATATCATTGCACTTGTTAGGAGCTGTTGCTGAGAGTTTTCATTTTGTTGAGTAACAGAGTAACAGTTAATTCAACATCCTAAACACCTAACTAGGAGCAGGAGCAGGAGCAGGAGGGGTGGTGGCCTGCTCCAAGTCTGGCAATAGCAGGCGGTTGTTCCTTGCATTCTCCCGCATCTTTCCAATGAAATGCTTCCCCTTCTCTTCCAGCTTGCCCCCCATCCTCCTCCCCAGATCCATCACCCGTGCACGCTGAACACCGCGTTTCCTCTTCTTCACATCTCCCTCTTCACCAGCAGAAGGTGATGTCTGTTCCTCCACAAGGCCTGCTCTCTCATCTCCACTGCTGCTTAGCAGTGGCATACTCAGCTGTTCCCTTGTTGCATCCTCATTTGACTGCGGAGGAGCTCCACTTGCTAAAACCAGCCGAGACTGCCAGCTCGTTGATGTTTCTGCTTGCTCTGGCCCATCAACACCTATGTTTGTCTTCTTCCATGATCCATTGGTGATTCTTGTTGAAGGCGGCAGCGGACATGACTTGTTCTTTGCAATGGCCTTGGATGCAAAAGCTTCCCCTGGCATCTCTCTAGTTGTGTCTGCATCACGCCTTGTGCTAGTCTCAGTGGGCTCACGATTCAGCCATATAAAAGGTGCAGTTCTGCGGGGCACCCAGTCATCTGTATCTGATATCATCCAGGAAATAGGAAAACTTTCACAGTTGGGCATCACCAAGCTCTGACGAACCGAAGCCTGTATGAATGTAGGACACCAGCCAAATGCTCCATATTCAACACACAAATTAACCACAAAAATAACAACTTAGCCATAACTCATGGAAGGCAAGTAAAACACCTTGATCCTGTTGCCGATATGTGAGGTGATGTAGCTGCTGCTGATCTTCCTATCCCCCACCGATGATTCCAACTCCCACTCTATCTCTGGCATGGATGTAAACCCATACCAAACTCGATCACTTGGAGGAGGTTTTAGATGTATCCGCATTGTTCCACGAACAGAAGATATTTTAATAGCCAATGACAATGGCACCTTTGTTTTTTTTGCAAGGGAAGTGAGAAAGCACAGTTCAGGTGAGAACTTCATGGCTAAATTTCAAACAGAAGCAAAACACTACACATAAATATGGGAAATAATGGTCATATGGTTATTTCTTAGCACACAACAAATTGTCCATCTGGTAATAATGTGTGTAAGTAAGGTATATATTTATGAAAAGGCAAAACAAGAAAGAACTAACCTGTGAAACCTGATCCGCTATTGAATTCATGATACTTTTCCACCTTGGCATATATGTTGATGCCCATCCAGTACTCTTTGACTTCCGTAAGGTATCTGCCATAACCACAAAAGGTCATTAATACCCTCAAGTTATGATGCTTTGGCTTTCTACAGGACCAACATGTTCAGGATATATAAGTGATGGAGTTCTCACATCACATAATGTGTATTGGATCATTTACGGACATTGCAAATGATGATTCCAATAACAAATAAGCAAAAGAAGAAAATACATGAAACAAGTGTCGCAGACCTGCTTCATCATTAATCTCTGCTGCAGAATCCAAAGCTTCTGAATGCCTTAATTGGTTACCATATTGCTTGATACTATCAAGGAAATCTGAACTCGCATCCCCAGTAGAATCATCTTTAATATTGGTCTTCAGTATGTCCTTTTCCAACTCTGGCGCCTGAACCTCAAGTCTTGTTTCGATATGTAGTAGCATTCCACTAGAATACTCAAAGTCAACTTCAAAAGCCCACAATTCGTTCAAATCCAGTGGGGGGACTCTCATTCTGTGCAGATATGGTGGAAGCTTGCCAATATTGAGGTCAGTGAGCGTAATGTCACCGATGTAGGCTGGAGTTCTTGTGTTTGACAATGTTCGCTGACCAACAGGAACCAATCAATATTAAAATATGGATAATAAAGGATAAATGCACTTGAAAATGTCAGCATCATCTGACCTGAATACGTGCTTTGATGGCCTTGCTTATCTCATCATTCATTTTAGCATCAAAAAACAACCGAGAGAATAGGAGGTTCCAACAAAGTGTACCGTCATCGGCAAGCTTTTCACCCATGTTTGCATTGGGAGAATCAGGTAGCTGGCCGTTGTAACCCATAGAGGAGCTAGGCGTACTGGGTTGTTTTATATCTTGTTTAGATGGCGCCAGACCTGTTTTGCTCTCCTGCGAAGCCTTGACGGATGTCTTCTTTGCCAACCGTTTTAGAAAACCTCTGAGTTTTGAAGACCCATCGGTCTTTACGGTGTTGTCCACAAGCACATGTTCCTGACTGGACAGTGTTGAGGAATCCAGAAAGCAAGGGTATCCAGCTTTCAAAGAGGCTATGTAACTGCGGAACTCTCCAGTCAGCATGTCATGGAATTTAAGTTTGTCCTTGTCCGTAGTAGAAGCAAGACGGAGTGCTTTACACCATGATTCCTTTTCCCAAGAGGTGTCTGCATAAACATAGCATACCTTGCTCCCCCTGCAAATATCAGATTCCTTGCTTTCCAGTTTTATCGGATACCTCTTGGCCCTGAAAGAAAAGAGGTACTGACGGTGGTTTTAGCTAAAAACATAATAGCTCATACATAGACTGAGTAAATTTGAATTTTTTTTTTTTTTTTTTTGTTGATGACAACCAAAAGTAGTTAGTTGCTTATTATTGGGGCCTTTCCACGAAAGAAGACAATTGGAAGCATGGGAAGAGGGTAGCTACAATTTGCACAAACCATTTACGCGAGGGCAGATTGGATGCAGAAACAGCAGCAACTGTGCAACCGAGCAGGTCAATGGTTAGCTGTGACTGCGAGGCATCATCAGGTCCCGACAAGGTGAGCGAGTGTCCTTCAAGTGCCGCCAACATTTTTACAGGGAAAACCTCGACAATGAGCTTCTTGTCTCTGATGCCATTCGAGTTCGAGGGGCTGCTGTCTTTGGGACTGGGGGGCGTCTTTTCTTGCTCCAGTATCCACAGAAAGCCCTGTTTGTTAAGCCAAGCCATATATACAGTAGAATGGAAAGGTGATCATGTCATGTGGATTACTGTAATGTAAGATGGAAACTAGCTTAGGATGAGTTTATGTATCTCATCTCATCTATAGCAGGGTCCTCCCTTCCCTCCAAATAAAAGTCAGGCCAGACAATAAAAGTCGTGATGAATAAAAGTGCTGCTGCTAAGTGCTAAATGCTAAGGTGGAAGTCGTGATCAACGTGCTTGCTTTGCTTTGCTTTGTTGAGTCTTAATTAATTAATGGGTTGAATTGAACTGAACTGAACTGAATCCGAGTACCACCGAACCGAATCGATGGCTGGCATTCCCAGTCTGACGCACCTGTCGTCGGTTGAGACTGTGTGGAGACAGAGACCGCGGCGGCGTCGGGTGTGGCGGTGGCGGTGGCGGTGGCGTGGCCTCCGAGTCCGATGGGCGGCGCGTGAAGCTGCGGATGACCCAAAGGAGCGCCAGACCCTCGGCGATCGCCAGGAAGAGGAGGCCAATGAAGAAGCCTAGGCCCAGCAGCAGGAAGGCCACCGCCATGGATCGCCCAGCAGGAACGGAATCGGAATTAATTCAATTCAATTCATTGATTGGCCTGGCCTGGCCTGGCCGAAGGAGGAGGAGGAGGAGGAGGAAGAAGAAGAGGACGCGGCAGGCGGCCTTGGCCTTGGCCTCGGCCTCGGCGGACGGCCTCCACCTCCTCTCTGCTTGGCTTGCAGCCAAACGGAAGGGAACAAACAAAGGAGACGGACGCTGCAGCAGCCTGCAGGCAGGCAGTTGAAGGAAGGAAGGAAGGCGCGGGTGCGAGGACCCACCGGACAGACGAACGAGAACACCCCTCACGTGACGCCTGGTCCGCGGTTTGCTTCTTTTTCCAATTCATGGATAGTCTGTGCACGCTACACCACATAATTTATATTATTATTATTATTAATCTATAAACTAAACATATACTTTCACCCGGTGAGCATTGTGTCTATCTATTAATAATTAATTAATTAATTACTTTCTCCGTTTCAAATTAAAAGTCTTTTTGATTTTTCTTAATTCATTCATTTTGTTATGTATCTAGACATATCATTATATCTAAATACATAGTAAAATAGATGTACCGAAAAAATCAAAATGACATATAATTTGGAACGGAGGGAGTAAAAAGATTAGGCAGTACGCCTTCACATCCATGGCCTGTTTGGTTAAAACATGCTTCGATAGATAACTTATCAACCAGGTACAAGCAACAATCTTGGATCATCATACACCCAAAATTGATGGTCTAGATTGTTGCACGAGTCTAGTTAGGCAAAATTTGCTTAGGCAACCAACCAAATAGACCGTTGACGTTGCCAACGTTAATATACGAGTAGGACAATGAGCAAGATGAGGAAAACATCAGAAAAAGCTATCTGTGAAGGACCCAGGTATAAAGACACAATATAGAAATGATTTTAGTAGCCATAGACACAAGATAGAAAGACTATGAGAAGAAGCGGTGAAGGCTAGAAGAGCTTATGTAAGAGATGAAGAACCATAAAGAGGATACCAAGAAGTCCACTTAGGTAATCTTCCCCTAAATGAGGCCCCACCATGTAGTCACCTGCACCTAACATTTCATTTTCTAAAGTTCAATCTTAACAAATTGGTCCTCAAGATTACTCTTACCCGGAAAAGCTTCTTTGTGTAGTCACCTCTTCATTGCATTTATTTCTTATATACTTCCTCTATTTTAAATTATAAGATGTTTGACTTTTTTGACAACAAGTTTGACCACTAGTCTTATTTAAAAATTTGTGAAAAATATCACTTTTATCGTGGTTTGATTTATAAGTTCTTTGACTTAAATTTGACTAAGTTTGCATTAATTTTTTTAATAAGACGAGTGTCAAACTTCTTGTTAAAGAAGTCAAACGTCTTATAATACAGGATGGATGGAAGAATACATGAGTATATATGAATAATATAAATCAACCTTGATAATGCCTAGCATATTCTTGAGCTACCGTATCGTATCGGTCCTCCCAACGGCTTCATCAACTAAAATAAGGGTATTATAGTTGAATTAATGGTTGAGACGAACGCTTCATGTCAACACGTCCAGTTTAGAAGTGAAAGGTTCCGTATAACTGTCACCAACGCTTGGGATAAGAATTACGTAGTTGACACCTAATTTTGTTGAACCTACCCTTGCCACGCACACACACATAAAAATACACTAGGTTTTTCTGCCCTTCCGCTCATGCAATACACTATTACAACGACAAGAAAAAAGAAACAGAGCTTCTGCTATCAGTATGATATATATAGGTATCAACAGTTCTATCATACCATACAACATGAATTCATTTGGTTAAATAGACTATATAACATACATACCAAAAGCCTCTTGCTTGCCTAGCATATCAAAACCTGGCGTCTCATACAAAGTTTTCTACCACATAAACCGTTTGTCTACATCATCTGTATTCAGCCGATGAAGCCCTGGGTTTGCCACCGTTCGACGAGTTGAGGTGCAGAGACACGAATATCACACCGATCACAATAATCAGGCATCCCACAAGCGTGCTGAAGAAAAGAGCCCCGGGCTGCCTTGTCTGCACGAATCCATATATCCCACCGGACGTTACCAAAATGATGTCGGTGAGACCATCACCGGAGAAATCCTCCAGGAGCAGCGCGTGAGTGGGGGGCGCTGGGAGCTCAATCATGGCCAGTATGCTACCAGAAGGAGAGAGCACCACAGCTTCCTGGTCGCCACCTGCAATGATCACCTCTTTTGGATCATAGGCACGGAGGGAGAAAGCCTTCAAGGTAGGCACCACTATGTTCTCCATCATTCCTGATGGAGATGGGAGGTTGGACCATGTTGCCCCTGATGATACTTGCCATCTCCATACTGCATCGTGGCCAAGCAGCCCAGGAGAGTACGAAGTCACCTGCAATCACAAACACATCATCAATGTTTGCGGATATAGGGATCAAGATTTCATCAACATGCAAAAGAAAAAAAAAATACAAATCAATAGTCACGGCAACTTGCAAAAAGGAACACTCAGTGTAGAATGCTGACCTCTCCCCGGCTTGTCAAAAAGATGATATCGCCATGGCTTCCTCTCCTGTGTTTATGACCATCATCTGTCTGGACCAGGATAGGAGTTGCGACCTCTAAGCCAGTTGTATCAAATGTCCTCCCAAAACTTCTCGAAAAGTCACCATGATGGAACATATTAAAATGGTTGTAATGGCAGATAGAGACATTGAAAAGTTGCTCCCGCACTGGCACACCGGATGTAGCAACTGCCCAACAGGGTTTTAGCACCTCCATTGATCCACTCACGACAGTCTGCTCTTTAATACCATTTCCACCAACAACCTACAGCAAAAGATCATTATAAGCCATTACTTCTACAAAATGAACAATAAACAAACACACCGTTGCAGCTAGCAAGTGAAACAATCAAACAAATGTCCAATGCTTGTCAATCTCAGCAGAGATCACCTTAAAAGTTACAAGAACCAATTAGGTAAAAGATATTATAATGGCTCTTAAGTTGGGTCTGTTTGTCCCTAATGGCACGTATTACTTCTGTCATTTCTAAAATCAAGTTTTAGACATCAAAATTGCAGTAAACAAAATGTCTGGTACTTTAATTTTTAGCTAAGAAAACTCCTGTATCACGCTAACATTTTAGTAATGCATGCATTGGATACAATGTTTGCACATTACACATGAGAAGATAACAACACAATTCATATCCAAGAAATACAAATTATTTGTAACTCGTTTTATGACATACTGGGATAAAATGATATAAAAGCAAATAAAACTGTAACGATAGACAGAGGAGTATTTCTTCTCCCAGAGGGAATTAATTTGAATCCCTCAAGCACACTATCTATGAGGAGAGCAGTCAACCTACTCAATGGATCCACATATTCCAAATTATTCTCAAACATAAGGACAGAAAATATGAGTTACATCCATATTTGAACTGACCAGAGCCACCAAGGAAAAAGTAGGCACATGAAAACACACTACTAACTCACCTGTACATGATCTAGAACTCCATCTCCATTAATATCTGCATGAAGGCCTCCTTCAGTTAAATGAAGCTGGAAATAAAAATAAATTCAAAAAAAAAAGTCAGGTGATATACTGTATGGTTGCATCGAATTAAAGTAAAATGAAGTTACAGGGATATATCCTGTACACCTTGCATATCGTACGTCCAGAAGCTAGATGGACAGCCTCAATCCCTTCCTTTTCATGTGCGACAACAACATTAGGAACCCACCAAACTTGTGTATGATTAGTGATTGTCGGAACATACTGCATCCTCTGTGCCTGCAGAAGAAACAAGCTTCATCTCAGTAGAAAGTCATGAGGTGTTTTGACTTCATTCCATGTGAGCACTGTAATCTATTTGGACAAAAGTAACAACAGAAGTGCAAGAAAGAGACAGCATGCAGTATATGCGCATCGCAAGGATGCAAGGATATCCATGATGCTTCAGGGAGATGACTGCAATCTTTGCTAGAAGACATGGAGAATTCTGAAATGTAACAGCCACGCTTATGCATCATACCTTCCTGGCTTTATTTGAGCTAGCCATATCTGCAGCCTTCCCCAGCGCTCTAGCTATTCTATTGGAAGCATCCTTCCCAGGTGGATTGTGTTCAACAGGCTTGTTCACGCTATTAATAACAGCCTTTCCAGATGTTTTCTTAACTTGTTTCCTTTTATGCTTCCTAAAATGAGCCAGTTGTAGGGCAGTATCCTCTCTCCTATCCTGAAAAAGGATGGTTCATACCTGAGCTCAACAGTTCCAGAGTATGAAAGCTAAATACAAGAAAACAAGTACTATTCTTACCCAATGGTGAGGCATGATGCCAAGGATTGATTCTCTGAATTCACGACATTCAAACTGAAAATGAACATGTGACAGGTTAGTTTCCAGTTAGCCAAAATGCCAGTGTGAACTAACCTTAGCATCTGCCTGGGTTAAAAAAATAAGCTAAGAACAGCACATTTGACACGTATACTCAAATCAAACCAAAAATAGGTAGCGAACTTCATTAGGAAATGCCACCTTTCAAGTCCAAACATAATACACTTTTAGGCTATAGCAATGTTGCCATTAAGAAGTGTGCAAATAAGTAAAAGAAATTCAGGCTGTGATAACTATAGCTGCCAAGCAAGAAGTGATGGCAACATATATTCCAGACTTCCTGTTTACCATAATGAAGAATTCAGGAAGATACAAAATTTGTCAGAAAACAACCCTTGAGAAAATAGTCAAATACTTAAACCAAGCAACAAAGAGAAACATCGACACAAGACTTGCTCAAAGATAAGCACTGCTCCTAGTTTTTCGCTATTAAGATTGGAAAACACAGTCTTCACCTGACCAGGTTGATGACTATTGAGGGCATGAACATCAAGTTTGTAATTGTGCTGTGGTAACATCACAGAAGCATCTGATGGCTGTGACTGGATGTTCTGCAATGCCAAAAGAGAAAACATAGAAAGAATATATATAAGTCAGGCCTTGTAGACAGTAATCTTTAAGTAATGCAATGCATATATTGAGTTTTCCATGCTTGGGTAAAGATGAGCATATTTTACTGCAGCGCAGGCAAAAAAATTGTGAAATAAAATGAGAAGTTGAATCCAGCGCACCTCATTCTTCCGGCTCCATCTACGGTCGCCACTACGTCCAGCAAAGGCATAAAGGGCAAAATGGCGCAGGTCTGCATTGCCAGCCTCAGAGCCCTGCATGCAGCACCAACACAGAGGGTTAGGTGCTGATGAGTTAATCATGCTAGGAGCAGGTAGGGTAGAATATACTAATAAGAGGATGAAAAGCTAAAAGCACAGCAATATAATAACCTGTTTCTCATTGGCGCTTCTACGGTGGTCATCTGTGTTGTGTTCTGGTATCATAAATTCATCGAAGAGATCTGCAGACTGATATGCGAATGAATTACTACAAGGGAAAGTCGCTGGCAACATAACATGTATGTAAGGTAGGCAAACAGATAGGCAGGTGCAGACAAGGTAATAATAACATTATTAACATACATGATGCTGCATCTCCATCCTTCCTCCAACGATGATGAGTCCTGCATCTCCATGCTTGAGAGTGTAGTTGGTTATGGAGATTGCGACCTCGCGGTGGTGGGCGGCGTGAGGGAAGTCGTCCTGGAGGTTGTGCTCCCACAGCTTCTTGAGGTTGTGGTCGAAGCACATGACGGACCATCCGGAGGTGACGACGACGAGGACCTGCTTCCTGACTTCGCCGGCCCTGTAGGAGCGGTCGACGTTGCCGACGGCCATGGCGATGGGGCGCCTCCCCGAGGCGAGGCGGACGTTGTCGGGGAGGAGGGAGATGTCGGCCATGACGCGGGCCTCGTGGAAGGCGGAGTCATCGCTGAGGTGGCGGGCGTGGGGCGGCTGGAGGACCTGGATCTTGGCGTCGTGGGTGGGGAGGAGGACCTCGGGCTTGCCGTCGCCGTTGAGGTCGGCGACGAGCGGCGGGGGTAGGCGGTCGGCCTCGTACTTGATGGGGAAGTCCTCGTCGGTGAGGTGGTACCAGGACTCCCGGAAGGAGAAGTCGCCGTCGTGGTGGAGGGAGAAGAAGACGGCGAAGGCGGCGAGCAGCAGGATGCCCAGATCCCGCTTCCGCATCGTCGTCGTCAATCAGATCAAGTCGATGGGGATCGGATGAAATGAAGCGGGACACCCCTAATCAAATCCAATCCAATCCAATCCAATCCAGGGGAAACGAAAACCTAGTAGAGAGCGAATCCCATGAATTGAAGTCAAGGGGCTAGAAGATGAGATGCTGGAGCTGCTACCGCCCTAGTCTGTCGCCTCGTCTTCTACCTCTCGACGGACGGGACGACGAGGGCGAGCGAGACCCTGTCTGTCCCCTGCTGCTGCTGCTGCCGCTGCTCCGCCTCAGCCTGATCCTGAACTGACCTCCACAGCAGGCCGGGCTGGATATGGAATGGGCTTTATCTGTCGGCCGGGCCGGGCCACATATGGGCTTTTCTTGCCTTTCCTGTCACTGCCGAGACGAGAGAGAGAGGGAGAGAGCGAGCGAGCGAGCGAGCGAGCAAAGCTACAATCCAAGACCCCGGTTGGATCTTAGAATTGAAATCCATTCTAATAATTACTTGTATATGGAGTGCAGTTCTAGGCACCAATCAAATGAGTTAATATAGCCACATGTGGAATATGCTTGAATATGTAGAATGTAGCGGATACTCATCTAACGAGTCAGAGGGTGTGTTCTTTAAGTTATAGAGCAGAGCATAAAGATGTAGGGAACCAATTTCTATCTTTCATACTATAAATTTACGACGAGCTTATATCTATCTATACTCTTGAAAAGTTGTGCAATATCCAATTTCAAGACAAATAGCCTAGCCCATGAACTACTAGATTCTAATTCCTCTTTTTTCTCGAACACGACTTCACGTGTCATTTTCATTAAGAAGAAGGTGGCCAAAGATACGGCAAATACAACAAACACAACACGACACGGACCACAGAGACAGTGGTCAGACGAACACGACAAACAACAAACAGGAGAAGAAAAGAAGGCCCTCCACCATGCCAAACAACATAAGGCCCAAGAAGCCTGCCAGGGGCAGGACTCGGCGTCGGAGGAGCTTCTTGAGCGCATCAAGGGAGCCTTCAGGAAGGAGATGACGCCCGCGGACGCCAACTCCGTTGGAACCTAGGGGATCTTTCGTTCCCGGCTTGCTCCGATAGCAACGTACGAGATAAAAGGATCCAAACAGGCCCAGTTGAATGACATCCAACACATTGTTCATGTACATACTCCCTCCGTATCGTCAATAGATGACGTTCTAGAGTCCATGGCAGTTGCGCCAAAAAACGACGTTCTTGAGTCCGAGGCTTCAACTGGACGCGATTATCCCCTCATTACCCCGCTCACGCGCCGCGCTTTTGTCCTCGGTAAATCGCAGCTGCCAGCTTTCCCACGTGCTTTTGTCCTCGGTAAATCGCGGCTGCCAGCTATCTAGCGGATGGAGCCATGCAAAACATAAAAATACAGCGGCTGCAGGTATTGAACCATGGACCTCTGCCTTGGGCCTTGGAGCTTTGGCCAACTGACCTACAGCATGTTGTTGTCTAGGTAGCACTTTGAGCTGTATTTAATAAGGGTAAGATAGGAAAATTAACCCCTAATTAATTACTCCTTAGTAATGGTACTCATGTCCTAAACGTCATCTAATTACGATACGGAGGGAGTATACATATACTCCATCCGTATAGGATTTAGAAATCGTTTTTGGACAAAGGACACGGTCTTCAAAGGATTACTTTGACTTCATATTTTTTGTAAAAATATTCATCACAAAATAATATATTTATATTTTTATGAAAGTATTTTTTAAGATAAATCTATTCATATGGTTTTCACATTTCTAAACTTAACGACTTAAAAGTTACTACTCCATACTCATATTAGTTGACGTTTTGGACAAGGTTTGGGTCAAACATTGAGAACATAAATTAGCAATAACTTTTAAAATATTTAGTTTGCAAAGGTAAAACTTATATGTATAGATTCGTCTTGAAGCCTACTTTTATAAAAATAATTTTATTTTTAATTTTTCTTATATATTTTAATAAAAACAGATGGATAAAGTTAGATCTTGGAGATCGTGTCCTTGTCCAAAACGTCAACTAATATGAATATGGAGGGAGTATTCATGATTTATATTCACAATATTTGACCTAAATCTTGTCCAAAACAACTTTCTTATCTTATAGGAGGGAGTATAGAGCCTTTATATTTTGATACATAAAGAGAGCGGCAACCTCGGTGCGGTAACACAAAAAATATGCCGTGCCATCCTCTTAATTTGTCAAAAAGAACAAAAAATACAGACCTGATACTTCTGACTCATGGAATTCAACCAGGCAGGGAGGCTTCTTACATGGTACATGGCAATAATATATGTATGTAAGATTCCTCATTAAATAACTACACGAGTGTGTATATCATGACACTATACAACTCTAGCCGAACAGATATTTCAACGGGAAATTACAGCATTGTGTGAAGTCCCCTGTTACTTTGTTAGTTTCACCTTCTTCATCAGCTCCTCCTTGTATCAAGGATTATGTTTCCACTTTTGTCTCTTGAGGATAAAACTACGGGGGGGTATGTGTGTGTGTAACAACTCATCATACTATAACCAACCAACCGTTCCATCATCCTATAACCAACCAACCAACTGTTTTTGACATGAAGCAGGGCCCACATGTACCTCTCAGATTAGATAGCCTCCACTTCCAAGATCTACTGCTGTGACTGGCCACTGGCCAGCTTTGTTATCAGAGGTGTCACTCTGCTCTCAAAGTAATCAAGAATCGAAAGGATCCCTCCATCCTTCATCTTCCCTTACAGCCCTGTTCCACCGCTCTTTGAACTTCTCCAGCTCAGCTGATGATTGTCTTCGTATCTAACAAAGCATAAGTAAGTAATATGACAACTTCTAATCCTTTGGTACAGGAAGATAAAATGCCACAGATTATACTCACATGGGTCCTCAAATCCAAAGATCTTCGAGGTGTCTGCGTCAACACGATGTCAGTAGTGGCACATGCAAATTTTATTGCACGATCATGAATACATGACACTAACGTTTACTATCATGCAAGTATATGCCAACTAGGGTAAAAGGAAAATACACAAGGCAAAATCGATGCTCAGGCAGGATTTTTTTTAAAAAACAAATTTCAGAGGAATCAATACAATCCATCCTTGGTCCTACCGGACTCGACCAAGTTTCTAAAAAAAATCTGTTTGTTGCGAGAAGCACCTTGCTGCTAATTGATGGCCCTCCTAAAGATGGTATCCCTTGATGAACAACATACTCACTGTCAATTACACCAACTTTCTCGGTTCGATCACCCTGAAACATCATGTGACTGTGTCAATCACTCTGAAATATGATGTCCATTCTCCATCTTGTTTAACAAAGGACATGGAAGCTGAAATAGCACGCCTCAATAGTCAATAGACATTCTATTAAATATCTTTTAAGATTGTTGTTAAATATCTTTTAAGATTGTTGTTCACATCTCTTGAGTACCTGAGCACAATAGCCAAGCTTCATGTCAAGGCCCCATCCATGAATCAAATCATTCTGCAACACAAGAGATTCAACAAGTGTACTGATTATTAAAATTCATGACCTTCCACTCACAGTTAATAAAATCAGACAATGACTCACACTGACCACTTTATTACCACAATAATCTTTTACAAAAAAGGCTAGAGGTATAGAATTTGCACCTGAATTAGATGCCATACACATTTCCACGCAGTGCGAGAAAAAACTGGTGCCATGCCCTCTACCCACCTATTCAAGAATGCAAATCAATCAAACCTCTTTAAAAGTTTGAATGCACGATGTGATTTTGCTTCATAAAATCAAATGTCCAAAACATATAATCCAACAATGTCCTCTTTTCGGACTAATATAAATAGGAATATACTATCTCAATGTAAAGCAATAATTTTTAGAGTATCTTCCAAATAAAGCAACTGCATAAGGATAACAGTTTGATCCATACCCTGTACAAGGAGGTCCTTTGCTCTCATCAGAACAATTCATACTAGGCCGATTGTCATATATTCTCCTACAGAAAAAGTGAAAAGATGCCTTTTAGAGAATAGAAAGATTTTAAAAATAATGTTTTTTTTTTAAAAAAATAGAAAGACAGAAGCACCTGTGAACTTTTGTCATCTTATTGCGGATTGTGATCCGATGGTGGATATCGGTTGATAGATCAGGGTCCAGAGCAGGCTGTGTTATTTCCAAGCCTTCGGAAACCATTATATCAAGATATCTAGGACCAAACAACGCGAGAGATGAGGAATTTATCCCACTAAACAGTAACACAAAAAAGGGCTCAAACTGACTAAGCTCATCTCCACTCAAATAAATATTATCCGATTAATGCTAAAGGATCTGCTCTAGAAATGGCTGATGACAATATGGTAAGTTTGGGTTCCACTGTGAACATTGAGTCGTGGCTGACTAGAGGAAAAAGGATTATGCCCATCATGCATATGGAGTACCTTCTTGGGTTGAAGTTCTCCACTCCAAGGTCTTCATCCCACAGAAAGATGAAATCATAGATAGCCATGACATCAGGATGCAAAAAACGCTTAGCAAACCACCTGCAGAAGGAATATTTGTTTGTTCTTCTGAGATGTGGCAGAATATGATGGAGGACAAACAGCTGCACATAAGGGCTATCAAAGATGCAGGTACCATATATAACAGAACAATGTGCTTTCAGAAAGTTTACCATTTTGTTTGGTTGTGAGCAAGGATGTGTATGGCCTTATCACTCCACTCGAGATGACGCCATCCATCTACATTTCCATCATAATGGAAGAGCATGACTGCATAGTTTTCCTTCAGAAACTAAAGCAAGCAAACGGTAACAGATCGCATTAAGTGAAGCCCTCTTCTCTTTTGCTGAACAAGACAGACAGCTAAGGGTAAGAGAAAGGATAACCTGAGAGAAGCACAGACCTTACGAGCCATAATGTCAACATTTTTCATTTGGGAAATGCCGACTGCCATAGCGAGGAGAGCATTGTGGTCACCATTTTTATTCTGCATGTACAGGGGAGTAGGATGGCAAATGAGGTAGCTGAATTTGTTTTGGAGGAGATAGCAACTTGATAGACAGAACAGATAACAAGATGTGAGAACAACTAATGGACCAAGGAGCAACCAACACATTATATATCACCTACGCTACATGGATGGATGGGACCTTTAGTTGAGACTGGTTATGGTCTGGACAGCATCAAGTAGTTAATGGCGATAGCGGTGACCTAACCACCAGCTTCAGCTTGTACCGGTGACCTATCGTCTTCCATTCTTTATTTGTGCGATTGATTGACCAGACCATTACTGTTGCTAATTCAGTTATGCATGTGTAAATACCAATCATCAGCCAAAAAAAAAAAAAGGAATGGCCTAATAAGGGGTAAAAGAAATGGCGATTCCTGGCATGAACAGTTAGTGCTGTGAAAGCTGTAACACGTCCACATACATCGCGGAAAAGAAGCAGCTTTGCAAGTAGCAGTAATTCATCGCGAGCGAGCGGGGCATGAACTGGTAGCAGCAGTCGCAAGAGGCTGGCAGTGAGCGAGCAACCAGACCTCGAACCAGAACCAGAACCAGAAAGACAACTGTAGTAGTACCTTGCGGGTGGAAGCAGCGTCGTCCTCCCAGAGCGGGCGGAGGGACATGTCGGAGTGGCGCTGGACAATCCCGCGCGGCAAGGAGTCGGCGCCGGTGGCGACCTTCCTGGTCCTGGCGGTTCCCCAGCGAATGCGATTGCGGCTGCGGATCGCGTTATTCTCTTGCGTGGCAGAGGCAAAGCCGGCCTTGCCGAGATCCACCTGAAGGTAATAAGATACGGCAGTAGGGGTGAGCGGCCGAGGGTGAAAGAAGAAATAATAAAGGGAAAGGGGAGAGAGCGAGAGCTAAAAATGGAAAGACAAAGACGGGCGGGGACGGAGAAGGGAGGGAGGGCGGGCGACCTTGAGGTGCTGGTACTGGATCTGGAGGCAGGCGAGGAGGACGAGCGCGACGACGACCCGCCACGACGCCCCAGCGGCGCGGCGGCGGCGGCGGCTGGTGCTTCATGTCGCCAAGGCCGAGGCCGAGGCCGAGGCCTGGGCTGGCCGGCGCGGCGGTGGCGAGCTTCGAGGAAAGGGCTGTGCTTGAAGGTTCTTGAGGGAGGGTTCTAGTTCTTTGTAGAAGGAAAGGAAGAGGAAGGTGGCGCTCCGGCTCCGCTCAGGGTGAGGGGGGCTGACTGCGAACGAGGAAGAAGAAGAAGTGAAGGGAGCACACACACCATCCCTCGTTTCTTTTTTCCTTGTCCGCCAAATTTGCGCTTTCGGTGGGAATGGGAATGCCAGGGGCCGGTCCCTCTCCCTCTCCCTCCTCCCCCTCCCGTGAAAATAACCAACCCAACCAAAGCAAAGCAAACCAAACCAAACCCCGCGTGCCAAACTACCCAAACAATAATACTACGCACCGTACCTAACAGCACCGTCATCATTTCTTTCCATGTATATTTCTTATATATATTTCTTATATAGTATATTCATCAGAGGAAAAGGAGAAGGGTAAGCAATCACTGCCTACCACTACCATCTAAGGTAGTATCTATCCATGCTAGTACGAGTACCTTCTTTAGACATATATATATAAGCATAAGGGGGAAATATAAACAATCGACTTTTAAGAGCATCTATGAAAGCATCTCGAGTTTTCAAAATCCACTTTCAGTCTAGATTTTTCTTCATTAAGATTGAAAGAGAAAAAAACTGCTCTCTAACGACTCCCTTATCTTTTTGCACTTGAAAAAATTCAGTCACACGGAAATATATCGACTAGAAGCGGAAAGATGTTACAAGAATAAAAAGTAAGACATGATCACTTATGCAAATGTATAAGAGAGAAATAAAAGTTTAAAAGTGGCTAGGGTGATCCACAGATAGTTTGGGATCTCTGATGCAAAAAGTTGTCTTATGTAAGCAAATCTGTCATCATTCCCAAACAGGCTAGAGGATATGAGTGTTGAGAAATCACTTCTACAAAGAGAATTAGATGATTCATCATCAGATGATGAGTATTTGGTCTTGTTAGTAGCTCGAATTATGCAAACATATTCGAATGGTGCAAGAAGATATGTTAGTTCTGTCTCAGGCTATTTATCAAGATAGTAGAGGCGGGCACCAAAAGATGTTTCAAGATTATTTGGCGGATGATACAACAAACCGTCCATATTTATTCCGTCGAAGGTGTGTGTGCATTCACTAATGGGGTTTATAGTATGTTAGTTAATTGTTATATAATTTGTTTTTGTTTTATTTATTTATTTCAGGTATAGGATGTGTAAGGTTCTTTATTTGGTACATGATTTGTTTTAAGAGAGATCTACAATGTCACAATTTTGTCTTTTTTATGAAAAAACAGCATATTGATGCTGAGTATACGAGTGAGGAACTCATCGTCCACAACCCCATTCGTCTCACCACCATCGGTGCTCATAAGAGTCTCTTATTTGGTTCTCCGTTATATTATGTTGCATGTACTCACGTCCGTATAGACCTCACGTTTCTACTGAAGGATAGAGACAGAAGGGGTCAGAATATTTTGCTAGATACAGGCTAATGCAAGAAACTGAGTAGCAAATATATATGTATTTCCTACACTTGTAATAATGTTATAGATAAACCATATGGTTAATGATTTCTTTTTTCCAATGGGTTCTTATTATATGAGACTCAAAAGTTAGATTTTATAAAACAACAAACCAGCCGGCTTTTAGCCGGCTTATATGATTAGCTGAACACTCCAAACATCATTACAGTTTAATATACAATAAACCACATCGCATTGCAACACACGGATATTTTTGCTAGTTATAATATAATTATAATCATGAAATATACGGAGCCGTCTATCTATCCCAATATCCAACCGTACATACTCTACTGAAAATCAACTCGTACTCTAAAGTGATAAATGCCCTTTGAGCAATGTGTGAACCAACACTGCAAGAGCTGTTTAAGGTTATATATATTCAGGTCACGAATGGATTCGACTTTTGGGTTGGAGTCGAGATGATGGCAGAGGAGCCACAATCAGACACAAGGAACGGAAGTGCCGAGCATCCAACTGTCAGAGACCCAACTAAACCATACAACCATATTTGGAACAGCTACACAGAGCTTCAGAAGTCTGTAAAAAAACAGGCGGCAGCAAATCCAACAAGAACAGGGAACAGTAGCGTACAAAATTCACAGTACAGCAAGGTGACGTTGGCTCGCAAGATCGCCGTGATGATCCTAATACAACACAACACCAACCAACCACCCCTGCAGATCAGATCTATATCAGCCTTAAAACTTGAATTCCTTCTTCTTCGACTTGCCTTCCTTCTCTTGCTTCCGCTTCCTCTTGTGAGCATTCTGCAAAGAGACATGTGTCCAGGATGCTTACTCGTCAAACAGCCAGCTATATTGAAACAAAACATAAAAGAAATTCACTGAGTCACAGCATAGTACATACCTCTGCCACCATGTCACTGAAGTCCTCCTTTTGGTTCCGAAGCTTCTCTTCCTCTCGCGCTTCTTCATACCTGTTGCATTATCGGAAGAGGATAATTCATTACCGTTCTGACTTGGAAGGGGGAAAAAAGCAACCAATTATATCAACTGAACAAAGACATCAGGCGTTGTGATTCTTACTTGGCTGCCAGAACATCATCCATGGCTTCCAGTTCCTCGGGTTGGATGGTGACGTCCACCTTGTCTGACTTTTGATTCTTAAGCAGATCCACCTGCCACCAAATTTAACATAAGTTACAGGGAAAAAAAAGATCAATTATATCAAATACCAGGGAAAGGACCTAGTTCCAAAGAGCACCCAAAGGGGGCAGCTCCAACACTCACCCTTTTCGGAGCTGATGACTTATCTTGTGTTCCCAGCACATACCTGTAAAGCAGGAACACACAGCATGAGATACGTCTCTTCTTATGCCTCAACTAAATACAAAACCAAGGGGGGGACATGCAACAGGTTTTAGAATTAAGAAGACATACGTATGGCTTGACCCATATAGTGTCCCAGGGGCAATCCTTTCTTCCTTTTGCTCAAGAACCTTCAGGAGCCAAAGAAGGAACATTAGCAACGAATATTAACAAAGATACCACAAACCTCACTAATTCCACAAACATCTACTTACCTGGTACAATGGCCGTTCCGCCTGCTTATCAGTCTCCTTCCTCTGCAGCTTACGAAGGTCGATGACATCAGGTGTTTCAACACCAGTTGGAGTACTGGGTGGAGGCAAAAAATTTTTTAAAAAAAAAGGAGTTAGGCATACATGTTGCATCAGCATGACTAAAGAAAAGGAAAACCAAGGGCCTACAGAACACTAAAGAAAGAAATATAGTAAATCACCTTGAGATAGTATCAACAGACTGAATTCCGTCTTCCATTTCCTCCTCTTCCATAGGTTCCTCTTCCTCCTCCTCCTCTTCCTCTTCTTCCTCCTCCTCTTCCTCCAAATCTCCCCAGTGTTTGCTGCGATCAACAGGTTCATCCTGCAAGGTTGAAGAAAACAAATAAGTTCTGGTTCTAAATTGGCTCTGAACTCTGCAGGATTTATACCCACTAAAACATAAAGTGAAACATACATCATAGTTAGGTTCGTCCTGCTGCAGAACACCAAAAACATCTCCGTAGAGTGGACGTCCATGCTGTTGGCAACAAACAATACAAGAACTTAGGGAAGGAACCTTGAGTATATCTAGACAGTGCAAAAGAATTCAATAGAAAACATACCTCATCAACTGGTGGTTTTCCCCACTCCCCTGGTCTATAACCGAAACTGGCACCAGGTGGGATTGGGGCATTTAGACCTGGGATCTTCAGTTGGGGATAAGATGGAGGTGGACCATAGCGCTGAAACGTTATACATCAATTTAAGTTAGCCAGTAACAAAGGCATTATCAATAGGTGAACAGCCGAATTCAGGTTAAAAGAACAAACCTGCATGTTTATAAGCCATGGGGGAGGGGCACCATCAGGCATACCAAGAGCATCTTTAAGCTCACGAGACAGCATGCCTGGCTTCATTTCCCTCAGTTTAACCTGCCGAGTGAAGTAGAAGTTAAGATTAAGAACATGGTGTTATCAAACCAAAACCACACATTGACATCTGGATGGTATTTGCTCTATCTTTGCAGTTACACAAAAACCATACATACCTCAAATTCTTTGCCTTCATAATACAGATCACCATGACTAGACAACTTAGGTTTTGTCTGATATTTGAAGAAGGCATCATGCAAAACCTGCCAAGAACAAATTTGTCGTTAGAAAATCCATCTGTGTGACAGCCATCTCAAGACCAGGTAACTAGCCGAATCTAGGGCATAAATATAAATAAATAAATAAATAAATATATATATATATATATATATATATATATATATATATATATATATATATATATATATATATATATATATATATATTTCAAAAAATACCAACACCAATAATTGCGAGTAATCTGAAAACAACAATGGATTGATCATGTCCTTGAGACAAGGAATCAAGATCAGATGTGGAGGCATAACAACAGTCAAAAACAACTACACAACAAGATATGTGAATATATGACAAAAGGAAGAAAGTATGAAGTAGACATACATGGTCCTACTATAGATGCACACAAGCTACAAACTACTTCACATTTCACACTTTATGGGTAGAAAGAAGTTTACCTGATAATCTATATCCATTTTGCCCATTTTGGGCTGCATACGCTCCCGCTGTTTCTGTTTCAACTTCTTGCTATCCTCTTTCTCAATATAAGCCTATGCATACATTTAGAAATCAATTAGGCGGTTCATGTTCATGGCACTAAACTGGTGTGCACAGTTCTGCAGCGTTCCACCAAGACGAAAATTGAATAAGCAGAGAGAGAAGTAAATTACTAAGATACCAGAAGCAAGTTACCTGTCTTATCTTTTCTATTCCAGTTGCAGCAATGAAATCAGGAAGCTGGAAAGGCTGTTTCTCAATACCTCTCTTCCCCTGAAACAAGAAGATAACATTGTAAATTGACTATATACAAATAAGAAATGGTTATAACTAACAGATGACTAAGAAAAAATTGGTGTGCTTAAATATGTAGACTTCAGTAAGATTTGCAAAAAAAAGGGGGAAAAACACTTGTATTTGTGGTGCGAATTAATATTTAAGGCTATGGACTCTATCTGGACCTTAATCTATTCCATTCCACTGAAGAGGGCCTCATGTGCAAAAAACTAGTTTCAATGATCCAATATATAGACTACAGAACCCACTCAAGTATTGCACCAGCAAGCCCAGCCGCCCCAGTTGTTACAGCCATCCCTGCAAGAATTAGGTATCTGTATAAGAGGTGTGAAACCATATTGACATTGCGCTCCCACACCCCCACACCCTCAATGACTCGCCAAGAAGAGAACGCAAACACGATATGTATATGTATATTTCAGCAAACATAAGCACCCATATTTAAACTAAATAGATGAGTTGAAAGTCACAGACCTGCAAGAACTTGCGCTTCTGAGACCAGTGCCTAGGGACGGGTACTGTGTTTCTGTATGCCTTGAGATATACAAGCAATTTTGGATCTGCAGCAGTTGCATCCCAGACCTGGAATTGAAAAAGAAAACAAAAGAAATATGAGATGAAGATAGATGATCTATACGTAATGGATTTTACCAGCAAAAAATGAAACTGCTGGCTGCAGGTTCACTTGGAGTGCACCTCTACAACATCAGGTCTGTTGCATATCTGTTTGAGTTCTGCAATCTTCATCCTGCGCTCCAGCTTCTTCTTCTTATTGGACAGCCCTCCTTCCTTCTTCTTGTTTGCATCCTGGTCATCGTCTTCGTCGTCGTCATCCTCATTTGAGCCCTTCTTTGTGGCGTCAGTGGCACCTTCATCTTTCTTATCATCCTGTAGGCGAACAAACATTAGAACGCCACAGTTTAGGCTCGCTCATCGGCCGGCCGACCGACCGACGGAAGAAACATTTTGCTAATCCATCCAAATACCTCGGCCGCTGCTGCGGCAGCGTCCTTGAAGGTGAACTTTTCGAAGATGGCCTTGAAGTCATCGAGGAGAGGGTCGTCCAGCTCGGCCTCCTCCGGCACGTACTCTATCTCCACCTCCACCTGCGGCAAATCGAATCCAAATCCAGCACGTTCAGAAACCCTAGGTTTAGGTTTTAGGCCCCGCGCCGTGCCGTGGGTGTCTAAGTTGCAAGTGGAGACGGAGGATGCGGCGCGGAAAGTCACTCACCTGGGGCTCGGGGTTGGGATCGGCGTTCTCCTTGGCGTCAGAGCTAGAAGCTCCCCCGTCCGCGTCCTGGGCATCGGCCTCAGCGGCGGACTTGTTCTTCTTGGCCTTGCGGCGGCGGCGGCGGCGGTCGGCCTCCCGCGTCTTGGTTTTGCTTCCATTGGGGAGGTCGGAAGCCGTGGCGGGCGGCAGGTTGGGGCTGGGGTCCACCTCGGCGGCGGCCATAGTCGGCGGCGGCGTGGTCACGACGAGGACGAGGAGAAGGAGACGGGAGCGGGGCTCGGGAAGAGGAGGAGAAGCGGTGGGCCGTTTGGCGCGTGTCCTTGTCATTTGCTTCGCTTTTTGTTTGGTTTGTGACTGCCCTGCTCGTTGGTCGGTTCCGGGGCGTACAAAGCCCAATGGGACAAACTGGGCTTTAACCTGGCCCACTCGAGAGCTAGTCTCGAGGCCCGCGAGGTGCTTATCATTGGCTCGTCTTATAACTTGTTTCGATATCCTCTTTGGTGAAGTTGAATTTGAAGGTAATAACGTATGTAAACCAACTTCTTCATGAATTCATCTAAACCATAATAAAAAAAAGTCATCTAAATTTACCAAAAAATTATACATATAGATAATATGATGATACACAACCTTATAAAATACCTGGTCTAAATACTCAACAACAAGTTTTTTTCATAAAATATAAAATAACAAATTTCTAACAAATAGATAAATAATCTTTCTATGACTTGAAATTTCTTATTTTTATATCTCATAAAAACTGAAGTTGAGTTTGGACAAGTTCATATTTTACAAGGTTGTGTATCATCATATCATCTATTTGTGTGATTTTTTTATGAATTTAGACAAAAAACTTTTATTCTGCCATGGTTTTTTTTTTGTGATCTACTGACTGCATAGATTTTCACGGACCATCCAGAATTGTAGGTTTTGGTTTGTCAACAATGGCTCGATAAATATAAAAAAAACTAATTAAATGAACCTAGTGAGCTTGATAAAGTCGTTATGTCCATAGAACATTATGTCCCATGTCCAAATGTACTGCTAGTGAAAGAGATACATGGGGCTTTTTTAGAGTTATCTTAAATTAATTTTTTAACTTTGATCAAATTTCTAGAAACAAACATTAAGATTTATGTTATCAAATTGAAATTAGTATCATTAGCAAAATTGTCCGTGTGTTGGTGATAGTAGAAAGACCACCACATTCAATTTCACTGTTTCAAGGAAACCAGAAACTTTTGAGCCAATAATGTAGCCTAGTTCATTTATTTTGTCCTGATTGCTTAGATAATGTTGTTGGTTGTATTTCTAATTATTTGGCACAACAATAAAATTTTATAGTCATTGTGGATAAATAAATCAGTAATAAATCTTGTTCATTTTTTTGAACAAAATCCATTAATTCTTTATTGTTGGCATTCGTCGGATACTGAAACTACAGGGTGGCTTCTATACATGTCACGTTGGCTAGAAACCGACTCTAGATACCACCCCCTCAAAGCCAATAAAAATAGTTATATCTTTTTTTTCTCCTTGGTGGGCGCTTGGTCTTATTTGTGAGCACCAACACACCTATCTCCGACAGGGTAGCGGCGAGCAGCGTGGCTGGATCAAGCTCGACAGGCCGTAGCGGCACACACTTGTAATCTCACGTGCGCAAGCAGCCGAGCAGACACGACGGGGACATTCAGGCACCATCTGCCGTGCAGTAGCAGCAGGACGGGCGGCGAGGCATGACAGGGGTATGCGCGATGGAGCTCGCGGGGGCCATGACAGTGGGGGGGCAGCGGAAGCGGGGGAAAAATTCGATGCATCGGTGAAAAAATCGAGCACCTCTTTGATGCTCTCTTCTGTCGGTTCATGCGGACGGTCAGACAAGTCATTAATTGTTGCTTTGTTGACGCTAGCTCTGCGCAGCGATAGACGTATGCATACCGCTTGTCTATTGTTTCTTGTTTAGCTGCATGTGTGCGTGTCTTCTTCGTCCCAATCGGCAAGTTTCGATTATAATTACCTTTGAGTAAAATTTATCAACCAGACGAGGAAGGGCACGATTTTATTTAGGGGGCGGGTAAAGGCCGATTGTCCTAAAACCATTGTGTTGTTGTGCATCCCGTCCTTAAACTCAAAAGCTCATATAGGGGTTACCTAAACATTGTTGTTTGGGTTTTATTATAGTCCTAATGGATCTCTTTGTGGGCTTTTAACTTGTTTAATTAGTGTCATTTTTTTTTTAGTCCCAAACTTTCATAAACTAATAGATCAACATCCACTTTTTTACATGTGGCAACAAATTTATGAGAGGAGAGAGCTCCCAAAGTGTTTTTTGGACCTTTGCCATAGTTTTTTCACGGATTTTTACGGAGGCCATTGTAGCATAAATATAAAAAATAATTAAATGAACCTAGTGTTTGTCCAAATGTTGTCCAAAGAAGTAATTTTTAGAGTTGTCTTAAATCAATTTTTTCTTAACTTGACCAAATTTCAAAACATTAAGATTTATGTTATCAAATTGAATGGACTACAACCCTGGTGATAGTAGAAAGACCATTAATTTTGCACCTAAACTAGATTTATATTTTATTTTGTTTTGCCACATTGTTGGATGTATTGATAAATATTTGGCACAACAATAAAAATTTTATAGTCATTGGGAAAAAATCATAATAAATCTTGTTCATTTTGCAACAAAATTCCCTAATTTGAAATTCGTTGGTTCATGGAAAACTAAACAAGGCCTATCCTTGGTGGGTTTTTTCTTGTTGCACACCGATCTCCGCAGGGTAGCGGCGAGCAGCGTGGCTGGATCAAGCTCGACAGGCCGTAGTGGCACACACTCGTAATCTCACGTGCGCAAGCAGCCGAGCAGACACGACGGGGGACATTATTCAGGCACCATCTGCCGTAGCAGCAGGACCGAGGCATGACTGTGGGTATGCGCGAAGGAGCTCGCGGGGCCATGACAGTGGATGGGGGCCATGACAGCGGAAGCGATTATAATTATCTTTAAGTAAAATTTATCATTGGTCCCTAAACTTATATCATTATATGATTTGTCAGTTAACCTTTTTTAAACCTAGATGAGTGTTTCAAGAGATTTAGGGACATTTAGGGCACCACCAATTTAAGTATCTAGATGATTTTTTTATTTTAAGAGTTTAGGGACCATGAAAAAAAATTTAGGGACGTGGCCTAACTAGGCATTACTCGGACTTATATCATTGTATCATTTAGGCTCTAAATTTAATCTTCCAATGCACCAACAATATGGTGATGGAAACGTTGGCTTTTCTTGAAAGTTCTTGCAAGGACATTTTGATGACACTATGTGGCCTTCCAAAAGGCTAATATCTTTGCAAAATTTATCGTCCCTAAACTTTTCATTATTCTTTCGCCTTTAAAGGTGATGCATGTGGCTCACAACGCGGGCTAGATGGTGGTTCTAGTCTTTTGTTAGATCAGGCACTTATCCTATGTAAACTCTATATGGTGGTTCTAGTCTTTTGTTAGATCAGCCAACAACTGAGCTGATTTGGATGCTGAAATGTGTAGGTGGACATCGGGGCATACAGCTAGAGTGGAGCAATAGGCAAGCCCCCTTAGATTCTCAAACTTGTTGGGCTATGTCATCTTAGTTCTTCGTAGTTGTGGCGTTTTCATTTGATGTGATCAAGCATACTACTACTACCAACCAGGGGCATTACGGTCCTTTACGAATGACTCATTCATATTAGCACCGTGGCGTGGCTTCGTCTAGAGACTCTTCTTCCCTCCCCCCACCTCGCTCGCTCGCGTTCCATTCCATTCCATTCCTCATCAGCAGCAGATCAAGCAAGCAAGGGAGGGACGCCCACCTGCCACCCACCTGCCACCCACCCTCCCTCCCATCCCAGATCCCCCACCCCAGGCCCCAGCCATGGCCACCGCCTTCGAGTCCCCGACCTCCTCCCCGCCGCCGCGCCCTTCCACGACGATCCTTTCCTCCACTTCGACGGCTCGGCCCCCGCCGCTGACGCCTTCCCGGCCTCCCCGGACGTGTACGCGCCCTCCCCCTTCGGCATGCCTCACTCCAACGGCGACCCTTTCGCCGCACCTGCTGACTCCAACGGTGGGCCCGTCCTCCCGCCGCCCACCGAGATGGGACGCGAGGAGGGATTCCTGCTCCGTGAGTGGCGCCGGTATGCTAACGC
The DNA here is from genome assembly GCA_015844335.1 of Chrysopogon serrulatus. Lineage (NCBI taxonomy): Eukaryota > Viridiplantae > Streptophyta > Magnoliopsida > Poales > Poaceae > Chrysopogon > Chrysopogon serrulatus. The sequence continues at coordinate 64,580 of JADLZL010007627.1, read as the reverse complement.
TTCCCTTCCTCTCGCTTCTGCTGCTCAGATCTGTCGTCCCCGGCTGTCTGCTTTCATTAGATCTACGCCTCGGGTCGGATCCGATCGTGCCGCGCCGACCTGCCTAGATAGATCTCACAACTGAATGAATCCGTCGGTACTTACTACTACTACACAGACTACTTGATGGCAGTGGCATGCAATTCCGCGTGCTATTCTAGATTAGATTCCACTCATGGGTTGGGTGATCTACTCAAAATTCAGTGCAAACGATGTACCTTAGTTCAATCAATCAGATTGCAGTGGATCCATCGAACCATTTCACGTCTCCCTCATACCCGACCTGCCAGTAGTTACCAAGTACATGAATGCGTGCTCTACACTCGGTATGGCCTATTATACTGGTTCATTCATTTTTCCTATCATGTTGCGATTGTCTGGGTTAGAATTCTGCATGAGCGATGAAAACATAATTCTTCTGCATATACAACTAATATAAGCGTCTGCAACTTCATTTTGCAATCAGCTGGACTGAGACACGCACATGCTTAAAACAAGGGGCTGTTTGTTATAGCAGTTGGTTGTCATCACAGTAAAACACAAATACATTGGGGTTACCTTGCTGCTTTGTTAAATCATATAAGCTTCACCTTGACTGTTTGTGCACATCAGCATATAATTTATACCTTCTGGCAATTCCTCGTTTAGTTTATTATGCCTTTCGGTTTCTTCACTATCTGTGATCCTGATAGTCTGCCCGGAAGTAAGCCTTGATGTTCTTCTTATTTGTCTCTTGCTGTGTATTATTTCAGTTACCTATGTTCACTACTCTCAGCCTGCCTGTTCTAGTTTACTCTATGCTCTATTCTTCTGGCCATACAACAATTGCATCAAATGGTAGGGTAGTCAAGATAGGCGTTGTAACCAGTCTTAAATAATGGTTGCTGGTATTCTCTATCTTTCATTCTTCAAATTGTATGCTATCACAAATGATCAACAGACAAAATGCCATCCACCTTGAGGAAAAGGAGAAGAAGGAGAAGGAGCTGAGGAGCCAAATCATTGTTGATGCTGAAGAGTTTAAGAAAGCTTTTGTTGAGAAGAGAAAGCTCAATGTTGAGACAAGCAAGGGCCAAAACCGTGACAGGGAGAAGGTAGGTGGTATTTCCTTAGGATCAGGATCCTGTATATCCCTCTGTGCTTTTTTTCTTAAGATGAAAACCTTCCCACTCTTTTTTTATTTTAATATATTTCCGTATTCTGCCGCTTTGTTGCCAGCTTTTCCTAGCAAACCAGGAAAAGTTCCATGCTGGTGCGGATAAGCAGTACTGGAAGGCGATATCAGAACTTATCCCACATGAGATTGCTAACATTGAGAAGAGAGGGGCAAGGAAAGATAAGGAGAAGGAGAAGAAGCCTGGGATCGTGGTGATCCAGGGCCCAAAGCCTGGGAAGCCAACAGACATGGCACGGATGCGGCAGATATTGCTGAAGCTGAAGCACACTCCCCCACCACACATGAAGCCACCTCCGCCACCTGCGGCAGCCACCGGAAAGGATGGAGCACCAGCTGCTGCTGGAAAGGATGGAGCTAAGCCAGCAGCCCCTGCCAACGGCAATGTCCCTGAGATGGAAAAGGCCACTACTGCGGCGCCTGCGCCACCAGCAGCACCACCGGCAGCAGCAACTGAGCCTATTGCAGCTGCCTAATCTAATCATTTATGTTAGGAGAATGTGAAAAATCTCTCGTTAGAGTTGTTGCAGAGGCGGTGGTGGTGAAACTGAAGCGTGTGAATTTCCGGCATGGTGGAGCCATGTACTGTGTATTTGCTAAGGCACCTCGATTCATTTACATTATTACTATATATTGTTATTGCATTTTGTAGAGAAGGGGCATGTGTATGTTCATGGTAATAATAAGGTTGTATTAGGAGGATGTGTGTTTTGGTGGCTGTATTATGTTTTTCTTCCAAGTGTTTGGAAATTTTCCTTTGTTATTAAAACTGATTGTATTGTTATGCTACTATCTTTTGCATATATGGAGTATACTTCTGTGCATTTTGATCCATGTTAGCTAGGGATGCTTGCTTACTAGTTGTATATATATATATTTTGTTGCGTATGGTAAGTGGAATAAACAGCTCTCTTGTGTTGATTTTCTTCATTCAGGATGGATTCTAACCGGATCTTTGTGCTGTTGCAATGCGAGGTTCTTTGTGCTGTCGCGATGCCAGGCCTAATTTGGAAACTCCAATCCCTTCTGGATCTTAGACTTTTTACAAGGTGGGTAGGGTAATCCATAGAGAATCATTTTAGTTATCATCTTAGTTCTTAGTGGTGGGGAAGGTCATCCATGAGTTTTGCTCCCCATTGATTCCAAAGTAGGCCTAAATGAGATTTGATTAATCTCACAAAACCAGCTTGCTTTAATTCCAACTTTAAGGGTCATTTCAGCTTTGATTTAAGCCAAGCCTCTTTTACTTGGACCAAATGTTAAAAGGTACTCTCTTCATCCCAAATTATAAGTCATTTTAAAAATTTTGAAGAGTAAGTTTTTTAAGTTTGACCAAATCTATATATATCTATATCTCTTATAAATTTAATCCTCACTATCTATTCTATCTCATTCTACAACAGTCCATGTCATCGGCTGTAGAACTCAAAGCATCATTCCACCGAGAAGTCCCATCCGTTGCCTCTAGCCAAATGTGTAGGTTTTAAATCGAACGATCAGGGACTTCGGCGAGTAATGCACCACATTGAAACTGAAATTGAAACCCAACTTTAAAGGCTGATTCTCTTCTCTGTGCGCCTTTCAATAAAGACCAGAACAAAACTTTGATGACAAATCACTTGCTTGCTTAAACTAATTGTCAGGTAGTGCAGCTTTTCGTTTCATATCCCAATAGTTGGCTTGTGGTTGTCCCTCCACATGCGCATATAGCTCCCACTAATGCCTGTGCTTCTTCCCTGGTGTCTACATGCTGTCTCTTAATTTCTAACGTGAAACTAATGTCAAAAATCTATAGCTAATTCTCGCGGCAACGTGCGGGAAGTTTTTCTAGTTTATATAATAAAATAATAACATATATGACACCAACTAAGTAATTAGATTCCCCATTAGTTATATTTTTATTGTCTACTTATTTGATGTCATAAATCTTTGTGTTTTTTATAATTTTGATCAAACTTGAAAAAAAATTAATTCTCCAAGATTCTTGGAATGACATATAATTTGAGATTGAAGGAGTATATCAACATTTGTAAGGTCTATACTTGTATTTTATGGAAGGTTTAATTTTTTTAATAATAAAGAAATAAAATTTATCTCCACCTATTTTCTGGTCTGTCTCTCCTCTAACTATCCAGACAATAGAAAATTTCTTACATCTAGACTTTTATAATAATATAACCCATACACATTCGAGTTAGAATAGTTCGCATCTACTACAAAACAAAGTTCGATTCCAAGACATTTTGGGTCATGTATACGATCTAAACTTATAAACCGTATTCATAAAAAATTAACAACTCACGTTTAGTCATGATATCAGTCAGACTCTGATTATAATACATATATTACATTAAAAAACAAAATTCTCCATTATTTTTTATTTAGCCCTTCCTAATTAAGAACTCAGCTAAAAGTCTGATACAATTTATATACATATGATTTTTCTTTGTTCGTGAGAGTCCTATTTTGGTCCGGCTTTGATTTAAGTGCCTACGTGATATGGGTCCGGATTGCGTCCAAGTGTGAGTCAAGCATGAGTTCAGCTTTGCTTTATGTGTATAGATAAGTTTGGGTTTGCGTCTAGACTTTTTTCACGTGAGAAAAATTATCCATATGATATTTTAAATCTAATATGAATTTTATATGGCATTGCTATATTTTTGTTAATATTATCTTATATTATGGAAGTCTTAGTCATTATACTGTTTTTATTCATGAATGATTGGTAGTTTTTTCCTTCCGTGTTACGACGCATGGGCAAGTTTGCTAGTTAAGCTAATTTGATACTGTAGATACTTGTCAGGGGCCAAACAACCGGCCTGCTAAGCCCCCGACTGAACAACCAAAGCAAGTCATCATTAGCGCTTTAGTTCGGCCTATCGAAAGGCCGGACCCCGCAGCCCGTCGCCCTGCTCCACGACAAAGGGCCCAACTAGGCCAAGGCGGGAGGCCCACGAACGGACCGCGCCCGCGTGGCCCTGACGGAGGGGTCGAACCACGACCCCGGCGCGCGCGGCTCAGACGACCCCCCCCCCCCCGGCCGAACGGGAGGGCCCCTCGAGCCGCGACCCGGGGTGTTACGGTTCGCACCGACCCCCCGCACGCACCTTTGCCCGGAAGCAACACAGGCTTGCGCCACAAGCCGGGCGACGGCGCTGTAGCTAGATGCCTGCGTGACGGATCAACCAACGTCCACTCCGCCTGTGCCCCACGCAGGGCATGGACGGGGATCTTTTGACCACACTGTAAGCCAGAGCAGGGCATGGAACGTTGTTTGACTGCACTGTTGGGCAGTGCAGGGCATGGCGCACCGTCTGACCGCCCTAATGGCATGACAGTCCGGACGACCCGTCTGCCACGACCACGCCTGTGCCGTACAACACCATTAAGCCTAACCCGATATGACAAATTCTAATCAACTGCTCATCCTCTCCGTCCACTGTGAGGGTATGGGCAGGCGCTCCGGCGACACGACAACACCGGCGAACAACTCATGGCGACGTAAGCAGCACGAGGACCTTCATCTATAAAAGGACCTTCTTCTTCTTCTTCCTACATCACAGAAGACAAGGTCATATCGCACTCACCGCACGATCACACACCACATCGCCACGATATTGGCACCACGCTCAATCACAGAGACTTGGAGGCCCCTCTCTCGAACCATTTGTAACCCCTACTACGAATTGCCGCTAAGGAACACAACCCGTTCGAACTGGATGTAGGCTCTCTCGCTCGAACCAGTATACTTCCCTGTGTCCTTTTAGTGAACCATCCGGATATAAACGCAGATCTATAAATTTACTAGCTGATGCTTTTACAAACACCGACAATGCTCTTGCTTAAACTTGGAGAAATTTGATTTGAATGGTTGAAACAGTAGCAGATGGTCTTTCCCTTCCTTTTTCATTTGCGGGCAGCTGGCTGCTGCAGTGGCAGTGGCAGTGCATCCCCGGTCCTATCCCGTCCGATGGCTGCAAGTTCCTCCCCCTCCACCACCAGCCGGAGCCTCCTCGCCACCCGACCTCCTCTCTTCTTGCCGTCGAGGTCGAGGTCGAGGAGACCTCCGCCATCCACATGCACCCCACCTCGCCTCAGCTGTCTCGGACCGCCCTCTGCCTACTCGCCGTCGGCGTACAACGGCTGGGCCGACCTCGCCGCGGCGCCCGACACCCCTTTTCCCTTCCCCTCCCGCTCCAGCCCACCACGCATGACCTCCTCGTGCTCTTCCCCGCCGCCGCTCTCGCCCTCTCCCTCTTCCTCGCCCGCCTACCTCCCTCCCCCCTCCTCGCGGCCGCCTTCACCGCTGGATTCGCAGCCAGGCACCTGTCCTCCTCACCGCAGCCACAGTCAGCCCGCCGCCTCTCCGCCCTCCTCGCCGATCTCGACGCCCAGGCCCGCGCCTTGAGGGTCGAGCTGCTCTCCGACGCCCGCCCGGGCCTCCTCGTCCAGGCCGTCGATCGCCTGCGCGAGGCCGCCGCCAGAGTGGCCGCCCAAGGCGACACCGGCCGCACCGTGTCAGATGCGCTCGGACCGCTCTGGGAGGTCGCCGACTATCTCGGTGCCTGGGCTCGCCACGCCGTGCGGGACCTCAGCCTCAGCTCGCCAAGGAAGAAGCCCGCAAAAAGCAACAGCACGTCAGGTGTTCAGCAGGAGCAAGGGCAAGAAATTGGGAATAATAAGCCCGTGGATTCTACTCTGCAACAAGAGGCTTTTGCATCTGATCCATCCATAGTCGATAATGCAAATGGGAGGCCGCTCGACATGCTGCAGTTTGACGAGGATGGCAATGATGCAGGAACCGGTGCTCAGGCCACGCTGGGGGTGGGGGATGCTCGGCTGGAGAGACTGGTGTCCAAGCACAGGCATCGGCGTGACCGTGCGCAGAATGATATTGATGGCCCATTTCAAGGTGGTTCTACTAGGTTTTCCGCCGAATCCATAGAGTCATCTTTGCTGGAGAGGACGCTTGAAATCAGGGACAGGTCCTACAGGTTCAAGATTGAGTGCCGAGGCGAGGGTGGTAGCCAGGTGAGCGAAGCACAAGACAGGGCTGATGACCGCTTTGTCGATAATGCTGCTGGTTTGCATCCTGTATATGATGATGAAAGCGCTCCTGCTGATTCGGATGGCGAGGAGTTCAGCCAAAACGTCAAGGAAGCTGCAGAGATCTTGAGGAAGGCCAGGGAATCCATGATGGCCATGGCTGACGAAGAGACTGCAGATGCACTGCTGTACAAATCAGCTAGGCTCCTTTCCACAGCTGTAGCTTTGAGGCCAACAAGCCTGGTGGCAGTGGGTCAGCTAGGGAACACGTACCTCCTCCACGGAGAGCTCAAGCTCAAGGTTAGTCGCGAGCTGAGGACATTCTTGGCCAACAGCGGTGCTTTTCTGAGTGGAAGGGAGCGTGTTTCACGGTCCAGGAAGGTAGATAGGAGAATCTTAAGCAGAGAGAGCATTTCATCCGCTCTTGTCGATGTATGTGAAGAATGTGAAAGCCTCCTTGTTGAGGCTGGCAGAAGCTACAGGATGGCCCTCTCGATTGATTCAGGTGACGTCAAGGCATTGTACAACTGGGGACTGGCACTTATTTTCCGGGCACAATTACTTGCTGACATCGGACCGGTATGAGCTGCAATTCTTTTGGTAACTATGGTGAATTGGAAGGTCTTAGTTTATGCTCTAGGAATTCAAACTGCCAATAATCAATATCCACTTAGAAAAAAAAAGGGTCTGAGGAACAGCGTCAATCTGCTAGTAAAATCCAATTTTACTCTATGCCTTGCTATTTGTGACAGATTACTTGCAATGTGTTCATGCTGATTGCATTTTACTTGAAACATTTGATGCAGGAAGCTGCAGTCGATGCTGACCGGGTGTATCTGGCTGCAATTGATAAGTTTGATGCCATGTTGTCTAGAAGCAACACTTATGCTCCAGAAGGTTTTATGACAATGCTCTGTTGTTAGCCATGTTTGGTGGTTTTGGTTGGATTGGATATGTTTGCTGATGCAGAACTGTTATGGCACTGCAGCTCTCTACAGATGGGGCACTGCACTGCAGCAGCGGTCCTATCTGCGGCCTCGGAATAGCAGGGATAAGGTGAGGCTTCTGGAGCAGGCGAAGAGCTTGTTCGAAGATGTGCTATATGTGGAAGCAGACAACAAGATGGTGAGGGAGGCGCTGTCATCGTGCATATCAGAGCTCAACTACCATGGCCGGTGGTTATAGACGGTTGGTTGCTTTGGCGGAGCAGCTCCGGGCCTGCCTATATGAGCTACCTATCAGGAATCAGGATTGCCAGATGAATCAATATAAGCAGCTAATATCTGATTTACAGGACAGTAGTTTGCTCTGTCTATTCTGCTTGTAGCAATTAGCAAGCTGAGAGAAACATACGATACAGTGCAATAGGCCTTTTTGTATGGAACATGTGGTTGAATCGAATAATACAAATACGAATGAATAAAATGTGCCTTCGATTTTGAGCTGAAAGATGCATGCATGATGTGATCTGGTTGGTTTTCAGTTAAAAAGCGGGTTACACTACATCCGTACCATAGAACCTGAAATGAGATGGCAAAGACGACTCCAACAAAAAAAAAAAAAAAGATGACGATGATGACAGAACATATGCCAGCAAACATCTTTTCACAAATGGTAATAATGCAACATCTGTCCCATGCATAGCAAGAGTTTTGGTTTCTCTCTTTTCATGTTTGCAACAGACAAGCATAAAGCAATTATTAGTTGTCCTGTATGCAATCTCAGTCTGTTTCACGTTTGCAACTTTTGATTCAGGCTGCATTCGTGAGTCCTGTCACAAGTGACACACTCCAATCCTTGTCTCAGCAGATGGCGAGCGAATAGCCTGTGGGTGGGCTACAAGAACCTCTCGACCGTTGTTGCCAGCGTGGTGTCCGTGACAGCGCCGATCACCGTCTCCTTCCTCTCCCCGCTCTTGAAAATCAAGATGGTAGGGATGCTTCTGATGCCATACCTTGTTGCCACTTCCTGGTTCTTGTCAGTGTTGAGCTTGAGGCACCGCAGCCTGCCAGTGTATGCTTTTGCCACGTCCTCGATGATAGGGTGCATCATACGGCACGGGCCACACCATGGTGCCCAGAACTCGACAAGCACCGGAGACTCAGAGCAAAGGACGAGGTCATCCCAGGTCGACTCTGCTACATCCAGCACTGTAAAAAGGAAGAATGGTTAGCCATGTCAAATCTCAGTCATCACAGCAGCTAACAAATTTGCGTTAAATGCAAACTGAACTCGTGGTGGGTGTGACAAAGGCACCACAAGAGAAGCAGGTTGTGGGAACACATGTGGATTCATACACCACAAGGGCACAGGAAGCCATCCCCCATCTGGACATCACCAAAACAACCAAGACAAGGATGCAATCACATGATATTCGTGAGAACCTCCCTAACAAGGTTTGTTTACTATGTATGGGCTACCTAATAGGTGTGCTAATGCTGCACTATACTGAATGCTCAGGAAATGGCAAGAGACAATGCAATGGCGAATGCCATGAAGTGCTACCATAGATGTCAAGACTCTGCAGGAATGCACCTGATGTACTGCTTAAGCCGAAGAAGAGCACTTTTTTATTTTATAATCAATGGGAAGAGTAGCAAATTAGCTAGCTAGCTACGCATGCACGCACACACTGGATTCATTATCTGATGATAGTTAGCTAGCTAATAACTCATTATCTGATTTGGTCCAGCTAGTGGGATAATTCAATAATTGTTACCTAAAGCTCAAGCTAACAATTAGCTAGTCTATTATCTAAACATGTTTGGATCCAAAAGAGATAATTGTTACCTAAAGCTCAAGCTACTATCTATAGGGATCCAAACAGGACCTCAATAGAGGAAAAGGGAAGAATAAACACTGTTAGTCTAGATAGATTATGAGTAGAGCAGGTAAAAACATCATTGTAGAGTAAAGTAATTCAATTCATAAGCAGGCAGCTGCTAACGTAGTAGTAGTCCATAGTCCATACCACGCAATGATTACCACTGAAAAAGTAATAGGTACTAGGGCCAGACAGTGATTGATAAACTAAGCACAGCAATCTGCAGTACATATTACACTCCCCCAGTAGCCGCGGCGGCGGCGGTCCAACGACCCAATTGGATTCAATTAAGGATCGGATCGGTTTGGTAGGAAAATGAAAATCTGACCGAGGCGATTCATAGGTCTTGAGCCGTTAGCTGTTGCTGCAGCAAGGAGGAGCACAGGATCCGGGGTCTAGAGATAGTTACCGAGTTGGTGGTCGATGGCGGCGGAGGTCTTGCTGTCGCCCTCCTCGTGAGCCTTGGCCTTGCAGCGGAGGGACGCGGAGGTGGCGACGGCGCCTGATAGCTGCGGTATGGGACGCAAGCGGAAGGAGAGGAAGGCGGCGGCAGTGCGGGAATGACGCGGGCGCCTGGTGCCGAGGGTAGCTGTGGCCGCGGCGGCGATAGTCTCGGTGCCCATGCCCATGGGAGGCTAAGGATGGTCGCGAGGAAAAGAAATCCGCTGCGGAGCGGAGACACCAAAAGAAGTGGGGAATGGGCGTATTAGCATGCATAAATTAAAACTTAATATAAAATACTTAATATAAAACAACTACAAACAGGGCGTTTGGTCTAGTGGTATGATTCTCGCTTTGGGTGCGAGAGGCCGCGAGTTCGATTCTCGCAACGCCCCTACGTTTTGCTTCTTTTCCTCTCATAATATACTTTTATTTACTTTGAGATCAAATGAATTTCAGTGTGCATAACTTTTTAACATAAATTGCTGAAACAGACCATCAAGATTAAACTATTTTTACTTTTAGTAAACCGTATGTATATTTTAGAATAACATAAGATGTTCGGCTATCTTCTATTCCTTTCATCCCTAAATAAGAATCGCTTCGCTTCCCAAGAAATAATCGTTGATAATTTTAATAAATAATAAATATCATTGATTAATATCATAATTAGTATCATCGAAAAGATCTTTGAATCTATTTTTTAAACAAAATTATTTGGGAATATACATATTACATATATTTTCTATAGGCGTAATATTGGCCCCGATTTCATCGAAAGATCAAATATTTTCTAATAAATCCGCCCGACGCCGACATATATCCATTAGCACAAATAACTTTTGACATTTTTCTATAGTCCATGTTTGTTTATTTCATAACTAATTATTATTGCATGCTAAATTCATAAAAAATTTTGTGTAGCCTCTTCATGATGTACTCTACCTAGGAAAAATATGAAACCTAGAAAATAAATAGTTTTTGTATATTTTAAAATTACCTTATTTAATTAATAAATGTAACTTCTATGATTTTTGCAATCAAAATAAATATCCAAAAATTATAAAAATTGATTTGTAGTCCTTTATAATGATATCAACCTATATAGAAGGGGATTAGGATAAAACTTAAAACTCAAAATTAATTAAAAAAAGGGGGAGTTTTAAGTTTTGAGTTTTAAGTTTTAGTTTTGAGTTTTGAGTTTTAAGTTTTATCCTAATCCCCTTTTCTTAACTAAATAATTAATAAAACTTAAAACGTAAAACTTAAAATTAATTAAAAATGGGAGTTTTAAGTTTTATCCTAATCGTCTTCTATATAGATTGATATCATTATAAAGCCCACAAATCAATTTTTATAATTTTTTGGATATTTATTTTGACCTCAAAAAAAATCATAGAAGTTGCATTTATTAATTAAATAGGGTAATTTTAAAACATATAAAAACTATTCATTTTCTAGGTTTCATATTTTTTCTAGGTAGAGTACATCATGAAGAGGCTACACAAAAATTTCCATGAATTTAGCATGCACCAATAATTAGTTATAAAATAAACAAATATCAAGCATTTATGGAAAAATGTCAAAAGTTACCGTGGTTAATGGAGTGAAATCAAAATCTTTAGGATGAGATTGAACCGAAATTGAAAGTTTAGGGGCCAAATTGGCCCAAGATATGTTGGGTCAATTTGATCTTTTTATGTTCAAGGGCTAATTTAGCTATTAGCCTTTTCTATAAATCAAGTCTATGGCACGCATTCCACATCGACAGTTATTTAGAGACAAAAGGAGTACCTTCCGGATACACTCACGTATAGATGTGACCTAAATTCATGATCCCATAACTTAGAGCAATTCATGTTTCATATATGATGTGACCTAAATTCATGATTGTAGCCATAACTTAGAGCAATTCATGACTAGTGCTGATCGGTAGATATTCTAATCCCAAGATATGTTGTCTCAAAATCTTTTATGTCTTGTTTCTTTACCTAGACTCTGATCATCATCATATAGTTAATTAAAAAACCTGCGTCTAGCGATGATTGATACATAGTTTAATTCTAAGATGTATTGGACTACTTATATATGACCCAAATCTCAAGTTGCGTGTTGATACATAGTTTCATTTTAACCTGGATAATATACTTAAATTTTATGACAAGTTGTTAAATTTGATTAAAAAAGTCAAACGTCTTATAATTTAGAACGGACGGAGTAGCTATCTGCCATAATAATATATTAATTGTTAGCTCAACCCTTAGATAATAGCTATTCCACTATTCACTGACCCAAATCAAATTATGGGCTTAAATAATGTTTTTTTCTTGGAAAACGTTTATTTTTCTTCCCTTAACTTTCGCAAAAGTTCACTTTTCCTCTCTAAATTTTAAAACCGGACAAATAACCCTCCTCAACTTTTCAACCCATGCACTTTACCTCCCTAGAGTGGTTTTGATGGTGGTTTTGCTATAGTAACAATGGTCTTGTCTTTTTCTTTTTTATTTATTTTAGCTGAATTTTTAAAAAATCATAATAAATCACAAAAAATCATAAAATAGAAGATCTAATTTTATTAGACTCCACATGAGTAGATCTATGCAGTGAATATATAATATGGTATGTTTTCATACAAAGTTTTTGCTACTATTTTTTATTTATTCTAGCTAAATATTTGAAAAAATATAGTAAATTATTTAAAAATCATAAAATAGAAAGTTCAATTTTGTTGGACTTCGCATGAGTACATCTAGAAAGTGAATATATAATATGGTGTGCTTTGGTTCAATAAAATAATTATAAAAGCTACAATTATGAATTATTTTAATTAATTACAGAAAAGTATAGATTGAAAGTTATAACAAGAATTTTGTACTAAAGTATATTATATTATATATTTACTTGTAAATCTACTCATGTGGAGTCTAAGAAAATTAGATTTCCTATTTTATAATTTTTCTGTAGTATACTATGATTTTTCAAAGGTTCAGCCAAAATAAATAAAAAGGAAAAAAGACTAGCAAAAACTCTATAATAAAACATACCATATTATATATTCACTGTGTATATCTATTTGTGTAGAGTCCAATAAAATTAGATTTCTTATTTTATGATTTTTTGATTTATTATGATTTTTCAAAAATTCATCTGAAATAATTAAAAAAGAAAAAGACAAAACCACTGTTACTATAGCAAAACCACCATCAAAACCACTCCAGAGAGGTAAAAAGCGCATGGTTTAAAAAAAAAGTTGAGAGAGGTTGTTTGTCTAGTTTTAGAGTTTAGAGAAGAAAAGTGGATTTTCAAAAAGTTAAAGGAGGAAAAATAGACTTTATTTTTTTACTATTTTTTTTTTTGGAAATCTTTTTTTTTTTTTTTTTTTTTTTAGAAACGAAAATCTAGTAACGAGATACGAAAAGAATAAGGAAATGGCCCAATCCAATCCAAAAGTGGCCGAAAGAAAAAAATGTTGAGGCAGCCCAACGCTATCCCCTTCTTCTTCCTCACTTCACTTGCCATTTCTCGCTGACCTCTAACCCTAACCGCCCATGGGCAAGGGCCCTCTTCTTGCCGTTGCCACCCCCACCTCCACCTCCACCTCCGTCGCTGAGGCGCCGGTGTTCCACCCCACAGAGGAGGAGTTCGCCGACCCTCTCGCCTACGTCGCTCGTATCCGCCCCCTCGCCGAGCCCTACGGCATCTGCCGCATCGTCCCGCCGTCGTCATGGTCCCCGCCTCATGCCCTCGACTTCAACTCTCTCTCTTTCCCCACCAAGAGGCAGCCCATCCACCGGCTCCTCGCCCGTCCCGCCCCCGCTGACCCCGACACCTTCCTCCTCGACTATCGCCGCTTCCTCAGGGCTTCCTCCGCACATCGCCGGGGCCGCAGGAAGGGCCTTCCCAAGTCGCCCGCTCTCTCGGATGGTCGCCCGCTCGACCTCTGCCGCCTGTTCCATGCTGTGAAGCGCTTTGGCGGTTACGACGGTGCCTGTGAGGGGAAGCGCTGGGGCGACGTGGTCCGCCTCGTTGACGACAGGGCGCCAATGCACATATCAGAGTGTGCCAAGCACGTGCTTGCGCAGCTATATTACGAGCATCTTTATGACTACGAGAAGTTCGCCAACCGATTGGTGTCACAGGATGGGAACAAGGGAAAGCAGCCAGGGGCTGAATCTGATGATCAGCCATCGGTTTCTGGTTCACAGGATGAAGAGAGCAACAAATCTGATACCGGGGAGATGGTTGAGGAGGTTACAGGTGTTAAAAGCCGGAAAAGGAGAAATGCCTTAGGCAGAGGGGTGTCTCATGGTCGTTATGGAAGTGGTGGTGACATCACTGGAAATAATGTGGCATCTGCTGGTGCTCGGAATCGGAAGAGGAGGAATTTTGATGCTGCGGTTACTGCAGTCAATGAGGCGCCTGCTGGTGTCCGGAAGCGGAAAAGGAGAAACTCTGATGCTGCGTCTACCGTGTTTAATAATGATGAAGTGGATCAAGTCTGTGAGCAGTGTAGTAGCGGGTTACATGGGGATGTCATGCTCCTATGTGATCGCTGTGATAAAGGCTGGCATCTGTACTGTTTGTCACCACCGCTCGAGCGAGTGCCTCCAGGGAACTGGTATTGCTCAGATTGCCTGAACTCTGATAGAGATTGTTTTGGATTTATCCAAAGGAGGAAATCCTGCTTGCTTGAGACTTTCCGGCGGTTTGACGAGAGGGTGAGAAAGAGATGGTTTGGGCAGAGGAATCCCAGCCGTGTTCAAATTGAGAAGCAGTTCTGGGATATTGTGGAGGGGAAGGTAGGGGAACTAGAAGTTATGTATGGGAGTGACTTGGACACTTCAGTTTATGGGAGCGGGTTTCCTCGTCTTGGTGATCCAGTTCCATCATCTGTGGATCTAGAGACGTGGCAAAAGTACTGTTCAAGCCCATGGAATTTGAACAATTTTCCAAATCTGCCTGGCTCAGTTCTTAGGACAGTCAAGGATAAAATTGCTGGTGTAATGGTCCCGTGGCTCTACATAGGGATGCTATTTTCATCATTTTGTTGGCATGTTGAGGACCATTGTTTCTATTCAATAAATTATTTGCATTGGTACGCATAACACCACCCCCCCCCCCCCACCACCCCACACACACACACACAACTAACTTCTTGCAATTCTTGCAAATAGTAAGAATTGGTATGATTGAGTCTTTCCCATCTATGTCTTGCTACACTGTTATCTTATGATTAATTTTGGAAGACATGTAAACCTGTTTGTCTTAAATGTTTTGAGTAAGACAGTGCCAATTACAGAACTTTATATAGGTAGATTTGTAAATAAATTTAACGCTAAGGACATCCAGAAGTTACCTTCCTTATTCTGTAGTTGAAGATAATTTGGAACAGATTGCAGAAACCTGCATGTACCATTCATCGAACATTCATGGGCCCTCTGCTTTCATGCTTGCAGTAGATATGCAGTTTTCATTTTGCGCAAAAAAAGGATATGCAGTTTTCATCAATTAATATTTTTTTCTGGTTCATAGGTTAATTTCATTAGTTCTGAAAATTTTATAGAGCTCATTAAGAAATGCCCCCATTTTTTAACTGATCATGATCCATTTAGGATCATTTATCTAGGTCAAGACATCGAGTGGTTTGTGTGAAAACTAATCTTCTATATTCCATGCTTTCCACTTTCAATATTTATGTGTTATTGCTGATTATTAGACATAAAAAAGAAACACAATGACTCCCTCCATTGCAAATTATGTCATTCCAACTTTTCTTGGAGTCAAAGCATCTCAAGTTTGACCAAAATATATACAGAGAATTACAAAGATTTATGACATCAAATAGGTACTATGAAATATAATTAATGAAGAATTTAATGATACTTATTTAGTATCACAAATGTTATTATTTTATTTTATTATATAAATGTGGTCAAACTTTAGATGCTTTGACTCTCCAAAAAAGTTAGAATGACATAATTTGGGATGGAAGGAGTACCTTGGAATGAGTAGTTCCACACTTCCACCATGATCAAGTACTGTGAAGGATGTTACTGCCCATAAGTTGAGAAACCATGTACAGAAGGCACCTTCATTAGTTTCTGATAGTAAACTTGAGTACCCAACTAACAAAACAATGTGTGGATAGGTTTACATTGGAAATCAAACAGTAAAAAACAAAAAGAAGAGAAAAGCAATTGTTGTCGTGTTCATCTACTTTAAGAGCATCATGTGTCATTAGCATTAGGTAAACTTCTGGTAATGAATGACAAATTTATTTCACAAGAATTATAGACTTACTTGACCCACAGTGCTGCATGAATCTATGCACCAGTATCATATATCGTATTCCTGTTCCTCAGTAATCGAGCATGAAGCTTGATGCTTAAAAGACTTCTTTTATCTGGGTAAAGAGCCTTGAGTTCAATGCAGTCTCCAATTTATTTTCTAGCATTTTTGTAGCAGCACATGATTGCATGCACACACTATAGACAAAAAGCTCCTAGTCAACACTACGGTGGCATGCTTCGGTGTGCCATTGAAGTCTGTGCAAGAGTATTTGTCGTGGTTATCTTATGATGCTATGACCAGGAGACAATATCCTTGAAAAGCACATAACAAAATATCCTTGAAAAGCACATAACAACATATATTCCTGGACAGGAAAAGAGTCTAAAACATCATGTATTTTTGAATGGATGAAATGTTCTGATCTTATATAAGTTGTATGTTAACAAAATATGTAGTCACTTCATCGTATATCACAATGTGATTATTCTTTTTATGCTTCAGGGGTGAGCCAAAATGTTGGTATGGGGTGCCTGGAGCAAAAGCAAATGACTTTGAGCAGGTATATTACATCATTGCTGACAATATCAATCTCTCTGTTCATAAAACTGCAATATTCTGATGTACGGTTATCAATCTTCACACATTAGGAATAACTATTGTTCTTGACTTCTTGTACAACTCTACAATCTTTGAATTTTTCTGTCTTAGTAGCTGGGGATTGGAGTTCATTTTCCTCAAATACGCAGGAGCTGTGTGTCATTTCATTAAGAGAGGAAAAGGTACAAAGGACGATGTAGAAAAGCAGCCTTGTCCAAACAAACACACAACACACACCCATCTAGAAGCAGAAATTCTGATGCACCTTGCCAATACAAATTGTGCTATATTTACTAGAAAGAAGTCCATTTTCGGCCCCTCGACTCTTATTTGTCAAATTTTGACCCTATCTCCAATATCATAAAAAATGGTATCTCAACTATCAGTACCGTTCAGTTTTGACCTGAGATTGTCATTCTCTCTCTTTGCATTGTCTCGTTAGCCAAAAAACAAGAGGCAACTGCAAACTGCTGCTAAGTTGTCTAAAAATCAATGAAAATAGGCTCTAATTCAAAATGAAACAGTATTGATAGTTTGGTTGCTAAATTGTGATGCTATTAGAGTTGAGGGTCAAAATTCGACAAAAATAAGAGTGGATGTGACAAGAATGGGCTTCATTCTTTTTTTACTACTATAAGCAATTACTATTTATCGGAAAATATTAATGGTTATAGTACTAGGGGGTAATTAACGAGTTATAGATCAATTTTTGATCCATATACATTCTTGTTTGAATTCTTTGTTTCTGTTTGCTCCTCTGAAAGAGGAGGCGTGCAATAATAATACATTGTCTTTAGTATTACATTGATACATTGATATTAGGGGAAAACATACAATGTTATCCACTTACCCTGTGATTTTTGTTACCAAAATCCTGCTCACAGCTGTCTGCAAGAATTGCTAGTTCTATATTATTCGTAATTTATGTTTAATATATACAACTGCAGGTTATGCGCCAGGCCTTACCTGATCTGTTTGATGCACAACCGGACCTGCTTTTTCACCTTGTCACAATGCTGAATCCATCTATTTTACAAGCAAATAGCGTTCCGGTTTATAGTGTGATGCAGGTTGGTGCAAGCTTTGTTTCCTCATCAGATACATTTTGATAAAAGTGGTATTCATGGATGTTTGTTGACATGATCTTAGCATTGTTCAATGATATGGATTTTTGTCTTCTCACTCTTAAAATTCTGCATATGCATAATTGTACAATTAATTTCCTTTACTGGTTTTGTTCCGTATGTCAAGCTACCGAAATTAAATATCACTGGGTTTTCTTAGGTTTAGAAGATAACTGAGCCTGGCTCATCTGGCTGGAGGTGTGTGTAAATTCCTATCACTCAGGTTCGAGTCCTCTTCGACTCGAATTTGGGTGCCTATTTCTTCATATTTGTAACGCTGTCAAGTTCGTTTTAGGTTGGTTGAGTATTCTTTTATCTAAAAGCTAGAGTATTCGATTTGATATTTCTTGAAAAACATGCCAGTAGTCCCAAAATTTGTCCAAGGGTGTTATCGAGGTCCCCAAACTATTAATCTGGAGTTTCATCATGTCCCTATACTTGGTAGGTGGTTTACCTGACATCCAAACCTGTGGTTTACCATTTCAATGCTAACGTGTATGCTAACAAGGTGTGATATGCTGACATGTATGCTTAGAAGGCGTGTTATGCTGACATGTATGCTAGCAAGGTTTTAAACATTAATTTGATGTTAGGGATGCCAAGTAGGTGGATTAACACTGAGTAGGAAGGTTTTCATTAGGGACTTGAAACTTCAAATTAGTAGTTTGCAGACCTAGATGACATCCCCAGAAAGGTTTTAAGGATTGGCTGTATATTTCACTTGTCCTCTTCTTTGTTTGTTGCCATTCATCAGGAACCTGGAAACTTTGTCATTACCTTCCCCAGGTCATTCCATGGTGGCTTCAATTTAGGTAATTCAGGCTAGTCATTTCCCTCAGATATTATCATGTACCAAATTTTTAAATGTATCATTCAAAGTTCAGGTTTGAACTGTGCCGAGGCTGTAAATTTTGCCCCTGCGGATTGGTTACCTCATGGTGGAATTGGGGCTGATCTATATCGTTTATACCGTAAAGCACCTGTTTTGTCACATGAGGAGCTTCTGTATGTGGTTGCAAAGGTTAGAAAGTTCTGACTCCCTCCAATTAAATCCATGTCATTTTAGGTTTCCTGCCAGGCTTTTTTTAGCTTTGATGATCAATATATATATATATATATATATATATATATATATATATGAAATAAATAGACTGAACAGGTAGTAGGGTTGTGTTCGCATCTAGGGTGTGCGCCCCTGCCGTGGGGATGTACTTTCCTTCATAGCTCTTGCTGCTGAGGAAGAATGGGTGCGGGGTGCTGGCAAGGACAGGAGCGGCCGGCTGGTGGGGGCGTCGTCCAGCGAATGTGGGGCAGGGGCATGCACGATTGGCTTGCGGGTTGATGGGAGCGGTGTGTGCGTAGGGGCAGGGGTGCGTGGCTGGCTTCGACAAGCATGGCGCTGGCGTCCATACCAGTCCTCGCGTGTCCATGACCTGCTCGACAAAATGCCTTAACAGGAAGCTGCCTAATCAGCATGCCATGTCATTGCTAGATGCATACGTGTGTTACTAACCTTGGAAATGGCAGAAGATAATCCTCCATTAGTGGAGATAGCCATATATTATAGAGCCTCATGGGCTATATGGGCCTATAGGTAGGGCCTTGATATACACTTAACACCCCCCTTCAATCTCAAGGTGGAAGCGGAGGATCTGAAGCATTGAGTTTGATCAGATGAAGCCGATGTTGCTCTCGAGTTTGGGCTTTAGTAAAGAAATCAGCCAGTTGCAACTCAGAGGGTACATACTGAGGATCAATTGTCTTTTGATGACAGTGAGAACGAGTGAAGAAGGCATCAACAGCTCATGTTTGACAGGATCATTGGCAATTTGGATGGCTCCAGTGTTATCACACAAAAGAGTTGTGGGTGCATCACAAGAAATACCAAAATCAGCGAGTAACCATCGAAGCCATACAATCTCTGCAGTGGTAGTAGCAAGTGCTCGAAGTTCTGCTTCTGTACTAGAGCGAGACACAGCAGCTTGCTTCTTGGACTTCCATGCAAGAGGACAAGAACCAAGAAGAATGCAATAGCCTGTAATAGAGCGGCGATCCGTCGGGTCACTTGCCCAAGTGGAGTCCGAATAAGCATGAAGCTGAAGTGGACTGTCACAAGCATAAAACAAGCACCGAGATGATGTCCCCTTTAAATATCGTAGCACACGAAGCAAATGACCAAAATGGACAGAAGTAGGAGCACTCACAAACTGACTTAAAATGTGAACAGCATGAGCAATGTCAGGTCGAGTAACTGTAAGATAAACAAGGCTGCCCACAAGATGCCGATATCGAGAAGGATCCTCAAGAGGTGTTCCATTGGTTGCACGAAGTTGCAAGTGCATATCCATTGGTGTTGCAGCTGTGCGAGTATCAGTAATGCCTGAACGGACAATAAGGTCGTATATATTTTGGCTGAGGTAATATCCATTAGTAGAATGTGAAACCTCAATGCCTAAGAAATAACTGAGAGGACCCAAATCAGACATTTGAAATTGCACACCAAGTTGCTTCTTCACATGGGAAATAGTGATACGTTCCATGTCATCACCGGTAATTAAAATGTCATCGACATATAGAAGGAACAAGGTGCGCCTACGTGGAGAGAGGTGAATAAATAGAGTAGGGTCATGTGCACTAGGTGAAAACTAGCAGCCCGTATCACAGAAACAAATCTCTCAAACCAAGCACGAGGGGCCTGTTTAAGACCATATAAGGCACGACGAAGACGACAAACATACCCTAACGGAGCATCAACACCTGGGGGTGGCTGCATGTAAACTTCTTCATTTAAGTCACCATAAAGAAAAGCATTCTTAACATCCATCTGAGAGATAGCCCAATTTGATGTAGTAGCCACTGCAATCAGTGTACGAATGGTTGTCATATGAGCAACAGGTGCAAATGTCTCATCATAATCACATCCTTGAGCCTGCTGAAAACCTCTAGCAACAAGTCTAGCTTTATAGCGCTCTATAGAACCATCAGATTTTCTCTTAATCTTGAACACCCACTTAGATGTTATGGGAACAGCATGTGATGGCAATGGAACAAGATCCCAAGTCCCTTGACGATCAAGAGCAGCAAGTTCCTCACACATTGCAAGCTGCCATTCAGGAATGCTAGAAGCTTCCTGATATGTGGAGGGTTCATCAACAACAACATTCACAGATGGAAAACCATACTTGTCAGCAGGCCCGATAGTAGTGCGGTTCCGAAGATTATATCTTGGACCAACCTGTAACTCATCAGATAAAACTTGTGAGTTGTGACTCATTAGCAACATTAGAAACATCAGCAACGGGATCGTCGGGACTGGCCAAGGTGGTAGAGGTAGAGGGAGGAATAGTGGGACCTTTGGGACGACGAGTGTAGACATGGGTAATGGGTGGTTTAGATGGAGGTGGAGGGCTCTCATGTGTAGAAATTACATGAGGTGGAACAGAGGAGGATGGTGCAGGAGCATCAACTCCAAAGGAATTAGTAGGAAAACACAGAAAGGAGGTGGACTCTGTAGGGGAATATGAAGGTTTCGTAGGTGGGTTATAAAAGAAAGGGCGATCCTCAACAAAGCTCACACCACGAGAGATAGGTATACGACGAGATGTAGGATTGCAACATCAATAGCCCTTATGCTCAGGACTATACCCCACAAAGACACACTCAACAGATTGGGCGGTCAACTTTGTTCGCTCGCGAGGTGCAAGCAAAACATAGCATGTACATCCAAACACTCGAAGATGATCATAATTGGGAGGAGTACCAAAAAGTACTTCACCAGGACTTTTTCCTAATAATTTGGATGAAGGTTGTCTATTGATGAGATAGGCAGCGGTAGAAACAGCTTCGCCCCAAAAATGAGGGGACAAATGAGGAAATTAGAAGGGTTCGCGCAGTTTCTATGAGATGACGGTGTTTGCGTTCAGCAACACCATTTTGAGCATGTGCACCAGGACAGGACAGCTGAGCAAGCGTGCGCTCAGAGGTCAAAAATTGGCGAAAATTATCAGATAAATACTCACCACCAGAGTTAGAGCGGAAAACTCTGATAGGAGTAGAGAACTGAGTGTGAACCATACGCGCATAAGACTGATAAATAGAGTACAGCTGAGAACAATGTTTCATGAAATATATCCAAGTATAACGAGAATGATCATCAATAAAAATCACATAATATTTGTGACCACCCTTGGAAGCAAAAGTTGCAGGACCCCATATATCGGAATGAATAAGATCAAAAGGTTTAGTAGAATGAGAAACACTAGAGAAATTTAGGAGTTGTATTTGCTTGCCATGTTTGCAACCCTTACAATGAAAACTAGACAGATGTATGACCTAGACAACCTTTATTGACTAATGTTGACAAACGGGACCCACATAAATGACCAATACGATGATTCCACATGGCGAAGGACGAGGTGGATGAAGATGGAGCGGACGACACACGAGACGTGGATGTAGTGGAAGGAGGAAGGCGCAAGGAGTCCAAAATGTAGAGGCTAGGAGCACCTTTACGGCGATGGCCAGTCCCAATCACAGTCCCGCTTCGACGATCCTGAATGAAACAAGATGAGTCATCAAATCCAACAAAACAATTTTGATCAGTAATCTGTCCTACTGATAGAAGATTCATGTTCAACTGAGGTACAAGAGAAACATCAGGGACATAAAAATGAGAATTGCAAACAGAACCCTGATGAGTGATGTGACAAGATGTACCATCAGCAGTCTGAATAGAGGCACCATCCAGGACTGACTTGCAAGCAACAAAGTGGGACTGATCAGATGTCACATGGAAGGAAGCACCCGAATCAAGAACCCAAGACGTCGAGGGAGCACTGACAGGTGAGGCTGCAGCAATAGAAACTGAACATCTAGAAGTGGAGCCAGTACCACGACCACGGGCAGCACGACGGGCACGATACTCAGCCAATTTCTGAGGGTGTTGGACAAAACAATTTTCTGGAAGATGACCAGTCCTGCCACAATGCTTGCAAGGCTCTGAAGAGATGGCTTTTGGTGCACCAGACCTCTGCGAGGCTGCCAACACACTATGAGGCACAGAGACAGAAGAAGCAGACAGAGACTGAAGACGTGTTTCTTCTGCAAGTAAATCAGTCAAAGCCTGTGCCATAGTGAGATTAGAGGAATTATGAAGCAACCAAGTGCGAATGGAGTCATATTCAGCCCGAACTCCCATAACAAATCTGTATGTAAGGAACTGCTCAATGAAAACAAGAGCTGTACAATTCTCTGCGGCTGTACATTGAGGTACCATGGCGATCAAGGAACCCATCAAACGATCAAAAGCAGAGTAGTACTCATCAATGGACATATCTTTCTGCTCAATGACATGAAGTTGTTGCATAAGAGTATGCTGCAGAGCACCACTATCTTGAACATAGCGTTTCTTCAAGTAAGACCACATGGGCTTTCCTGTCTTAAACTTACGAAGACTCATGATCATAGTTGGCTTAACGCTATTGACCATGGCTGCCATCACTTTTCCATCATTGATCTCCCAGGTTTTCATAGCAGCAGCATTACTACCATCAGATCATCAGTCAAATGAAAATAGAGACCACAGCCCATTAATGCAGTCTCAACATGAGAAGGCCCACTCTGGATAGTTCTGACCATATAAAGTGATGTTGATAACAATTGCATTGATCTGAGACATGGCTGAAAGGGCTACTGGCAGCAGACCAACAGGGAGACTGACAGCAGATCAACAGGAGAGGAAGGCAGGAATCAGTTACCACCATTGCAGAAGAAGAGAACCTCTGGTTCCTCTGGTGTGCGGACAGGCAACAGAGAAGACCACCACGCACGGGCGGACAGCAGGAAGCCGAGCAGAGCAGGAGAGATCGCGAGACAGCCGCGCACTCCTGTGGGCGAATAGCTGCGCGCGGGAGGGCGGACAGTCGCGGGCGGGTGGAAGTCGTGCGCATGCAGGCGAAGAAGCCCCGGCGGCGCGGCTCCGTGCGTGAAGACAGGCGGATGAAGAAGGCCCCGCGACGTGGCCCCGCGGATGAACGGCGACGGGCCGATCCGCGTGAACAGAGAAGCCACGATGGGCGGCAGACGGCGGCACACCCGAACGGCGTGCACCAACCGGGGAAAAAAAGGATCTTGGGTGATTAGGGATCAGATCAGCCCTAATTCGACCCCAAATCCTTGCTTTGTTACCATGTTACTAACCTTGGAAATGACAGAAGATAATCCTCCATTAG
This sequence comes from Chrysopogon serrulatus, assembly GCA_015844335.1. NCBI lineage: Eukaryota > Viridiplantae > Streptophyta > Magnoliopsida > Poales > Poaceae > Chrysopogon > Chrysopogon serrulatus. The sequence continues at coordinate 40,814 of JADLZL010007627.1, read as the reverse complement.
TGGAGATAGCCATATATATATAGAGCCTCATGGGCTATATGGGCCTATAGGAAGGGCCTTGATATACACTTAACAACGTGGACCAGTATATATTTGCGGTGACCAACTTAAAAAGTTTAAGAACCCTAAAATCAACTTTTAGAGTTGATGGACCTATCTGAAACTCCCGCATAAGTTAATGTACCTTTGTTGCATTTAGCTCTTAATTTATTATTGTGTCATTAGCATCTTGGGCAACTGCCATGTGTAGCAGAACTGCTGCAGGGTGTGAAGTTATCTTCTTTGCCGCCTTTGTTGAGGATAATTACTAGCCACTGAAATGTTCAGTGACCATGCGATGCTTCTTATTGTTTCCTTTTTGTCTATAATACTATGTAGTATAATTTCAATAAAAAAGAAAGAAACAAAGCACAATGGAACAATGACCTGAACTAAGCAAAACCAATAGAGAGCACATCACATCACATTTGTTAGACGGGACGTCTTGGGCTTTGTGGCCAGGTATAGTTAGCAAGGCTATGCGCCTTGGACTCTAAGTCCGGCACGTATTTTTGATTGATGTGTACTTGGTAAGGGAGAGGACGCTTCTGTTTCTATAAGCCACCCCTGTCCCTACCTATATATACATGTGCCATGTATCTCTTTAATCATCAATCTACTGATTCTTGCCATATATTCTGCTTTCAACATTGTTTCATATCAGGATATACTAACTCTCTACTCATACAATTTTTCATGCCAAACAGTGAACGATTTTTTTAGTTCATTAGTTTTGGCCCTGGTCCCTAGAAGGTTAGAACCATGATAGTAACATCCTCGTCCTGTGTTGTCATGAATAAAATGGATGCCTGATTATATAAGACCATCTGTTTGAAGCACAATTTTGTATTATCTTTCTTGAACACACAGAAGAGCTGAGTATCATTATATCAAGAAGGCGGAGAGAACCCCTACAAAACCACACTTATACACACACTCCCCACAGGTATTCACCCATGCACTCCAATACAAAACAGATTAAAGATCACCCTTGCAACAAGAAACAAACCGACCCAAGACCAACCGGACCTAAACTCTCTTGGGCATCAGGGCTACTAGGACAAAATACCTCACGTTCCTGCCAAGACCCACAACTTCAACTTGTCCCTAGCAGTGACTAAAGACCGAAGCCAAATTTGGTGAATCTCCATAAAACACATGCCAGCCATTGTCCATAAACCGTCTTGAGGTATCTTGTAATGAATAGGTTTTGCATTGGTATTTTAATTTGCTGCACATTTTCTTATTATAGTAACTATAACATGCGTAATACTAGCTTCTTAACCCTAAATTCATGTACGTTATGTTGGACAGAATGGTGTGGATGCTGAGTCGCTTCCCCATTTGAAGGGAGAAATAGAAAGGCTTTTTGTAAATGAGGGAAGACGTCGAGCAGAGCTTTGGATTAATGGGATTGTCAAATCTAGCCAAATGTTGCCAAGGATTAATCCAAACTTTATTGGAAGTGAAGAGGTAGCTGTACAGCACTGTAAATTTCCATCCTATGTCCTGATAGCTTCATTTTGTTTCTTTTGATCAGTGTGAAACTTTTTATTGTGCAGGACCCTACATGCATTATTTGTCGACAGTATCTGTATCTTTCAGCAGTCTCCTGTAATTGTAGGCTGTCTTCTTATGTTTGCCTTGAGGTGTGTCTGTCTTGCAGAGTTATTAATTGGGAGGCTATCATGCAATTGTTTTGCCTATTCAGTTCTTAACCGTGCCATATTTATGTGCTCATTCATTTTTTATTTTTATATTGGACAACTCAATTCAGTATTTCTGATTTTCCCTGTAACAATGTTTAATGATCCATATTTCTTATGCAGTGATGTCAAATGTTCTGTTTAATGAGCCATATTTCTTATGCAGTGATGTCGAACATTCTTTTTATTAGATCTAAGTCAAGTATTTTAAGTATCATTGAATTTGTTTCTTTTTTCCAGCACTGGAAGCACCTTTGTGAATGCAGTCCAGAGAAGCATTGCTTACTTTATCGACACACCCTTGCAGAGTTGGGGGATTTAGTTTGCGAGGTCTCTTTGGTTAGCCCCTCAAGGGACAATTTTATGCCGAATCCACACTTGCTCAATGACGTTTATGTGCCGTCTAAAAAGGTTTGATATTGACTAAAATATATATTTTGAGTATCTGCATTTAGTTCTCTACTGACCAAAGAATGCATGGAGTGATTTGTGCATTTTTATAATTTATTATCCAATTACCCATGCTTCTTTTTATCATGAAAGCATGGCCATCTGATGTTTTAGTCTTGAAATTATGCCTTGTAAAGGATCAATATTATGCTCATCTGGGTTCTTGTTGTGTTCTCTTACTTACCTTTCTCTAAGGCATGCTTTATTTGCATTTTTTCTAGGTCAAAGGTCGCTGCATATCATATGCACAGCTTGCAGGAGATTGGTTTTCAAAATCTGAGCATATTCTCCAGATGCCATTCCTGGAAAGGTCTTATGCCACTGCCTTAGAAGAAGCTGAACAATTTCTTTGGGGTGACCATGCCATGGATCCTGTATGTTTCTTTGACCAAACATGCTGTGACTTTCTTACATGTCTTCAAGTATTATATGACTTATATTAACTGTAATACCGTGTACGCTGTAGGTCCGGAACATAACAGTAAGACTAACAGAGGCTATGAACTGGGCCTTGGGTGTTAGAAAATGTCTCTCCAAAATTGAGGACTTTCTGAAAGATGGTTGTTCTGAAAAAGTAAATTATGTGGAAATAGAAGAATTAGTTGCTATGAAATGTGCCCCGTGCTGTGAGCCTAGCCTTACAAAATTGCAGGTATGCCACCCTGGATACATTTTTAATTTGTACTTGGCCTTAAAATAACTGTGATTCAATTTCCCCTACCTGCAGGCATATGCAGAGGAAGGAAAAATGCTAATTAATGAAGTAAACAATGCGCTATCATCTTGCTCAACAGTAAGCCCCTTGTTAGAATTTACAGCCATACACTTCTCTTTGTAGTTGACAATTCTTCTGCCAACTCTTTCATGGAGCTCTTTTTACAATGTTTCTTGTCATGCTACCTTAGGTAGACAAATTGGAAACATTATACTCAAGGGTTTCAGAATTCCCAGTTAAGATAACCGAATCACTGACTTTGTTTCGGGAGTTATCTGCTGCAAAGGTATATGGTGTAAATACAGATCATCTCTTTCATATTTTTCTACATTATTAGAGGCATACTCTTCATTTTGTCCCGCATTCATTTTAGAAATAGCAATTAGCAAGTGTCTTAACTATTCCTTTTTACATCTTATTTTGGCTGCAGTCCTGGTTGAAGAAAGCAAGTGATTGCCTTGAACAGAATAAATTGGGTATTATTGACATAGATGTCCTCAATAAACTAAAATCAGAGGTTTGTCTTTTTCAGGAACCTTTTGCTGTCAACTTGATTTTTGAAGTTCATTTGATTTGCTCTGACATTCATATGTTTCTGCATAAACTCATACTCTGAACTATCATATTGACAATTCCTAAATCTGGCTAGATGATACAACTTCGAGTTCCACTCCCAGAGATTGATCTTATTTCAAAGCTGTGGAAAGATGCAGAATCTTGGCAAACACGTTGCCAATTATATCTTCAAGACTTCCCTGATCTAAAGGTGGCTTTCCACCCTCCTTTTTTTTCTATTATATATTTTTTTGGGATGAATTTAGATGTTCTATTCCTGTATTGTGAATGTTCCAGGAGCTGGAGGTTTTCCTCCTTGCTGCGAATGGTGCCAAGTTTAGCATTCCAGAGCTGAACATTCTTAAGCAACGTTACTCAGACTGTTGCTCTTGGGTGAATCGTGCCAAGAACATACTCGGAAAACTTTATGCTAGAAGTGACTATCACAATGTTGTTGAGGAGTTGACAGGCATTCTGAAGGAAGCAGAACTACTAGGAGTAAAAGGCATGCTGTTTAAATACTTACCCCTCGATAGATATTGCTGTATTTGATTTGGTTGTTTTGATCATTTTCACCAAGAGCTATTATCCTATGCAGTTGATGAATTGCCTATTGTGGAGAAAGAACTAAAGAGGTCCTCATGTAGGAAGCAAGCATCTGAGGTGTGTTTGGTAGTTTCTGCACCATTGTCTAGGGTGAACATATGTTTTTATGTCTAGACAGATTATGAATTTGATCATACATTCATTCATGTAATAGGCACTTGCAACAGTAATGCCAATGGAGGTGATTGAAGATGTTTTAAGAGAAGCTTCCATGTAAGTTTGTTTTTTTCATTAGCCTATAAGTATCCTTAGAAAGATTATCTAGCTCTGTGTCACTCTTAAGTTTCTTACCTGCCAGGCTAACTATTGAAGAGGAGCAACCATTTGATGATCTGTCTCGGATGCTCAAAGAGGCCACTGCCTGGGAAGAGAAGGCTAGATTTATTCTTGAGCAGTCAGCTTCTCTCTCTGAGTTTGAAGACCATATGCGGTACTAGTAGCCATGAAGTGAATTGATATGGTCTTGTGCTTTTGAATTGAATGTCACCCTACCAAATATATTCTTGAATTGCAGGTGTTCAGAGGGAATAAGAGTTTTCCTTCCGTCTAAACTGCATATGAAAGCAGAGATTGATATTGCTAAATTGTGGATAGACAAATGTGAGGCCTATTTGAGACCAAGCTGTGATAATGCATTTGGAGACTTTCTTAAAGTTGATGATATCAAGGTTCACAAAATCTGGCTCAGTAATATGAATAATTGTTTGTAGTGGGATACTTAACCTTTGTTCTTCATTCTATCACAGGATTTAATCAATCAGCCTGCAAATTTGAAAGTCATTCTTGACACTTCAGCACTTAATTCTGTTCTCAACAATGTTGAAAAATGGGAACGCGGTTCACTAAGTCTACTCAACAATTTTAGAACCTTACTTCATTTAAATGGTATTGGCTCTACAGTTGAGACACTTCAAAGAAAATTGGAGGAGCTGCAAGGTAAAATGAACACAGAAATAGAAATTGGATTATCTCTTGGTTTTGAGTTCAAGGTTCTTCGGGAACTGAAGGATTCTTTGTTGATGCTAAGATGGATATTGGATGCACTGTCTCTGTGCTGTATGATTCCTTCGTTGCAGGTAATTTGTTAGTCAATATAGGACTTTTTATACGTTTCTGGGAAAATAACTGCCCCATTCTTACTCATTATTTGAGTGTAACTATGAATTTAAAGTTTGGTCTTCTGTCTTAGGCTGTTTTATCTTCACAAGATTGTTTCTCGCTTTGACACATGCTTTTTCAATAGCCACAATTGTGTTGCGAACCTGCAAAGCAAAAGCAACTATTGTCCTTGTTTGCAAAGAGCTAAATTTGATCTTTCAGGATGTTGATAGATTAATTGAAGAAGCCATCCACCTTCCTGCTTGCTTATCAGATTGTTCTTTGGTTACATTGTTGATGAGGGCATTGTCTTGTCTAAGAAAAGCACTTAATTTGCTTCCTGGTTCTGAGACATCTGCAAAATCCAAATTGGAAGATGTTGAAAATGTTTTAGCAGAATTCAAGGTTAGTGTTTTGAAGTGGTCTGCCTTTTCTGTTTTCCATGCACTTGTTTTATGATTTATTTTATCATTTTTTTTCTCATCTCAGGAGGTTGATGTTCCTTATCCTATGATGACTGCCAAGCTGGAGGATTCTGTCAACAAGCATAAGTAAGCTAATTTTATCCAAAATGTGTATGCTAGTCATCTCAGATTTTTTGGACGAAACATGGAAGTTTGAGCCTTTCTGTATGTGACTTGTCAGTTCAGATATGTTTTAGAGTCATTACATTCATCCTAGTCTATCTTACTTCATATTTACAGTTGTCATCTGTACTTTTGTCATGTAATAGTAAATCTTCCCTTCTTTCAGTTTATGGACAGAGCAATGCAACACCTTCTTCATGTTGTCTGATGGCCAGTCGTGGGTTAGGCTGCGAAGTCTCAGAGTATGTGCTATTACTTTAGATTTGCAATATATCATCCACACAGTGAGCTTTGGCCTATACTTACATTCTAGTCCTTATTTTTGAAACTGTATCTTGTTAGGACAATGGTCAGTCTGTTGCATTTGATTGCCCTGAGATGGATAAGGTTGTCGCTGAGGTTAAAAAGGTCGAAGAGTGGCTCAATCAGTGCCACTGTACTCTACTTCTAGATGGAAATAATAGTTCTTTGCTCTCCATACTCGTAAAGGTTGGTTTCTATTTCAAGGTTTCCTCTGTCAGTTCTTTTTCTTGAAAAATACTTTTGACCATTTTATTTCTCCTTTCAGATAAGAGGATCATTGGATGCTGTTTGCACATTATATGCTGAGGATTGTATGATGAAAAGATTATGTGGCGTATGCTTATGCGACATCGGAGATAGGGTCGCATCTAGATGTGTGACTTGTCAAGACTGGTAAAGTCCTGCTGCTTGGGTTGATGTTCCATTATTATTTTTCCATTATTATTATTTTTTACTTTTGAGGAGAAAACCCTACTGTGGTATCTATCTATATAAATTATATAAAAGGAGAAAAAAAGATTGTAGGGACCACTCACTGATCTTTCTCCGCTCAGGTCATTATGTTAAAATGGAAAAAGATAGTGCTTGAAGATACAAGTTGCTAGCATTAAGTCAAGAGTGCTGAATAGTTTAGTCAAAGCTAATATATATTTTTTTTTTTATTAGCACTTGTTTTTGTACAATTCTGTTTTGCCTTTTTTGGTAAGTGGTGACATATGATTCTTTGTTCAGGTACCATGAATCTTGCGTGGCACAAATGACAATTGAATGGATGTGTTCATTTTGTTCACTTCTGCAGAGCGAGGACCAATTAGAGAACCGAATACCTGTAAAGGTAATTGTTTATTTTGATAATTCCCATTACAGGGATGATTTCACTTATAGTCTAATACTCATGTAAATGATACAGATGTCTAAAGGAAACTGTCCTGCACTTACGGCACTTGATGAACTCATCTCTTCTGCAAAGGGTTTATACACTGGGTAATTTTTTTCTCCTGAAAATGAACATTTAATTGTGATTCAGGTTTCTTATTCTGGTTTACTATAATTCACTTCTACAGGATTGAGGAAATTAATTTATTAAAAGAAATTGTTGATAAGGCTCGTAACTTGAATGCCTACTTGATGCAAATTCTGGATGATTCAGACGCTTATCATGGAGAAGATCTTACTGGCATATTCAAATCTCTTTTAGTTGCTCTCAAGGTGATTATTATCAAACTTCTCTCATTTTGAAAAGACATTGGTCTTGTTCTGTTTAAAAAGGCGATGTGATGCGGGGTATGGCCCAACCTTCTCGTCGTAGGATCGAAGGGGGATAGGGGGGGGGGGGGGGGGGGGGTAACTTGATCTGTGCAACCTGATGAACCGATGCACCAACAGCTACTCTAGGCAGCCACCTATGACAAATGATTTCGCCCAACCACACACAATGGATCAATGTCTACCTGAACCACACAAAGGTAGATACAAGCTCCTGCAAATCACAAGGATACACAAGAACAAGTGGAAGAGAGAACTCCCAATCCTCAAGGGGGCAGCTATGGCACAACCCTAAGGACAAGAGCACTTGGCTTCTCTGTATTTCTGAGTCAAATTCGTGGTTAGGGTTTCAGGGGGAGTGGGGGTGCTATTTATACTAGGAACATCCCTCCTAGTTGGGCTGAATGGGTTGGGTTTTGGCCCAGTTCGACAGCAGTTGAGTTCTGGACCAGTGTTCACTAAAATAGGCATAGCTCGGACTACAGAGTTCCAAATGACGTGCCGTCAGTTGCATATGAAAGTAGACTTCGCCATCTTTCCATCCATGTATAACACTTCGGTTGGAACATTCGAGATTGGTACAGAATTCACCATGAAATTGGCAGTCAGAATCTGGACAGCAGCACATCATCTTCAACTTGCTTTTCTTTCGATCAGTGGATTATTCTTCAAACCTGAGTACAAGCATTGCACCTCTATTAGGTAGTAAATCATTCTTATAAGATGCATGCTCATAATCAATAAGGAGTGAATTCACCTTATGTTGTAGCTGCTGCACTCTTGCCCAAGTCATTGGACCATTGTTGGCTTGTTCAATATATTGCTGTGTAGTGCAGCAAGGGGTGTCCTCATCACGATGCCTAGACACTGGGCACTGCTGCACTGTGTTGCCTGACTGGACATTTTATCTAGCGTTTCCCGCTTAGAGGTGTTTTGGACTTTGTATGTATAAAAATGGGACAAATTAGAGATGATGAAAGATAAACTTCGATCATATTATTTATCGATGCATGTTGATATCTTTTTTTTTTCCTGTTCTGATACATTATGGTGTTACTCTAACAGTCCACAAAAAGTAAAAACACCCTGCAATGCCTAGGCACAAGGTGGACGCCCAACCACATGCATAATGCCTATGGTGCTTTTTTAAACATTGATGTTACATGGTTCCAATTGTGAATTGATTACCATGTTACCATGTTAAAATAAGTGATAAATGTGCTATTGCTGTTTAATATGAGTAACTAATTTTTTTTTGACTATTGTGTTTGGTAGGCGACATCAGCTTCTGGCTTGTATGATCACTATATCAGTTGCAGAATTGAGTCTATGTTGAGCAGATATTTGTGGAAGAAACGAATACATAAACTCTTGTATGGTGGTAAAAAGACATCGATTCAAGAAGTATTGTGCCTTGAGAAAGAGGTAATATAGTTTTTATTTTTATTTTGTGTAAAGATTAGAGTTGGTCTTTTAAGGTCATCTGTGTTAAGTAATGGGTAGAGTTGTGGGGAGATGTGGAAGTTTGCCCATTAGGTCCTTCACCAATGAGAGTGATACCATTGTGGGGTACTAAAATGCAGAGGAAACATACTAGGACTTAGGTCAACATGAATGCTCCATGCCTTTAACGGTGGCGGTATGGGCAAAGGAAGACATTGAATAGTGGCATCATGCTTTTCAAAACTTGTAACGGGGAGTTTTTCTGGTGTTGAGTCTGTTTTGCTTATCCTCAGCTAAGGTAGTTCTGTACATAGCTGCAACATCTCCTGCCATTTTCCATAAAAAAAATGCAGAGGAAATCCCTGTTCGCTTGTTTTACCAGCCGTTTGAACAATATTTTTCTCTCACAGCAAATCAGCTATCTTGTCTTATTAGCCGGCTTATGTGACTAGCCGAACACCTCGAATTAAAGTATTGAATTATGGTGTTTAAAATTTTGTTCCATATGTGTAATGAACCTTAAATCCGTAGACTTGTTTGATAGTTAAGCCTATTGCTAATGTATCTTAGGACTTGATCTTAGCTTTTTCTTCTTTGTCAAGCTGCTATTCATACAGCTTTTGGGATAGAGGGGGTTAGTTTTAAATTGCCTAAAGCAGTTGTAGTAGGGGCTAAGCAAGCTACTGCCCTGAGTTGTATAAGAGGGGGAGGAAAAGGTCACTAGACCAGTGTATCACTTTTGCAATTCCAATTCAATCCAAGCAGCCCATGGCTAAGCTGCCATCTGGGCTTTCTGGGAAACAATTGGTATCCAGAGCCTAGGGTTCTAGCTTGTCCGCCCCACATGGCTAAGCTGCCATTTGGGCTTTCTGGGCAACAATTAGTATGCAGAGCCTAGGGTTCTAGCTTGTCCACCCCACAACCGCCACAGCCGCTGCCCCAACCACCATGGTTTCCACTTCTAGTGAGAGAGCCCGCTGCGCGGCGATCGTCGATCCTTCTGAATCGTGCATAGGCTCGCGCACAGGCTGGACCCTGCCCGTCGACGACCGTGCTACGTGCCTTGCGGCTGCAGAAGACGCGGTGGCAGACGCCGTCCTGACGACGCAGTGCGCCGCGGTTGTAGCATAGGCTACAGCGGCCGCGGCAGCGGCACTTCATGCGGAGATGGAGCGGGAGCAGCCGCGGGGACCATTGCCGGAGTCTGGAGCGCTGCCGCTAGTCGCCCTCGCCCGATTGGCGCCGGCGGCGCGGACGCTTGCCTGCTGCGGTCCACACCGTCTACCGTGACTCCGCCGCAACGGGCCGATGCTCACCAAGTCTAACTACCGTGAGTGGAGCCTCCTCGTGAAGGTGAAGCTGCAAGTGCGGCATCTCTGGGGAGGCCGTCCATAACGGTGGAGTCGACTACGACGACTACGACGACGATCGCAGGGCCTTGGAGGCCCTCTGCGTCGCTGTGCCTGCCGAGCTAGGCGCCTCCGTCACCAACAAGTCGACGAAAGACGCGATCGCCCTTGCGCGCCATGGAAGGGGAGGAGCGTGTCCGGTGTGCCACACTACAGCGGCTATGATCGGAGTGGGAAGCCCTCACCTTTAAGCCGGGAGAGCATGTTGAGGGCTTCGCCTTGTGCCTCAGCAATCTGTGGGACCAGATGGTGCGTAGCGGGCGACAAGGACCTCACCGAGCAACGTGTCGTCGAAAGGTTCCTCCAAGGCGGTCGAGCATCGCAAGCTGGATTCATCGTCCGGGACGCGTTGGCGGCAAGCTGTTGTACACCACCGAACAGTGGCGGGCCCTCGAGGAGGAGGAAGGCGTTGGGACAGGCAAGGATCGGCGTCGACAACCACGCCGTGGCAAGAACAAGCCGCGTGGGGAGCGGGACGGCGCTGGCACGGATGGCGTCGGAGGGCAAGCGGACATGGATGGTGCTGTCGGCGGCAATCGCAAGGCGAACCACGACAATACTTGCGTCAACTGCGGGCGCCCCGGCCACTGGGCACGCGATTGCCCCCAGCCATGCGGGGAACGTGATCGAGGCGCCACAGCGAACGTCATCGAGGCAGACGGAAACGCCGCGCTCTTCCTCCGCACGAGTTTGTGGAATTGGATGCAGAAGGGAGCTATGGCAAGGCGCAAGCTTCGACCTTCGACACCGTCATTGCGCCCCTCGACCTTAAGGAGCCTCGGGCATGTGCCTACCTCGACATCGGCGATGGTGGCGGCAACAAGCTTGGAGGATGGTACCTCGACAGCAGCGCCACCCACCTGTTGGAAACAAAATCACTTTGTTTCTCTCTTTTGCTGCTGCTGGAACTGAATCACTCAATTCCTCACTTGCACTCTATCTTGATTCACACAAGAATATGAGAACACAAATCTAAATACTTTATAGCTTCACACTATAAGGTTACAACTCACTTGGTCTTCACAACCAAGAACTACATAGCTTGCTATTGTTGATTGCTAACATATGGGTACATATTTATAGCATCACCTAAGCCGGTTACAAACCGTCCTACTGTTTTCTAACAGCTGGGCAGCAGCTGTCCACTTAGTAAAATCACAATTGGATACTAATTACTAGCTGTCCTACTGCTGTCTATTAGCTAGTAGCAAACTCTAAATTGCATAGCTCCACTAGCAACTGGCTAGTACTAGAAACTTCATGGAGCTCCCTCATCCATACTATACTTTATAATCAACACTAATATACCTATATGACAAGATTAGTCCTAACACCACCAAGTCATTGGGCGTCGCGAGTTCTTCATCAACTTGGACACCTCTGTCAAGGGATCAGTGAGGTTCGTTGACGAATTGAAGGTGGAGATCCGTGGCATCGGGACGATCGTCTTCGCACCGAGCGGTTCACGATGTGTTCTACATCCCGGCGCTCCGCAATTTGATCATGAGCCTTGACCAGCTAGGTGAGGGAGGCTCAAAGGTGGAGATTGAAGACGACATGTTGAGGATTTAGGATAGGCGCTGGCGACTGCTAGCCAGGGTGCAGCGCGACGCCGACCGCCTCTAGATCCTCCACCTCAACACGGCCAAGCCGCTCTGCCTCGCCGCGCGTAAGGACGATGAAGTGTGGCGTTGGCACGAGTGCTTCGGCCACTTCCACTTTGACGCTCTTCGCAAGCTCTCAAGAATGGCTTGGCGTGCAGGCTGCCGGCGAACAGCCACATCGAGCAATTCTGCGTCACGTGCGTCCTCACCAAACAGCGGTGGGCACCATTCCCCTCTGAAGCCCAGTACTGTGCACAGGATCTGGTCGAGCTCGTCCACGGCGATCTCTGTGGCCCTATCACACCGGTGACTCTCGAGGGCAGACGCTACTTTCTGCTACTGATCTACGACGCCACGCGGTACATGTGGGTGGCCCTGTTGACGTCCAAGGACACCGCCGCCGACGCCATCAAGCATCTCTAGGCCGCGGCAGAAAAGGAGAGCGGCCAGAAACTCCGGGTGCTGCGCATCGACAATGGGCACGAGTTCACCTTCGACGAGTTCACGACGTACTGTGTAGATGAAGGCATCCAACGACACTACAGAGCCCCTACTCGCCGCAGCAAAACAGAGTCGTGGAGAGGCGGAACCAGACGGTGGTGGCGATGGCATAGGCACCGCTGAAGCAGAGGAGCTTTGCCTGCTCGGTTCTGGGGGGAGGCTGTGGTGACTGCCGTCCACCTCTTGAACCATATGAGGCATGGCACGGCAAGACGCCGGCAGTGGGGTACCTGCGCATGTTCGGGTGCGTCGCGTTCACCAAGGACTTGTCTCAGCTGAAGAAGCTTGACGACCGCAGTCACCCTGGCATCTTCATCGGCTATGCGGATGGCGCCAAGGCCTATCACGTCCTCAACCCGGCGACACAATGCGTGCGTGTGTCGCACGATGTGGTCTTTGATGAGAGCAGGGGATGGGATTCCCTGAAGGAAGGCGGAGGAGTGACTTCGACGACCGAGGAGTTCGTCGTCGAGCACTTCTGGAGCGGAGAAAGGGAAGAAGCACATAGCGCTTCACTAGCTAACTCACCAGCTCCGCCGCGCTCACCAGTGCCAGCTTCGGGGGAGTCGAAGGAGGTCCAAGCTGCGGCCACGCCATCTTCGCCTATCGGCGCTGTCACGCCGCAAGACACCACTGCGCCAACCACTCCCTCTGCTTTAGCACCACTGGATGATTCCACCAATCAGCCCCAAGTTGAGCTCGTCACGCCGTTGGAGGATGACGAGGACCGTCTGAATGCGTTCTACGATGATGAGCCGCTACAGTATTGCCGCATCACCAAAATCATTGGAGATGAGTCGCCTACAAGGCTGGCACCATGTCTCTTTGCCCAACTGCATCTCACGCACGCCGGCGAGCCAACAACCTACGCAGAAGCACAAGGTGATCCAGCGTGGGAGGCCGCCATGAAGCAAGAGCTTCAGTCGGTGGAAAGGAACACGACTTGGGAGCTGGTGGACCTCCTAGCAGGCCACCACCCAATCACCGTGAAATGGGTCTTCAAGCTCAAGAAGGACGAGAAGGGGATGGTGACCAAGCACAAGGCGAGGCTGGTGGCGAGGGGGTTCGTGTAGCAAGTGGGGATTGACTACGACGACGCATTCGCACCCGTGGCGCGCATAGTTAGTCCGCGTCTCCCCCGTGCTGGTGGCTCAAGAGGGGTGGAAGGTCCACAACATGGATGTGAAATCCGCATTCCTGAACGGCGACCTCAAGGAGGAGGTACGTGCGCCAGTTGCTGGGCTTCGCTGTCCCCAGGAAGGAAGGCAAGGTCTACCGCTTGCGCAAGGCCCTCTACAGCTTGCGACAAGCGCCGCGCGCCTGAAACGCGAAGCTCGACGCCACTCTCAAGGTGATGGGCTTCCACCAGAGCGCGCACGAGGTGGCCGTGTATCGGTGGGGCAACGGGCGCACTGCTCCTCTCGTCGGCATCTACGTTGACGACCTCATCATCACCGGAGACGAGGAGGAAGAGGTGCAGAGGTTCAAAGCGCAAATGCAGCGCCGCTTCGACCTGAGCAACCTCGGGTTTCTCAGCTTCTACCTCAGTGTTGAAGTACGCCAAGGCGCTGATGGCATCACCCTCCGCCAGACGCGTTATGCTGAGCAGATCCTCGAGCTTGGCGGGATGGCAGGCTGCAATCCTATGCACACGCCAATGGAGGAGAAGCTTCATCTCAGCCGCGACAGCAAGGCGGAGGAAGTGGAGTCCACGTACTACTGGCGGCTCGTCGGCAGCCTCCGGTACCTCGTGCATACCCTGCCGGACCTAGCATTCGCCGTCGGGTACATGTGTCGTTTCATGGAGCAGCCCACAATTGAATACCTACAGGCCCTCAAGCGCGTCCTCCGCTACATGGCTGGGACCCTGGACTACGGTCTCCACTATGGATGGGCACCCGACATGGCGCGCTTCAACGGCTACTGCGACAGCGACCTCGCCGGCGACATCGACACAAGCAAGAGCTCCGACGGAACCATGTTCTTCCTGGGCAATTGCTTGGTCAGCTTGCAGTCTATCAAGCATAGGGTGGTGGCACTATGAAGCTGTGAGGCAGAGTACATCGCCACCGCCACTGCAGGTACTCAGGCCCTTTGGCTGTCTCGGCTGCTCGGGGAGCTGCTGGACAAAGAGGTGGAGGTGGTCGAGCTGAAGGTTGACAGCAAGTCAGCCTTAGCTCTAGCCAAGTACCCTGTCTTCCATGACAGGAGCAAGCACATCTGGATCAAATACCACTTCATCCAGGACTACTTGGAAGATGGGAGTATCAAGACTGATCTCATTGCTACCAACGATCAGCTTGCAGACATTCTCACCAAGTCACTGGGCAAGACCAAATTCCAGGAGATGAGGAGGAGAAATCGCCTGAAGCATACACTTGGCTTGCTAATGTATCTTAGGACTTGATCTTAGCTTTATCTTCTTTGGGATAGGAGGAGGAGGAGGAGGTGGGGGGGGGGTGGTTTTAAACTGCCTAAAGTAGGTAGGGGCTAAACAAGCTGCTGCCTGAGATGTATAAAAGGGGGGGAGGAAAAGGTCACTAGACCAGTGTATCACTTTTGCAATTCCAATTCAATCCAAGCAGCCCATGGCTAAGCTGCCATCTGGGCTTTCTGGGCAACACTGTAAGAAAACAAAAGAACAGCTTTGTTCCATATGTGCATGACATTTTAAGATTGGTCCTTTAGCTGATTGGGTACAAACATTCACCTGAGATCATCATCGGCGCAGTATATTTCTGCACCATTAATTTATATGAATCAATCTTTCCTGATATGTGTTTGACTTCACTGATATTTTCAGGGTTCACATTTAGAAATATGTGATCAGGATTTCTTCAAGCTGGAGATTAGTAAAATAAAGAAAACCAGCCTGCAGTGGCTGGCTAAAGCAGAGAAGGTGAGGTTTTTGTCTCTTCTACAATTTCTTTCCCAGGGTGTAAATAACACTATTGATACCCGTCAGATGTTATGATACAGGTTGCATGTGATTCTGGTGAGCTTGCACTGGATCTTGTATATGAACTTATAGCTGAAGGGGAAAATCTCCCTGTACATTTTGAGAAGGAACTAAAGGTGCATGCACATATATAATACTGGATGTCATCATTTCTTCATCATATGCATGGTGATGGGTTATTTTCTTACAATATTTCATTGCAGTTACTGAGAGATCGCAGTGTCCTCTACTGCATTTGCTGTAAGCCCTATGATAACAGGGCCATGATTGCATGTGACCAGTGTGATGAGTGGTACCATTTTGATTGCATCAACTTGATTGGACCCCCTCCAGAAACCTTCTTCTGTCCTGCTTGCCACCCAAATAATGGTGAAGAATCTGTATCGCTTGCATGCTCAGAGCATGATGAGGAGAGGTATATGCATTATTACTTGTAGCCATTTCATCCTGCCATTTGTTTGATCTCATGTTATTTATGATTATGCACATGTTGCACAAAAATATATATTTCATTAGCATGGCAGGGCGCCGTTACAATTCGGTTGTTTTTGTTTGTCTTTCTATATATATTTGGTCGTCTCATCCCCAAATTGACAACTTTTAACTGGCACATGCAGATCAAGCATTGGAGCCACAGCTCACACTCCCCCAGCTTCTTGTGATAGATCGGACAGAGCGGTGGAAGCTAACAAGTGTAAGAAACAACAGGATAAATCCCAGACCAGGATAGACTTAATAAAACTTCTTACTTGCCATAGCGAGATTGATAGTAGCTCGTGGAGCGAGAGCAGAAGGGTTCCACATCGAATAGCTAGAAGACGTAGTAGTTTCATCGGATTTTTATGATGTGCAAAGCACCAATACTCTCTGTCCAACCTAGGCCTTAGCTCCCTCACACTGAATTGATTCTTTTAGTTAGGTTAGAAGCAATAACAATCCATTTGCTGTTGTTGTACGTTAATCTGTAGCCTACCACAGCCACTGCCAGGAAATAGTAGCTGTAGCAAAAAAAATTGTAGCCTGCCACAGCCACAGCCAGGAGATAGCAAGGCAGCTGTAGCAATTTGGAATCCAGCATTCATTCATTCGTTCCATCATATTAACATTATTATTGATCTTGTGGTACTCTGAGGACGTTTGGGTGCTGAAAAATAGTATTGAGACTTGTAATTTTGCAGCTGACAAGTAAAGTAAGAAAGAGTTGTGGCTGATATTTGTAGATCCTTGTTATGCTGCTATGCGTGGGTATGGGCTTATATATTTCTGTTGCTTTAATTTAATTGTTGAGTGCTGTTACATACATGCATAGTTGCACATTGGCAGCAGTAGCTCGCAAGACGTGGCATGGTTGGGCATCTATCTGTATTACTCACGACCCAATTGCTGGAGA
Source organism: Chrysopogon serrulatus (assembly GCA_015844335.1). Lineage (NCBI taxonomy): Eukaryota > Viridiplantae > Streptophyta > Magnoliopsida > Poales > Poaceae > Chrysopogon > Chrysopogon serrulatus. Next base: position 24,183 of record JADLZL010007627.1, on the reverse strand, counting down.
TAGAAGCACCGCAGTGCCTGGGTCAATCATCTCCAGCGACGTCTCGCCGGTTCTTTGCCATCTCTGCAGCCGCCACCAGCGATGAAGCCAGAAAAAAAATTAGGCCAGGCTGAATAAAAGTTTATGACGACTTAACTCTACTATGGTCCCTCACAATTGACAAATATATAATAGCTTAAATTAGTCTTACACTAAAAACGTCGGCTAACGATAAAATTCACAAAATAAAAAGCATCGACTAACGACAAAATTCATAAATAAAAAAAATCAATCATGCATGACGGGCTCCTACTCAATTTTATAGTTAAAAAATGACCTTAAAAATTCAACTGCTTGCTCTGCTGCTTGGCTGATGCTCGCCTGCCTGCCTGCCTGTGCCCAGAGCTTCGCTGTGCTGCACGCTGCGGCTGCCGGCGCACGCCCGCCGTGATTCCATCTAGCAGCCACGCAGCGTGCCCGCACCGTTGTCGTCTAGGAGCCGCGGTCACGCCGCCTTCGACTCGCGCGAAGCCAGGAACAGGAAGCCGTCGCCCCTAGAACGCTCGCTCGGATGGTGAACAGGGGCCGAGTGAATGAAGTGGGTTACAGGATGGACGCAGTTAACGCGACCCGTCGCGGCCATAGCACCGCGACCCGCTCCACCCGCACGACCGGTTCCACTCCCCTGCCCGTCCTTTCCATTTCGGTCCACCTGACTCCCGCGCCATTTTCTCTCACCTGTAACCCATGAGCATCAGGTGACGAAAGCACAAAGAGACAAACATTTTATTTAAATTGTTATAATTATTGAATGATGTATCCGTTTTCAATTTGGTTTGCAACGCTATATTTTACGTGACGAGACGAATAAAATTAGACTTCATTTATCTATATATTTTTAAAAAAATTATTTTAGTATCAAATTTACGCATAAAAATATTGTAGGAGATTTATGAAAGAAGTTGCTAGCATGTAATACTAAACTTGCTGCTCCAAAAATATACTAAATTTTTTACATGGTATGCACTTCGATTGTTAACATGGGAATACAATAAGGTACTAACCTGTAAAGAGAGTAACCGACCACAACAAAACAAGCTACAACCAGGAGAGGAAAATTATAATAAATAAAAACATTGCATAAGATGCCAATTAGGGGAAAAAAGTTACTACAAGAAATTAAAAAAGCCACAAAACATGACTTGCTGCAAACTAGAGGCATTTATTAAAAATGAGTCTAGCAATATAAAACAAGACAAGCTACAACCTAGGGAAAATTATTAGAATAAGCATTATATAAGCTGCCAACTTAGAATAAGACAATCCGCACCTTGAGGGGTAAATTATTAGAATAAGAATTGCATGAGGTGCCAACTTAGAGAGTAAGTTATTGCACAACAAATGTGTATGATTTAGGAATGCACTCGAACCTAATATAAAAAAAACAATTGAAAACTGAACTAAAGATACATTTGGAAAAAAAATTGACTAAAAACTAAAACTATAAAAGATGAAAAAAGGACTGGACACAAAAAAAAATATTGAGAAAAAACTCATTTAACTGAAACTAAAAGATACCATGGAAAATACATTCGAACCTACACTAAGAATGTAAGTTATTTTATAACTAATAAGTAGAATTTAAATATACATTCAAGCCTTAAAGGGTGACTGAAAACTGAAAAAATTGACTAAAAACAGAAACTAAAAAAACAAAAAAAGACTGAAAACAGAAACTAAAAAAATAAAAAACTATTGAGACAAAACTCATTTAATTGAAACTAAAAGACGGCCTGGAAAAAATGAAATAATAAATTTGAAAAAAAAGAATACAAAATGAAAGAAGCTTGAAATGGAAATTGATTAAAAATACAAAGAATAAAAGAAAAAGAAAGAAAAAATGCCAAAGAAAAAAGAAAAAAAAGAACACGGCGTGGCCACTGGCCAGGGCGTAGAGCTCGCTCCCGTGGGCTAGGCCGCACAGCAAGGGCAGGCCGCGTGCTGGAGGTCGCTCGCTCGCCATGGAGCGCAACCCCACGCGCAATAGCGTTTCCGTTATAGGATGCAACACACGGATACCCTAACAGGATTTATTTCAACATTGAACTTGGACCTACCTTGTGATATATGAAGGCCCAACAATTAAAAAGGTATTTTTTATCTTTAATAAATATTAGAATAAAAATTTAAGGTGGGGCTAGGGGGCGCTATGTGTAACATTTAATAAATATTAGCATAAACAACAATGGTGAAGAAGACTGCCAAGGAGGCCTGGAAGGCGATCAAGTCAATCCATGTTGGCTCGAATGAGGCACGCAAGATGAGGTTGCAATGACTCTACAGGGACTAGGAGCTTCTCTCCTTCCATGATGGTGAGCGAACTGATGACTCGTGCAGTCAAGAAGCTCCTGCAGGTTGTCCCCAAGTGGTACAAGCAGGTGGCAATCACAATCTATACCTTGCTTGACACAACAAATCTCTCAACTGAAGATGTGACTAGGCGACTGGAGGCGATGGACAATGATGATGAAACTGAGATGTCAAATCGATTGATCTTCCCTAGAGGCAAGCTGCTGGTGCCCGAGGAGGAATGGACAGCCCAAATGCGGGAGAATCGCCGCCGCAGCAAGGCCCCGTAGAAGAATGAGAAACAAGTTAGTAACCATGGCCATGACAAAGACATGGGAATTGAGCAACATCAAAATACAAGAGGTAAATAAATTTTAGAATTATGGTATGATATTTGTGAAAAAACCAATCATTCTATAGAGAGACGTTGGAAAACAAAAATTTACAACAAATGCAAGAAAAAGTGACATAAAATGAGTATTTTATGAAAGTATATTATACGATAAATCTAACGGTACTATTTTGATACCATAAATCTTAGCGTTTTTTAGAAGTTCAGTTAAAGTTTGAAAATTTTAACTTGAGACAATTCTAAAAGTTGAAGCTTTCAGGGACAGGGGGAGTATAAATATTGCACGCTTTTCTATAATCGAGTCAAACTTGTGGCACACACAACCAAAATAACCATAATTCTGGTACAGAGGGAGTGAAATGTTAATATGCAAAATTCTAGATTATCTAATAAAGAAATGTTACTATGCAAATTTCTAGATTTTTCTATGTGTAGTGCCACCTTGTTAAAATCATTTGAGTTTTTTATATAAATATTATCTAATAAAGAAATGTTACTATGCAAAAATTCTAGATTTTTCTTAGTAAATTAGAATTATTACAATTATTTATAAGTAATTTAAAATAGAAGGATGAAATATCCGTAGCAAACAAATTTTTTTTCTCCAACAACTCTAGGATATGGGATAGTGTGAAATGTACAACCATAAATATGTTATTTGTAAATTCTTTTACTCCTATTGGAGGTACACACAGTTCAATTTGGAATTACTTTTGATAAGCACATAAAAATCATTTTAATGATAGAAAATATCAAATGAGTTCAGAATTTTTTTGAAACTCCAATACAATAGCATATACATAGGCGGTCGCTAAAAAAGTTTTGAAGTATGAAAGGTATTTTTCCTAATGGTGGCTTCACAACGATCGTTCTCCATTTGCTTGGTAAATAAAGTGGCCAATAAACAACAATAAAAACACTGTAAGAATGCCATAAATTTATAGAGCATTATTTTAGAAACTTTTAGGAAAAAGAATCACCACGTTTGGAGTTAGCATTTGTGTTGGAATGAATGGCTCTCTCTCTCCGTGTGTGTTTAATTCTTGGTTATTGCTATAAAAAGGGAAGAGGAGCCAGAACCCTATTCTATTCATTACACTGCTATATCTGCATGCATGCAGTTCCTGATTGATCCCTATAATATAAACCAGAGTTATTTTTGGTCGGGTTGTGGCCGTGGATCGATCGGAGCTAGCGGCGGCCGGCATCTCTCTCCTCCTACCTTTGATTTGCAAGCACATACATATATATATATATAGATAGATAGATGCTCAAGGAGGAGGAGGAGGCGGAGGTTGAGGAGAGGAGAGAGTGGCGCTCGATCGCGCGCTCATCTATCTATCCATCTATCGCATGACGACCACGCCGATGTCGGTCCCGGACTACTCCACCGCCGGCGCCATCGTCTCCTGCGCCTCCGTCGCCAAGCTGAAGCCGCAGCGCAACAGCAAGCGACGTCGTCGCCACCACTGCTCATCGCCCGCCGCTTCATCCTCCTCACACAGCAGCAGCAACAGCAGCAGCACCACCACACAGAAAGAGGAAGAGGAGGAAGACGAGGAGGAGGACATGGCCAAATGCCTCATCCTCCTCGCCCAGGGCCCCGCCGCCGCCGTTGAGCCAGCAAGAGTAACGCCGGCACCGGCACCGGCACCCCACAGCAGCAGGCCAAAGAGCACGAGCCGCAGGTTCATCGCCTCCGCGGAGGCCGGAGGAGGCGTGTGTGTGTCGTACGAATGCAAGACGTGCAACAAGTGCTTCCCCTCCTTCCAGGCCCTCGGCGGCCACCGCACCAGCCACAACAATGACAAAGAGCAGCAGCAGCAGCGACGGCCGGAGGAGGCGGCCGCTGCTGTCACCACCACGCTTAGCCTGCGCACAGCTCCTGCGGCGGGGACCGACGCAGCAGCTGCAGCGGTGACGAGGCCGGCGCACGAGTGCTCGTCATGCGGCGCGGTGTTCGCGTCCGGTCAGGCGCTCGGCGGACACATGAGGCGCCACCGGCCGCTCACCACGAGCTCGTCGTCGGCCATGGCGGCGCCTGAGAGCGTAGTCACCGCCTCGGGGCAGGAGGGCAACATCAACCTGGAGCTGGACCTCAACCTGCTGCCCGCGCCGTCGACGGAGCAGGAGGTGACATCCCCGGCAAAGCCGCCATGCCATGGACCAGCACTTCAGTTGATGCATACTTTGACTCGCCACTAGCTAGCTAGCTAGCTTCACCGAACGACGATCGTATCCATGGCTGCTGATCAACTCCAATCCAATATTTTTGGCGACATGGAGGGGTGAGTGAGGGAAACAAGCTAATTGACAACTGTGACTATTAAATTTTGGAATTTATATATTACAACTTATGTCCCGAAAACTTTGTTTTAGTTTTGTCTTTTTAAGTCAAACTATCTACAGTTTGACCAAATTTATACATCATTCAGAATATTAATATTTATTTTATACCAAATAAATATCGTTAGATTCGCCATGCAACATAGTTTCATACTAGTATACCTATTTGGTGCCAATCAACCCAAACTAATATAATATATAAATAAACCAAGCTAACAAACTATCTCCACCAAGTACAACAACTTCCTTACATAATCACTAGTAGTTCACAAAACAGTCAGATGTCTCAACCAAATACAACTTCTTACTGACCATATTGCCAGTAGGCAATACATTTAGTTACAAGTTACTAGTATATTTGCCGGAAGGAACTGAGGTCACGGCAGTGGGCACCCTTGCTGGTTTTTACTGACCGGGCACGCATTCTGACCCAGCAGTGCCTCTGGTTAGTTTGGGGTCGTCGGCAGCAGCGGCACATGCATATGTGTGCACACTCTCTCTGGCTCTCCCCTCGCCCACAGGTTCAGCAGCTCCCCTCTCGTCCATCCAAGCGCGATCAGGGTGCCTGTGTACCAACAAAACACATCCACGCATACACATCAGGCAACACGATGGCCTGCTTGGACGCTCACCTATATGCATCCACTAGAGTCTCAAGCTAGCCATGTTCATTACCAAGAGTGAAGGGCACGATGTACAGAAGGGCAGGTTGGCCATGACCATCCATCAGGTTCAGCGCAACATATGTGATTAAAAGTCCTGATTATGTGGCCACACAAAAAACAGACAGTTAATGTCCACAAGGGGGAAAAACATGTTTCAATCTTCTGCCTGCTGCACGGACTAACGTTCATCCGCTCAAACTTACCAGAGCCATAGGCCACCATTGCCCACAAAAAGTAACCAGACCGAAAGCCCTTCTTTGCAGAAAAATCGTATCTGAACAGCAAATAATTCAACGGGAACTTATCGCTCAAATTCACATGAAACAAATAGCCACATCACAGACTAGACTTACCTTAGCGCGAAAGCAACTAAAAGACCAGGAAGAAGGATATCACCAAAGCCAATGATGCTGTATCCACCCCATGGATCAAACATTCGTGGGATTTTTAGCAGCATGGGCACACCATCCTCGTCAGTCTTGTCACCACGTGCAACCTATCAGAAGAAACCAACATGTTATAACAGCAAAATACAGGATACCATCGACCCACCAAATATCAGAATCCCCTTTCACATGCTTACCACAATCATCACACTCTCATGAAACCATCTCTTGGAGATAAACACCCAAAATATGTCATACAGGAAGGCACAGCTGAGAAGAACTGAACCCACCTGATCATGGCAACAAGGTAAACAAAACTCGTACCTTAACCATTATCAAGAAAGGCCGTAGCAAGAGAAAGCAGAAAGACAAAAATCAAGAGCAGTTTGAGTACCTTGAGGTTAGGTACTCTGACAATTTGGATGACTGTAACTATCAATGCAATACCCTGAAAGTGCGGAGTCTGGATCAATTGAGATCAAAACTAAAATGGGAGACATCAAATACTACAGACGGTGACACTCACCAGAATGTCTTGCCCAATCCAAGCGAAGGGAAGCTGGCGAAAAACAGCCCATAGAACAGCAAATGCAACGCAAAATGGGCAAACTGCCAGAGTAAGATGTGAAACAGCTCCAAGGAATGGTACTTTCACAAAAGATTCTGCAGCAGGTTTAAACCATCTGAAAGATTTCACAATTTAGTCAACATTAGTAATTTTTTTAGTGGAAAAAATTCAGTTTGCCTATCAAGGGTCTTGAACAGAATGGTTGATTGAAAAAAATACCAAAGAATCCACTGTACCGTGATAACAGAGCCACCAAGCATGTTTGTAGACCCTGCATAAACAAAAACAAATGCTTTATCTCAAGAAAGGAAAAGGAGTAAAGGATTGACTCCAACAACAGTTCACTTAGCAATCAATTAGCAAATCAGTTTTGGTTCAGTGAACCAACTGCAGACCATCCCATTAGGCCGTTTCAAGGTATACCATGAAATAGAGTTAGAGCAGCTAATATGACAACAAACATGTATTTCAAATTATGTTTCTGAAAGTAAACTGATAGTTAGAAATGCACCTCTACACCGCCGATGCAGAAGATTACCACCAGTAGCTCCACAAACCAGTAAGACATCAGTTTGTAAAGCATTATTAAGAAGCATGACGCAACCACCACAAACATTATCGCTGATGCCACGTTGATATCTACCATGCCACTAGAACCTCCAGCCTCAACATTCAGTAGGCTTTCATGGCCATCCTTAATAATAAGTGCATTTGTCAGTACATCATTTTTAGTTGAAGCTATATTGGAGCAAGTGTCGCAGCATAGAGATCAGAACCTTGAGGAGCTTCTCTTGTTCAATAAGTGCTTCTCTAGCACTCCATGCTGACCAGTAGGAAGCACCAAGCACTGTGCCAACAGCCATAAGCCATAGAAACACCTCTGCAGTGTCAACTACAGGACGATCTGGAGAGTACAGCTGCACAGAAACTAAGGAAAAGACAAGGATAAGTCAGTACATGGTAAGCTATTTCAGATAGAACAACCAACCAAAATACGACGAGTCCACATAAAAGTGAAGGAAGGGGCTGTTATCACCCTTATGTTCCACATGGAAATTGAAATGCTGGTGACAACAGTGAGCTAACAGTTTACCTGCATTACCGTCTGTAAGAAGCGTATGTAAAGCAGAACCCGCATCTTTTGGCAGGAGAACAGCAGGTATATTTATGTCAAGATCGGTTTCATTCTTTTCACAGACCATCTTGTACAATTCTGTAGAGTAAATGCATGATAGAATTAGTGAAACCAAATACTAATTCAAGATGATCTTTTAAGATTCTATAAAAACGTAATGCAGGGTTTTGTTGAAGGAACATAGCCAGGATGATGCATAACATTTTTTTTACAAGAAGCAATGCCACAAGTCATAGATAGGGAAACAAGACAGCACTCAACGCACCGTGGACATGGTTTATGATTACTATAGCAGAAGCACCAGCAGCTTCAGCAAACTTTGCTTTCCTCGTGAATTTGCACTTGCCCCTTTGAACTAAAAGAACATCTCCAGAAACCTAGAACGAGAAAGAAGCATTTAGCGGACGGAATCACTGGGCAGTTGGAAGAGCTGCAATAACTTGAAGTTGCGGTTGGATAAAAGAAAACCACCTTGTGTTTTGGAGGAGAGCAGCAGTCCATAGGGTCGGCCAGAGTGAGTTTAGTTCGGTTTGCATGCTTCTCCTTGGAGACGATTTTTGGACCAAAGCGAGCACCAACACCAACGAACTCACCATCCTCTTTGCCATTGACCCAGCTTTGCACTTTTACCTTACAAATATATAGCATGAAGAAATGGATAATCTATTTCAGTACTAAACTGAAGTGGTAGGGCCGTGGGGGCACCTGCTCAATTAGGGGGGTGGGGTTGGGGAAAAGACGAAGTCTTTCTCATCTTACCAGGATGAAATCGTTGGAGCATCCAGGGATCTTGGGTGCCTCGTCGTCGTGGTGGACGATATCACCGCCGGCCGCTGCCCCCACCAGCGCCGACACCGTGAGCAGCGCCAAGACCGCCGCGGCGGCCATCTCCTCTCCCTCTCTCAAACAACCCCCAAGAGCAAGAGCAAGAGCAAGACCCCTGCTTTGAACCTCGCCGGAAATGGAAGGAGCTGGAGACGACGGACGGTGACAGGGGAATCGCCGAATCGCCACCAGCCCCGCCCAGTGCTCCCTCCTCCGTTTGGGATTCGGGGGTGGTGGTGGTGGGTTGGGTTGACTCGCTTTCGTTCTTGGGTGTTCTTTTGGGTTAGATCGGGTTCCACGTTCTCTCTCTGTCTTGTTCACTCCAACCTCAGCCTTTAACTTGCCACTAGATGTCATCCAGCTCTCCGTTCAAAATAGATTTTAAGGGGTGTTTGGAAATAAAGTTACTTTTGTCACACATATTTTTAAAAAAATTAGGTTTCGGGTCTTTTAAGTCATTGATTTGATATTGGTTCAAAAATTGAATTTTAATTATACTTAAAAAATTTATCTCATGATTTCGTGGCATTCTGTAATTTGTTTTTTTTATTAATATTTAAAATCCCTTCCGACATTTCGGCATATACAAACCATCTTAATAGGCCTGAGCCCTGGCATGCATCCTCGTGTTTCACCATCTTAATAGGCCGAGCCCTCTCGATTGCTTCTCTCGCGATAGCCTTGACCTTGACCGCGGCCTCGGCCTCGCCCCATGACCTAGGTTATTGGTGGCGTGCCGCCTGCGTGGCAAGGACGGGATGGTAGCGGCCCGCCGCAGCTAGGCAAGGCTGCCTGCGCATGTGGATGCGGGAGCGGCTGCGGCGCAACTATGCCGGCAAAACCCGAGATCACCATGGCGATGGTCTGCCACCGCGCCAAACATTCATGCCGCACTGCTGTGGCTCAGCAAAGTTGTGAGGCGCTTCCATGCGGCTTCAACTTCACCTCTGGGGCCAATGTCAAGCAGAACCCGAGACCGAGGTAGGGAATGGTTTGGGCATCGCCCAATCGACCACGCGCACACTGTACTCCCGACCAAGGACACGAACAACACGAAAACCAGCTCGAAACATGCCATCATGGACAGTACCACTAGTACCGCGATGTGGCTCGTGTGCAGGATACCTGCTCACAGCGTTGCCGTCGTGGCAACGCTTCGCAGCCACCCGCCTGGCACCACGATATCGTGCTCGGCGCCAGCATCATCCAGAGAGAGAACGGCTGAACTACTTCACCATGTCCCTAGAGGCCCATGACTACGTGACTGCGTCCTGGCCCTCGAACTCGTCGTGCATGCCCAGGTGCTGGAGGTCCTGCTTCACCATTGTGGCCGTGGGCATCACTGTGCTCGCGTTGGCGAGAATGCTGAACTGCCCAAGTGAACACGGTGAGTGGACTAGGGAGAGTGCTGCCTGGACAGGGGCTGACAACACGGGGACCACGGTGTTCATGCATCAGTGAGTCGCGGCCACCCCCGACTGTGAACATGAACTGGCTGATGAACACGAGGTAAGACGTGGTGTCGCTGATCTGAGACTGGATGGTAGTCAGTAGTCACCTCGGTAAAATACCGGCCTGCTGATCCGGTAGAAGCACATCTTGCCCAGGTTGCCATAGGTGCAAATACGAGACCTCGAGCTAGAGCCAAACCCTGGCAACGCCGATGCCGTGGCCAAGGCCTGGCGGCCGCCGCCATGGCGTGCGCGCAAGCCAGTATTGTCACGACAGCGCTGGGGTTCGGCGCAGCGGTGGGCCAAGTGTAGGGCTAGGGACCGGGCAAGCAAGCTTCTCCCGGCCCATCCGTCGCCACCCTTCCTCATATCGCCCATGTCCATGCGCGATCGCAGGGCCGTCGTTGAGTTGTTGTCGTACTGCTCCTGCGTTCGCTAGCATACCACGTGGGCTAATAAATATGGCACGCTGCGCCCCCGCCCTTCCATATGCACGGGCATCCTGCTGTGCAGCGTAGCCACCATGGCTTCGCGCACCTCGCGCGGGCCAACACGCTGCCAATGGCCTGGGCTCAATGGCGAGGCCGCCGCGGTCAAGGCCACAGAAGCGATCGAGTGAGAGAAACAAGGGGACCGAGAGGGTTCCATCAAATGCATTCCATGTCAGCTTAGGTGTGGGTTGATGAGACCTGAAAGGCTGAAACTAAGTTTGAGGATCCAAAAATAGCATTTACAAAGTATAGGGACCTAAATGATACCTCTTGACAAGTTTGAGGGTTGTCCATGAATTTTTCTCTTCTACCAATGATATATTATTATCATGATAACAGACATCAAAATTACCTAACATCTGTCGTGTGTCTCCTTCCGCTCCTCTCTCATTTTTCTATTTTTACCAATGATAGATCATGAATGTACGAAAAATTATCATGATAAATAACGGATGCAACACTCATTTGGTAGCTGCAGAATCCCCATCTCGGCAACCAGCACTCCCTGGTGGTTTGGCGACCTAGTGGTGCCCTAGCAGTGCTAACGCGCCTGACCATGCCCGTGGGGCAAAACAGACTTTCGTGTATAGTAGGTTCCATGTGAGTGAGATGATCCCACCCTAAACATTTACGAGAACATGTTTGTTGACACTCAAAATGTTCTAACATGGAAATTGGGCTATATCAACAAGTTCTTAACATCCTAGTGGTCTTGGAGAATATTTGACGCAACAAACGCAAAGAAACACGTGGGAAAAAAAAAGGAGAACAGTGCCTGGTCCACAGCACAGTCGGCTTAGCCAACTCAGCCTAGCCACAACGCTCCAGGCTCGTGGCTAAACCGGGTCCCCAGTGAGCTGAGCCAACTTTGTAGCAGAGTTCGAGACGGTTTGGTTTCCAAAAATATTTTTGATCTGTTTGAGGTTAAAAATAAAATAGGTGGGAGAAATTTAATTTACAATTATAAAAGTGATGCCAGGATACAGGTAAAATGTGTTTTACTTGATTTGTTGCACCTATTTTTTTTTAAAAAAAATTGATTCTTCAAATCCCTACTGCCTATAAAAGAAAACCTTATTTTTCTTCTGCTAAGATAAAATTTTATTATGTGTACCTCTTTACTTGAAGTCTTTATTCGAAAGAGCAAATTTTCAAGTCATTCAATCAGAAGACGACATTATATATTTTTTGAGTTCGTCATATGTAAGCTACTATACTATTGTATTCTCAATACAAAAGTACGTTAATTATAAAAAATAAAATATTCATTACATATAACGTCATGTTCAATCCAGTGCATATTCGTACTTTTTTCAAATCAATGCACATTCATACAATCATATATGTACATCTAATTAATAGTTATGCATGGGATCGATCTTTATCCATCACATTGACTATTAGAGCGCTTATCATTCTGATTACAAGACATTTGTCTACTTTTTAAAATAGAAAATACATAAATATATTTCTTCTATTACCGATAAACTATGTCTCTTACAAAGCTAATCCCCATCATAAGTCTATGTCAACATGCAAAGCGGAGCTAGAGCAAATCTAAGGAGGTGCACTTGCCATTGCCGGTGTAAAAGTTTTAACTTATAGGTGCATATATGGTGAAAATTTAGCCCTTATCACTATTTCTTATTTTTTTTGGGTGCCGCTGCACCCACTAAACACAGGATAGCTCCACCCTGTCAATATCCAAGCCATCCACATCATTTAATTAATGCCCTACTAACTATCCATATCATCCCATATTAATAGTCATGTCACCACGCTAACTTTCGATCTCTTAATTGCAAATTGGAACCCTTTTGTATACATAGATATATAGAAAACACAAACCATGTGGTGACCGATAATGTATGATACCACAGACTCTATTCGTCATATGTAAATATTATGCATAAAGAGAACTACTCCCTCCATTTCAAATAATAAATCATTCTAACTTTTTGAGAGTTAGAGCATCTCAAATTTAATAAACAATAACATTTTAGGATATAATTATGCATCATTAGATTCTTCATTAATTATATTTTGATAGTACTATCTATTTGATGTTATAAATTCTTGTAGTTCTATATTATAGTTAAACTTTGAGATATTGTAACTCTAAAAAATTAAAATAACTTATAATTTAAAATAGAGAGAGTTCTTAAGTATCTTGAATAATCCCCATAGCCTCCCTAGATACATATATGCTCTACTACATACCCTAATTTCTCGGCCGACCAATAATAACGAATAAAACGTTGATTTGTTTTTCGACGATGATGAGCATCACAGTACATTATTATTATATTTTAGGATGAGCATACATATGCATGCATGAATATATTCGCCTACTAGCTATGTCGTCTTTGCTGTGGTGTTCGGTCGTAGATGGCTCTTTAAATATTGTTGTAGTCGATCTTATTAGTGTCAAAATCAACTTTTCATCACTAAAGACGACTTTTAGTTATTCATTCATTCACATGGAGCTAGCCACACTTTATTTGACAAATGGCTGCTGGGGTGCGGTGGATGCATGGATTCGTTTGATTTGATGGAAAGCCATTGATCGAGCTGGTGACCAGCAATTTCCATCGCTCGGTGATTCTTTTTCAAAGGTACTGGGGGTGTCGGTGCATACCCAAGCAAAGGTTGTATATTTTATAACTGTAGTACCTAATGTATTCCCTCTCTGTCCTGTCCTAGTTAGCTAAGATGTAACGTGAGGATTTACCGGTTCAGTATTTGAAAATGCTAAAATATAATAGTAGAGTTTATATTAATTATATTTTGATAGGACTAAGTAAGCATGTTATAAATTGAGTGTTCTATATTATAGTTAAACTTTGAGAATTGTAAAAAAAGAAAACATAATATGTATTTTGATTGGAAAAAATCATAAAAAATGGAATTGAAATCTCCTCCCTCAACTTATGAAAAGACTTTGTATTATAATAAATAATGCTTTAATTATAAAATTCAACAAATATGTGAAATTACACAGAATATAATGCATGGTCCTTAGCTTGAAGACAGATAATGAAAATATACAAATGCATGCAGATTTAACGTTTTGAAAATAAAGCTCGGGAAGCTACACACTGCAGGGGTTTCTCTGCTTTTTATTTAGTACAGAATGCAGCTTTTGTTAACTTGAAAAAAGCTACCCTGTTTAGCAGGAGGAAGCTTAATTAATTCTAACTTTTTGAGCATTATATTCTAGAGAAGCAAAATTAAGCTGTGAGAAGTTCTCCCGGCAAATCAAAGGTTCTAAAGCCTGGTTATAATTTTAAGCGTGAAGTATTTGTGTGAGTGGAAGAAATTCAATATTTATTTATTTGATCTATATCTTGATCATATGTATATATCCAAGAAAAGAAGATAGTAAAGCAGAAAAACGACAATAAAGCTAGCGCATTAGCCAGCAGGGCATGCATGCATATATATTTGTTTAGAGGAAACTTAGGCCTTGTTTAGATAGGGAACAAATATGATGAAAAGTTACACAGAATATAATTTATTTGGTCCTTATTGTCCAATCGTAATGAAAATAACTAGGCTCAAAAGATTTAACGTGATTTAAAATAAAGCCAACTATGCAATTAGTTATTTTTTTTATTTATATTTAATGCTCTTTTTGTTAACGGAAAAAAAGCAATTTGTTTAGGGAGAGAGCTTGAAAAGTTCTAACATTTTGTTTGTTTCTAGGTAAATATTATCCAATCGAGAAGTTCTCTCGGCCCAAATCAAAGGCTCAAAAGATTCGTCTTATAATTTTAACAAAAGTAAACTGTGTGATTGGAAGTTATTTTTTTATTTATATTTAATCTATATCTTTACATATATATATATCCAAATTGAAGATAGTAAAGAGAAAAACGACAATAAAAACTTGCAAATCCAATGTGCATCTAAACAAGGCCTTATTATACATGCATGATCCATCGAGCGGAAGCTGCTGCTAGCTGCTATATATATATGCTACTGCTGTACGTACTGTAAGGTAGTAGCTCCGATACGATCGACCATCTATCTACTGCGGCTACTGCTAGCAGGCCAGTGTACGTACCTAGTGCTATAAACCTGCTGCCTGCAGAGACCGGCCGGATCATCGATCAGGTCAGACGACCCCGGCACCGGCGGCGCGCGGGCTGCCGGCTGGCCGCCGCCGGCGATCCATTATTATCATCGATCTGTCTGTCGGCGGCAGATCGGAGGCACGGTACCACGCACCCAGCAGGCTTTCATCTTTTTTTCTTCCTCATTCAGTTTCCTTCTTTCATGCATCAATGATATCTATTATCTATGTATTATGTATGTATGTATGTGTCTCTCTCTCTCTATATATTATACTTATATAATAATAAATATCTATATACACATATGGTATGTACATATTTTCTCCGTTTTAAATTATAGTTTGTTTATTTTTTTTAATCTCATGTTTGATTGTTTGTTTTATTAAAAAATTATACAATTATAGTTAAATTTGAATTATTTTTAAAAACTTTTATTTGTAAAGCAAGCTACAACAAAATATATGTAATTTTGTATAATTATTTAAATATAAGATGAATAATTAAATTTAGAATTAAAAAATCAAACAAACTATAATTTAAAATAGAGTTATAGGAGTATTTATCATGGTGGTTGGGGGCCGTGGTGGTCTTGGCGCTGGTCATGCTCATCATTTCTATATAAAATATGGATTCATCTTCATTACTTCGTTTCTCATGCATATGAATGAATAAATACTCTACGTAGATTGCTCGTAAATTAAAAAGGCCCAGTCGTCCAGTCCAGTCCAGCCCAAACCTCAACTGACGCTCCCTCGCTCTGCCGTTGCCGACCGACGACTCGCCCGCTGCCCATCCACCCGCCATCGCCGATGGAAGGGCCGGGGCCGGGGCCGGGGAGGAAGAAACCACCACGGCGGCTAGGGCGAGGCAGCCGGCAGCCGGATCGCACCGGAGGTGAGGCAACCAGTACAGTACCGAGTACCCGGATGGATATGGATTCCTCTATTAGCTAGCTACTGCTGTACTGTACTGTGCTACTAGTCTTTCCCCACCCCACCGGGCACCGGCGCCGGCCTTCCTTGCTAGGACTAGGAGAGCGGAGAGCCACTCCTCGTCCCGCCCCGCCCCGCCCCGCCCCGCCCCTTGTATCCAGCTCCGTTCAAATCCATTCCTGAGGAATAATCTCATTATTAGTTACGTGCAGTTACCTAGCGGCTCACGGCTCACGGCTCACCTCACCCCAAATCAAATCGAAATCGATAGAATACGCAGGCAGGGTGTTCCCACGCTGCTTCGTTTGCTTTTCGCGTCTCGACGGGGATCACATCCAGATCACTTTATCTCTTTATATTTATTATTACTTATATGCGCTCACCACTTTTCAGTACGCAATTCATTACAAAAGGAGGGTGGTAACCTCTAATTGCTGCCCTCCCTGCCAAGATCCAAGACCCTGCCCATGAATACAAATATACAATACGGATGCAGCCAGCAAATCTCGCGGACTTCCACCACTTGCAACTGTAACTCATCTAATCCCTTCCTTTCATCATCTTGTGCAGCCTGGTCCTGGTCCTGGTCCCCTGCTGAGCTGTGAGCTGTATGCATGGCCACCCCTGTGGCTCTTCTCCATGATGAGCTTCAAGCTGATGGTATCTTACTTCCTGCAACAACTCAGGCTCTTCACAAGGGCCTCTTGCCTGCTCAACATTCAGATGCTTATCAAACAAACTCTGGCTCTAGAGATGGAGAGCTTGTACTACCCAATGGGGATATTTATCGTGGCACATTATCGGGCAATGCGCCACATGGCTCAGGTTGTTATATCTGGTCCGATGGTTGTGTTTATGAGGGTGAGTGGAGCAGAGGCCTCAGGCATGGGCAAGGCAAGACGCTGTGGCCGACAGGGGCCACCTACACTGGTGACTACTCTGGAGGCTACATTTATGGTCAAGGAACGTATACTGGGCTAAACAACTCCACTTACAAGGGAGGCTGGAAGCTGAATCTTAAGCATGGCCGTGGTTTACAGACATATCCCAACGGAGACATATTTGAAGGTTCTTGGGTGCATGGACAAATACAAGGGCATGGTACCTATACCTGGGCAGATGGAAACACTTATGTTGGCACCATGAAAAATGGGGTCATGTCAGGCAAAGGAATTCTCACATGGAACAATGGAGATTCATTTGAAGGAAACTGGTTAGATGGCATCATGCATGGGTATGGAGTCTACACATGGAAGGATTCTGGCTACTATGTAGGAACCTGGACAAGGGGGGTGAAGGATGGAAAAGGCACATTCTATCCAAAATGCCGTGGAATTCCGGTTACCGATGAGCTATACATTGATGGTTTAAGAAAGAGAGGTGTACTGCCTGGTGCAGAAAGTCAGATTCATGGTTCTCGTATCCTTCACTCTGTCTCATTTGACATGGCAGACATGATGGCCAGCAGAAATCAGGACTCTGTAGGTATTTCATCTGTTAGGAGCTTGAGTTTTGACAAAACTCGCTCGAGAAATGTATCACTAGAAAGAAGGTGGAGCCTTGGAGCGGCTATTGAAAAATTCATTGGTCGTGAAACAAATGAAAGTTCTGCAATTGAAAGCTGTGAAAATAAGGCTGACTCCAACCTTCCTATACTGGAACGGGAATATATGCAGGGTGTTCTCATCAGTGAGGTTGTGGTGGATAGAAGCTTCTCAGGTCCATTAAAAAGGGTATCACGCCGCCAAAAGAAAATGGTGAAGGATATAAAGAAGCCTGGGCAGACTATAATTAAAGGACATAGGAGTTATGATCTGATGCTCAGTCTGCAGCTTGGAATCAGGTAATGCATAAAATGAGACACCAAGAGAACTGATATCTGAATGTCTTCACTCTTTATTCCACTCCTTATATCATTGCTCTCCATTATATGTTGTTAAATGCTTGAAATAGTATTGACCCATATGCAGGGTTCCAGAATATTTCATAAGTCAACTACTGTGCATGAACTGCATTTATCTGTCTCCATTTACCAAAATAGTTATGAATAATTTGTCTTTGCAGTGTCAACGAAATGCTAAGGATGCCTTTACCTTGCACTTAGTATCTGTCATCTAAAAGTAATTGTAGAGCATAACTGACAGGTTAGGTAACGACTAATGACTTTTCTGCTACAGAACTAGGTCTTTCCATTGGGTAGTCCGTATTAAGATTAGCAGTGCTGGAGTGAGAGGTTTACATATGGAATGTGAACTTGATAGTTGATCAGAAGTTATGACTTCAGACATTTTTATCACAAGCTTTAACAAAGCAAGTGCTACATAATACAAAACAATATCAATTATCTTGTTCATGTTTGCATGTCAGAATGTAGTGGAAGAGAAAACCAAGTTCATGATGGTGATGCAAACCATGATAAATGAGTGCATCTGTGTTGCTCGTCTGGAGCCAAAGATCTCCAGTAGTTCCTTATAAGGTTGCTCACAGTGGATATTTGATCCTATGTTCTTTTTGGTTGTCTTTTCTGGTCCCCTTCTTCATTTGCTGTCTGATAGTCTGCTTCTGGTGTGTTGGCTGTGTCATTGTGTGTGTCTTGGCCCTTGTTTGTGTTGGAACCTTGGAGGTGGGGAGTTCTTTTCTTCCTCCCCTATGTACTTTCCCTTTCTTCTTAAGGAAATGATAACACAGATCTCCTGTGTGTTTGAGAAAAAAAAGGCAGAAAAGCAATATATTTCTGTAGTTCTTGAAGTGCAATGCTGTTCAAAATGTGATTTTTTTAGATGGAATTCATAATAAGGAATTGAAATGATGGTTAAGCATATAGTTGGTTGTAGTAAGGGCAATTCAAGCACTAAGGGAAGCTCCAAGTCTTACAAAATTTCACTGTTATTGATATTCTTTTTTTTTATGGAAACTGTTATTGACATTCTGAAGTTTGTTTCTTGATGATATAGAAAATGTATCAGAATGTTCTAATATATTTATTATCAACAGGGCATTGTCTTATTGAAATATCCAACTAAATGATTTTCTGACCACTGAAGATTTGAATGTATATACTCAGGTATACAGTTGGAAAGATTACACCTATTCAGAGACGTGAAGTGCGAGCTTCTGATTATGGTCCCAGAGCCTGTTTCTGGATGAAATTCCCCAAAAATGGATCACGGCTTACTCCTTCACATCACGCTGATAATTTTAAATGGAAAGACTACTGCCCAATGGTGTTCAGGTTTGTTGTGTGGTATCCCATTATCAAGGTTGTGAACCTAAACAACTTCAATGAAAAGAACATGAAGCTCTACAGATTATATGAGAATAACTTATAGTGATCATAAACAATATAATCCTTTGCTTAGAAAAACAGTTGAAATAACTTAGTTAGGACCATAACAATGAGAAATTTTCCTTGTTTGGGCACCTGATAAGAGACTCTGCGTGTACTGGTTTGTATTTCAGAACTTAATAATATCTACTTGTGTATCTGTGTAGAAATTTGAGGGAGATGTTCAAGATTGATGCAGCGGATTATATGATTTCCATTTGTGGAAGTGACGCACTTAGGGAGCTATCTTCTCCTGGAAAGAGTGGAAGTGTCTTCTTCCTGTCTCAGGATGATCGATTTATGATCAAGACTCTACGGAAGTCTGAAGTGCAGGTTTTCATATCTATTTAATGGTTTTAGAAGTTTCCGGCAATGCCTCCTGCCAAATTTTCTTATACCAAGCTATACCATTGTATCCTATTAATATGTTGGAAAATGTATGTGTTATGACCGGCGTCTCCTACAAACGGCGAAGGGCCACGGGTGGCTAGCAGGAGGCGCTGGTTGATTGGGCTCAAGGCCCAAAGTGTCATTATTTATCTATTATTAGGATTATTAGAAATATCAGGGAGTTATTTATATTTTTAGAGAGAGAGGACATAAATATTGTGAAAGACCCTTTTGGCTAATTAAGCAGAAACATAATTTGTTTCTGGGCTTCCCAAGGGAGCCGGGAGTTTATTCTGCCTCCAGCCCTAATCGCATCTGCTCGCAACCACGGCGCCGACGCGCCGTCTTCCTCGCGCCCTCCGACCTCGCCCTCCAGTCTCACACCCCTACAACCTCCGGGCCCTGCCCTGCAGGACCAGGAACCATAGCAGTATGCAATTAGATTATGTGAGTCAGTAACTTATATGGATCATATGGTTTTAAACAGAAATGGGGCCAGGCACACAAACATGGTTCCATCTTCTACCAAATTCCTATTTATTGATAAAAAAGTTGGATATATTCAACAATCCAGAACTTTTAGCTTATCTGGCCCTGGTCCTCCACTTGTTTCATGACAAAATGTAGTATGGCCTTTTTTTTACTCAACTTCTTGTCATGGAGTAATATTTTCAAACTTTTTTGTGGATAAATTGTTTGATAGAGTTCATACCAGTTCTAAATTGTCAAAAATTTCTTGCAGGTTCTTCTACGAATGCTTCCAGAGTATTATTACCATGTCCGTACCTATGAGAACACACTCATAACTAAATTTTTTGGCCTTCACAGGGTTAAACCATCCAGCGGTCAAAAGGTTATCACATGCATCCTTTCTAGTTCACCTGATACATGAGAAATGAAGTTATATAATTTGTTCACACAACTATGTTTTAGAAAACCTTTGAACATTGGTGTATGCAAAGACTATGACATTTTAATGAAAAGTGTTTTGAAAACATGATAAGTTTCCTTTCTTTTGGAAATAACAGTAAAGGTAATTTTAGTGACCACTCCTTATCTTAAACAGTCAGAGTGGTTTATGATCTGATTTAAATTTTGGCCATTTATCCTAAAATAATGCATGATGTTGTTGTTGTTTGTGTTTGCAGTTCCGATTTGTAGTGATGGGAAACATGTTTTGCACTGAACTTAGAATTCACCGGAGGTTTGACTTGAAAGGTTCATCCTTAGGCCGCTCAACAGATAAAGTAAAAATCGATGAGAACACAACACTGAAAGACTTGGATCTAAACTATTCATTTTATCTCGAGCCTTCTTGGCGGGAGACTTTGCTTGCGTAAGCAACTTTTAACCTTTTTTTTTTTTTTTTTAAACACGCAGGAGAGCTGTGTATCACAATTTAACTGGGGTTCTTTACCCTTTTAGCAACTTTGTACCTGTTATTTGTATACATATATTTTTCTGTTGCAATTCAAGGAAAATTGCACCTCAAAGTAGTTACTGTTCTAGGTACATCCTTTGTAGCTAGGACACCATCAGTCCATCACTGTACAATATTTTGCAAAGTTGTTTTCCAGAGATGCTAGCTGAACTATGTCATGTTCATACCTAGAGATGTCCAGTGCTGTCATTTTTTATCAGCTACGCTTACCAAAAGTTTATGTGATAAATTTTGACACTGCTTGACCCAAAAAGTCATTTGATGTAAAGTTTCTCCAGTCTCCACAAATTCAATATTCGCCCAGCCGGCTTATATGACCAGCCGAACGGCCTCATTATATTGTGAAGCTGTACGATTACAACTTATCCTGAGAAAACAATTGCTACTAGAAAGGAAAAGAAACGAAATCTCGAATTGCTTTAGAGCAGTCATATTTGTTGTCTGTATTGGTACCTTATTTATAAAAAATGGCTACTATTTCTTTGCATTCTACCTTGAGCATTATATGCTATTGCTGCAGTATTCATTGGAGTGTTAATCATCTTTCTATCTGTAGGCAAATTGAGATCGATAGCAAATTTCTAAAGTATCACGCAATAATGGATTATAGCTTACTTCTTGGTGTTCATTGTCGGGCTCCTCAAAGCCTACGGACACAGGCATCATTCCATCAAACAATACCAGATAGGCTGGCTGTTCTTTCGGAAGAAGGTACTTAATATTTTCTCAGTAAGATGCTTAATACTCCCTCCGTTCCAAATTGTAAGTCGCTTTGACTTTTTTGGTTCATCCATTTTGCTATGTATCTAGACACATTATTATATCTAGATACATAGCAAAATAGATGTACCAAAAAAGTCAAAGCGACTTACAATTTGGAACGGAGGGAGTACATGAGTGTTAGGACATACCTTACCTTTGTGCTTAGCTATATTAGTTGCCTATGTTGTAGCTAGGAGGATTTAGGTCTATTTTTACATATACATTTTACCCTTTGGCCCATGAATATGCCAACTTTTTTTCCTGGCATGGTAGTGCTACTCGATCACCTTCTCATTTCTTCCCTCTCTGAGCTTGATCTTGTGCTGACAACTGGCTCACTGTACCTCTAATCTTCCACAACAACATGATTGCTCTGGAGTTTTCCTGGAAAAGCATGCTGGTAGTGTTGATTCCATGTAACACAATAAAACATTTGGACATGTACAATCTTTTCCATCTTATAGATACTGAAACAAGTGTGTACAGGAAGGGCCCTTTATCACCTAGGGTCCTCCCAGAAGTTTTTAGTATGCTCTGCATTGAGGAACCTTTTGCCATTAAGTCCAGTCAACATCAAAACCCATGTTATCTATGTAAACAGTCCGACTACATAACTTTGCTTTGTGATGTAATTAATCCTGTGTGCACTCCTATAAAAAAAATCTTTCTTGCAAAAGCCTTTTCCTCCAGTAACTTTTCTTTTACCTATTATTAACACTGTATGAAGCAATATAGGTGCTCTGGAGGAGGATGCTTTGAACAGTCCTGAAGGGCTAGTTTTGGTTCAGCGAGCTAGTGATCAAAATGATGTTGTCATTGGTTCTCATATAAGGGGAGCCCGCCTTCGATCATCAAGTGCAAGTTTCGAGGAAGTAGATCTCTTGCTTCCAGGCACCGCAAGGTGAGTTATACTGTCATTATATGCATGTTCCCATGATTTCTTGTATGCTATGTTCCAGCACAGTGCAAGGTTGACAAGAAATTATCAATTTTATCAGGCTCCAGATCCAACTTGGGGTTAACATGCCGGCGAGGGCAGAACAGATGGTTCAGGATGATGACAGTGAGGCCAATGGTCAGGTGTATGATGTGGTGCTCTACCTGGGAATAATTGATATCTTGCAGGAGTACAACATAAGGAAGAAGATTGAGCATGCTTACAAGTCCATCCAATATAACTCATTGTCAATATCTGTCGTAGAACCCAATTTCTACTCAGAGCGCTTCCTGAAATTCATTCAGACAATCTTTCCTGAAAATTCATAAAATCCAATAATTCTTCACCTTCACGAGCAAAGCGCAAGAACCATTGTTCAGTGTGCATTGTGGCCTCTGCATGTACTTTTTTTTTTTTTTTTTTTTTTTTTTTTTTTTTTGCTATGTCCTTGATTGATTCTCTTTCTTGACTCGAGTATTCATTCTATGATGGTTCCCTGTGGACATATTGAGCTATCTGATAACTGAATGTTGGCCTGATGATGGTAAGGTATAGCCTGGTTTCTGGATTATAGGAAGCAACCAGTATCTTCTACATCAGCCTTGAATTCTTCGCTCTAGACCACTGTAATACACTGTATGTGTAAAAATGTTTTTGTGCAAATTGTATTCTCCGTGGGTAAGTTTAGCATTTAGATTTGGAGGTATCATTAGGCCAATAAGCCTATTCTCATGAAAACATGAATAATGTATTTTATTACAGAAGGATTTCTATAAAAACAAGAAGTTATTATTATTATAGGCAGATTCTCCTCTTGTTTCTACTTGCAAAAGTTCAAATTTTGCATTACGGCCTGTTTGGATTGTTGATGATGTATTTGGTTCTTTTATTACACATACCTACTGCTTCGGAAGGACTGAATGGCGGCAAGAGCGAGTAAGTAGTAGCAAAAGAGTGGAATTAGCCAATTCATTTTCTAGGCCAATAATTTGATGCAGTTGTTGCGGGCTTTATAGAAATTAGTTGGAATTGTTGTTTCCATCAAAATAGGTTGCCCAAACAATAAGATTCTAATTCAATCAAATTTTATACATCCAAATGGGCACTAAGATAGAAGATGTCTCATCAAAAAAACTAAGATAGAAGATGATAGCATGCTCTGTCCGCCCATGCTTTTGGAAGAAGCAATAGCACCCGCTGCCATCAACGAGCTAAGCATATATGAAGATTTCAGGGCTGTTTGGTATAACTCAGCATTATTAGTGAAGCAGTTTTTTTTTCTTCAGGTTTTATAAAGCAGCTTCACTGGCAAAGCTAAAGCTATTTTCAAAAAAACGTTTTTTTAACCTGCAAATTGGATTACTCAGCTGCACAAAATCGGCAGCAACAATTACAAGGATATCTCTAGGAATTGAGGTTGAGATGAACTCATCCTCTTCCACACACTCTGCCTAACGCTGCCAGAGCATAAGCAGCTTTATTACAATCCCTACTCTTAAACCCACATTCAAAATTTAATAAATTCAAAGAAACTAAAGACTTCAGCTCCTTGACCAGTCCACCTTCAGGTCTCGCGCATACATTGCTTGATATGATCTCCTGCTGAACCAGCA
The DNA here is from genome assembly GCA_015844335.1 of Chrysopogon serrulatus. Classification (NCBI taxonomy): domain Eukaryota; kingdom Viridiplantae; phylum Streptophyta; class Magnoliopsida; order Poales; family Poaceae; genus Chrysopogon; species Chrysopogon serrulatus. Next base: position 160 of record JADLZL010007627.1, on the reverse strand, counting down.
GGGCATCAGTCTCATGGCTGCTTTGTGCTCCATGCATGCAAGCTATCAGTTCAGCATGAAAAGCACTCATAAGATGTTTGATCTTCCCTCTTCCTGACAAGGCCACTTCTCCTTCACTGTCTCGAATAAGGAACCCCCAGCTGCATGATTGGGATTTGGG
>JADLZL010007626.1:0-76251 GCA_015844335.1 Chrysopogon serrulatus | reverse complement strand
TGCTAAACAGGTAAAGAAAAAACTTTTTTATCGATCTAAACGCATGGACTATTCATCCTAAGAAAAGGAATAATGTATTTCTTGATTGACTTCTGTAACATTGGTACAGCCCACAGTGAAGTATAAAGGTTAATAAGCTGGATATTCGGTAGCTGAACACTTCTTTCTTTTTTTTTTTTCTTTTTTTTTATAAGGTAGCTGAACACTTCTGGTATGATATGGAGATGGAAAATGTTTAGCTATTTAGAAACAAGGAGAGGTTTCTTTCATTTATTGGCAGGACTTAAAAGCTAGCTGATAAGCTTGTTGATAAGTCGAAATGGTTGATTTAGTAAGAGGGAAAAAAACACTGGTTGAACGGATATTGCGAACAGGTCCTTAAAGATGCTCGGTTAAATCGTGTGTGCAGAACTGTGAATCATGTTCCGGACATGAGCGTGATGGTGCTCGAGGTACAGAAGTTGATGCCTCAGCCCCCACCAACGGCAACATAGTAGATTCCTTCAGAGTTTAAGCATGGCAACGGAGCTGGGACCTGTCGGCTATGTCGCAGGAGAGCTAGTGGGTTACACAGTAGTCAGAAATTTTAATAAATAATAAATATCATTAGCGTTAATATCATCGGAAAGATCTTTGGATCTTTTAGAGATATAAATATTATACATATTTTCTATAAATCGAAGTCAAACTTGTGGCTTCCCCACGGCGACAAAGAAATGTCATGGCGCGGAAGGCATCCTTGTATGTGGGTACTTCTGCACAGACATGGCTGCCACTTCTGCATCTCACAAATATGGAGCAGCGAGATAAATCACAAATGGAGCAGATAAAAGGCTGTTCTGAAAACCCCGTTTCTACACATAAAAAAATGTCTGCGCTGGTATGGCAGAACAGTGACAGTTCCGGAAGCTGCAGGAGCAAAGCAGGCAGACCAGGGAGCCGGACCGAGAACAGGAACAGGAACACGAGCACGAACAGAGTTCTCCGCGCGTCGCCGGTGCACGGCCGGCCGGCGGCCGCGCGCACCGAGAGACCGGCGGACGGTCGGCGACACGGGCGACCTGCGCGCGTACCCAGCAGCCGGTCAAGCGCACGGCACGGCCCCTCCCCCAGTCCCCACCGCAGCGCGTGTCGCCGTGTCGGCGATGCGGGTGCGCCCGCACGGCGCCTGGTGACCGTCGCCTCTGACGCCTGTCCAGGGCAGCGCGCTCAGCGCTCCCGCTCACGGGCGGCCGGCCTCTTCTGGTGATCCAGCACGGCAGCCTCACGTACGTGTACGTGCGCGGGCGTGCAAGGCTGTGCCGTGCAAGTGCTCGGCCGGCTGCAGCAGTGCAGGTTGCAGTAGTACAGTCTTACGAAACAGCTGCATCTGGCAGCACGATGCAGTACTGCTGGCCGTTTACGGAGAGCGAAGCAACACTTCTCTCCTTTTTCTTGAAACACTAGTACTAGTACAAGGAGTTTACCCGGAGTTCACGATTAGTAAAAAATGCGCCCTGGATCCTTTAGGTCTGAAATTATTTCAGTTGTTATATAAATTAAAGTAACGAATTCAGCTGTGTCGTCTCGGCGCTCAAAACTGTCACGGGTTCGGTCCCAGAATGCTCCCAAAACGAAAACACAAAGCCGGGGTGCCATACCCAAACACAAACAGCGAGCATTAGTGTGTGTTGTGCCCACCGGTCGCTGTCACAGGCTTAGCATGCATGGAATGGAACTGTGCCCCTGAAGTGGTTAAAATACACTAGATCCCTTGGACCCCAGCTCAAGATGATCATGGGCGGTGATGCTCCGAGGGACGACTACTCACTGGGCCACCAGCAAGTTTTGGTCGGGCTCGTGACATTGACAAACCATGGAAGGCGACGACGACGACGACGACGACGACGGCTCATGTGCCAGAGGAGATACTCTGAAAACAATTTGGGCTACGAAAAATTTCAATTTTGCTTTCATTTGTATGCCAGGAGGAGATGTACAACTAAAGCTGTATAATTAATTATTTTTTTTTTATTTTAATGTTATCGATGTTTTGATGGACGCCACTGACCCCTTGTTATCGATCAATGTTTTGGACGCCACTGAGAGATCTTTGGCTATGAGTCTACGACTACTACAGTTGATAAGGGTAGGGCAACGTGATCCGTGTCTTGATATTCTTGGAGCTGGAGTTCACGCAGAATATGTGGGGGCCCTGGTGCTTTTTTTTTTTTTTTTTTGCTTCTGGGATACATACATACATACATAGATACATACAGGTCTCTAGATCTGGATGGCATGCAAACAGCAGGATGGCAACCTGTGAAAATCCTTTCTCGATGTCATCATGTCCTTAAACTGCTTTGTTTCTTGCTGTATTGCAGATGGAAATTTCCCTCGTTTTTTTTTTTTTTACAGTTTGTTTGGCCCTTTGCCCAACCTCGAGATGTGATAGATCGGTGATGCTATGCTATCTCGTGTCATGCATGCATGACGGTGGCGCACAACAACTTCGAGAGGAATTTCTCGGGAGTTATGTGCGAGCACACGCATGAACAGCGTGCTTGCAGACTCTAGCGACGACAGTGACTCAGCGCGTCCACGTGGTTGGTGACGCCCATCAACATTCCATGTGGACTTGTATACAAGTACAACCATGCGTAAACACTATTGGTAGAACCGGTAAGCAAACCATACTTTACTCAATTATATTACGCTGGCCTGGAGATATTTACGCTTGAATACTTGTATCTTTTTTACACGTTTCTTTGGCTGATAAAATTACAGATGAAAAAGATTTACACATCCATCCCAACCTGTGAAACTTATTCATACAAAGAACAACTATTTACAAAGGAATAATTTGCTGAATTTAAACAATAAATGAATTTCAAATTAAAGTGCAACATATGAATTTAATCTTAAATTATTACTGGCTTGTTATTTTTTGTATGATAGTTTTATCTTAAATTAAACTGGTACGATGCATGATGGAAAACTGAGGGAGCTTATCAAGGGCAGCGCCGTCCAGGGTTGTTTGGATCGTAGGTGCAGCCAGAAGGCCCCGCCCACAATTTCCTCGTCACCACGGCTAACTTCACCGACGCCGGGACGCCGCCGCCGTTGGTGCTCCTCTGCTGCTGCTGCTGCTCGCCTGCGGCCGCTGCTTCTCTCATCACCATCAGGGGCCCCGACGCCCCGGCGCCGTCCGATGCCGACATCACAAGGGCCAGGATGATCATCAGCTTCACGCACGGCCCTAGCTTCTGACCAGCGGCCATGCTTGCTTCGCAGTGCTACGTACAGGCAGGCGATTGGAAAGGAGCAATTAACTAAGACTGGGTAGCTTAGCTGCTGAGCTTAAGCTCAACTGTGGATGGCTACTGCTTCTGAAACTGTAATGCGTCGGAGGTTGGTGGTCGATCTGCAGAAAAGCTGCGAGAGCTTTGTGAGAGCTTTGTGAGTATAAATACACACGATCTGGAGCCAGGCTCGTGTACAGTAGCTACTACGCTTGCTGGACGTCGTCAGATTTTTCATGCAAACTGCAGTGAAGTTTCTTGCGAGTTTTGCTCAAAGTCAACTAGTATATGGGCCTAATATGGGAACCATGGGGTCTGGAAGATTTGTCAAACTGGGAATTGGTCTGCGCGTGCGTGCGCTGCACTGAACCCCAACTGAATTAGTTCTTTTTTTATTTATATTTAATACTATTTATATGGGAAACAATTGATGTGAGGAGTGAGTCGTCCCATGGGGTGGGAAAACTTGCCGCGGCACTGAACCGAGGTCTTGGGCGACATCATGCCGTACGTACGGACAAGTGGCGCCGAGTCGAGTGGTTCAGGAGCTCGGCCCGCTGCTAAGCTCGAACGTCGTGTACATGTATATGGACCGTGAAATTTTACTGCGCCTAGCTGTGTACTATAACAAATGAAAATACGAAGAAAAAACAAAAGTTCCACATATGCGGACGGGACGCGTTAGCTAGTCGCGTGGAAGACGTGAGATCCAAACATCCAATTGCCGTCGATTTGAGGTTTCAGCAGTCGATCGTAGCAAGTTCCTGATGGCTTCGACGAGGTTTTCGTCAAACTCCATGCAAATTTCCCCGGAATCTGCAAGCAGCCATATATATTTGCTACCTAAGCGACGTAAGTAAGAACCACGAAATGAACGTTTCCGTGCCAGACGGCGACTACTACTACTGATTACCGATTCCAGTAGTACTTTTTTCTGTGCATCTGCAGACAAACTTGCACTGTACTGTACGTGTGCGTGTGCGTGCGTGCGGCGTGACCAGTGCTAAATAATCGTTGGAGTACTGCTTGTTGGTGTGCTGGTGGGTACGGTACGTGATTGGAGGTAGTAGTAGGCTCAAGTACACGTGGCTAGCCACTTGTCCGGCTTATGCGCCTGTACTCCGTGTTCCTCATCAAGCAACCAAGCGTCTTCACGTTTCTTGACACACTCAGCGACCTGGCTGCCGCCGCACGAGTACTACTAGTCCCGTCTTGTTCGTCGTCGTGTGTATGAGTACTCATGTGGCATGTAGTACGAGTAGGATACCTCAACGATAGTCACAGACAGCGACCGGGTGCATCTGCATGTATGCACCGCGGGAAACAGGTTTCAATCGACTTTGCAATTGAAAGCTTGGGCGCACCATTACTCCTCCTGTCTTCTAGCAGTAGTACGAATCTCCATGGCAGGCCCTCTGCGTATACGAGTACTGCGTGCATGAACTGCTCGCAGCTCGCGCCTATACGTACAGCAATGCACAGTACTTGACGTGATTTGACACATGACGCTGACTGCTAGCAGAGGTCAGGGCCGGCTGACCTGGCCGGCGAGCGCATGCAGTTGCCATTCCGTTATGCATGCCTGGCTAGTGCCTTGGCTACGTTCCCTAGGCTAGGCAAGCCCAACCGGCACATACCGCTACGCCTGCGGCTGCTCCCTAGCCCGCCCTAGCATAGACCCCGAGGAGTAGGTTCATCAGGCTAGTAGGGCCGTGTTCTCTTTATATTCAAGTTACAAGTTTTTGCACTCTCTCTCCATCACATTAATTTCTACCCGCATATATAGAGCATTAAATATAAGTAAAAAAATAATTAATTATACAGTTTAGTTGTAAATCACGAGACGAATTTTTTAAGTTTAGTTGGGCCACGTTTGGACAATATTTATCAAATACAAACGAAACGTTATAGTGCAGGGAATGCAACTTATTTGCGAACTAAACAAGGGCTAGGTGCACTTCCACCTAGGACCAGGAGTAGGCAGGGTGATGGCGTCCCTTTTGCTCGTGATAGATGGTGATCGGCGCCAGCGAGCACTACCACCGCCGTCGTGACCGCGCGGGTGGAGCGGAGTGGCCGTCGTCGTCGTCTCGCCGTGCCGAGGTGGAGAGGTGGGTGGGGCTGCACGGCATGGGCGCGGGCCTAGCTCGCTCGCCGGAGGTCGGTCAAAGATTCGGTCTCGTGTTTCCGGGCGCGGCGAGCTGGCGGCCCACCAGCGCCTGCATTCACCACTCTGGCATGCATGCCATTGCCCCCGTCAGCTCATGTCGTCCTACGCATGCCATGCAATGCCAGTCAGTGGTCCAGCGCAGTGCAGAGATAGCGCAGTTCAGAGAGCAGGGTAGCCCTGACCCGCCTCTCTCGTGCTACTGACTTTATTCAGGGTCAGGGTCAGCCGGTCAGGCCGGCTCACGCCGAAGACCTCCTCAGCTCAAGCTGAGCCGTCTCTGGATGGATGATGATGCGCACTTGGCGCCATTCGGAACTGGCTTATAAATGCTCTCCGACGAGTAGTAACAGATTCTCACTTGTTTATGACACAAATGAACCGGATGATGTTTTCAAAATGCCATCATCATAGTACCTGGAAGCCGCCTGAACGTCTCCAGTCTTCACTGCACAATGGTCACACGCGCCAATTAAAACGTGGTCACCAGGCGCTCAGTCTGCTGCTGGTCTCGCCTGACTACTCCTACCATCAATGATGACCACATAAAAGCTCTACAGGCATTGATTGTCAGTTGTCACATCTCATGACCATGCATCCAACAACTCCGACTACTCGTTTGGATTCAGTGGTTTTTAAAAACTCCGGTAGATAAAAAAAATTAGAAGATGTTCTGCATGATTTATTAAGCCGGCTGATAAACTATAATATTATAAAAATAATTAGTTCTCTATGAAAAAAAATATTATTAACTTATAAGCTTAAACGGCTTTTTAGCTAAAAAGCGAAACAGAGTCCTAAAGTGATATTTATACAAGATACAGTACACCATATTTATACATGATACTTATATAAAAAGGTAGTACCCAGTGCAGAGAGCTCCCGCTCTGTACGGGTCTGCGGAAGGGTGTCAACGCCAAGTCTTAACCGTATAAAAATTTAAAATAAAACAAATGGTCAAGCATGGTTTTTGAAAGTCCTGTAAAAGCATTATTTTAAACGAATGGAATACTATTATAAATGAATTTTAATTCTGAAAGTCTTACAATCGTGTTTGTCTAAACAGATGGAATACTGTTATAAATGAATATTAGTTCTAAAAGTCTTACAATTGTGTTTTTTTAAACGGATGGAATACTGTTATAAATGAATTTTAGGTATAAAGGGAGCCTCGGCATTTGTAGTAGTATCCCCTAATATATATTGTAATTATTGTAAAATATATTTTAAAGATAGAGGGAGCCTTAGAATTGGCAGTAGTATCTCCTAATATAATTATTACAAAATAAATTCATTAGTAATTTCATGTTTTTTTAGTATATTGCCTCCATCTAAAATAAATCTCGCTACAGCATTGACCAAACTTTCCAAAAATTTAACTAGGTTTATAAAAAAAATATTAACCATACTTGTGTCTCTAAATGATTTTATTATAAAACTAGATTTAATGATTTATCTTGTGATTCTAATTAAATACTGTTGCACCCAATGCATCGACCACACGAGCATGATGTCCAATAGAAGTAAATGAGTACAATGACAATTGAAAACTGTGTGAAAACAAAATGGGTCCAATGGATGGTGAGAGCCTAGACCTTGATCTATCCAAGGTTAAATTTTAAGGCTAAACACCTCCTTTTTCCTATTGCTCCTCAAAAATTGCTATCGAGTTTGTTTGCATTAGCTACAAGCTGTCTCTATTTCTCTCTTCTCTTGTCCACATCAATAATTGTTTGGCTATTCTATTGTTATTGTGCTTGCTCTAATTGTTAATACAATTCTTAGCTGCTACTAGTAGATTGTTAGCCGAAGTAAAAGCTTATTGAATTCAAAAGAGCCAACTACTACTTTTTATTAGTTAATAAATAGAGTATTAGCTGGAGTAAAAACTTATTGAATTCATTTTCAAAAGAGCCAACTAATATTTTTTATTTATTAGCTAATACTAAATACTCCCTCTATCCCCTGAATCCTGTAACTTTTAGAGTTGTCTTAAGTCAAACCTTTTAAATTTTGACTAAATTTTTAAAAAAAAATACTAAGATGTATGACACCAAATTAATACCATTAGATTTATCATACAATGTATTTTGGTAAGATACTTACTTTATGTTATAGATATTAATATTTTTTCTATAAAGTTGGTTAAAGTTAAAAAAGTTTGACTAGCACGGATTCTAGGAGTTGCAAGATTCGAGACGGAGGTAGTACTAGACTATTAGCTGGAGTAAAAAGTTATTGAATTCATTGAAAAGAGTCAACTAATAATTTTTATTAGCTAATAAATGCTACTACTAGACCTCATGCAAAAAGGGCCTAAAAGTCTACTCCCTCCGTCCCAAATTGAGTTTGTCACCTTGACTTCCGTGCCATCTTGTTCGATCATTAATCTTATTCAAATTTTTTGTATAAATATAATTTATTTTATTATGACTTCTTTTATCAACAAAGATACTTGAATATTAATTGATTTATTTTATTATTTATATAAATATTTTAAATAAATCGGATGGTCAAACAACACGTGTTCAAAAAAAAAAACGACATCTCCGTGGGACGGAGGGAGTACTAGTCTAGCAGCTGCTACGGCTTTCCTTTGGTCCCGATCATGGGATGATTAGGGACGCTAGCTGTTTTTCCTTTTTTTTTTTTGGGTGGGTGTATGTATGCGTGATTGAACTTGGTAACCACCGCGCGGTGTTTGGTGGGCGATTGATCGATCGGACGGTCAAAAGGCCCGCCCGCGGTGCGCCCCTCGCGCCGGCAGGGCAGGGACCATGGCAACGTCCCTTTCAGCGGGATCCATCATCAGAGTGATCGAGGAGGCCCGGCGCCGGATCCACCACCTCGGCTGCCGTCGGCCGTCGGATGCTGGCAGTCGCGGCCGGCCGCTCGACCGGCCTTCGTGGGTTTTTCAGTTTCATTCAGGCCCCCTTTTTTCCGTCTTTCTTTGGCGACGGAGACGGATGGCGACGATCGGCGCAGCGTGGCGTGCACCGGCGCAGCCGATGATTGCACGTTTGAAACGAAACGCAGCAGTGGTGGAACTGGAAGTCGTGCATGCTCCTGCCGCGACCGCTCCTGCGGGTAACAGCCTTTTTTTTACTTTGGGTTGCACGCATCGTCCTTGTTTCGGAGTTCGGACGCACCTAAGTACTGTACACACACCAAAACTACCACCACCAGCACTGCATGAGGAGAGACGGCACGAGAAAAGAAGGCAAGAAGATCTTTTGGTCTTGGAGGCTTTTTTTACTGCACGTACCACCCGGAGGCCGCCGTAAAGTGGTAACTCGGCAAAAAGGTGAAAACCAGTGTCGTTTTACTACCGCTTTTTTTACAGCACGGACGGCCGTGCGAGACGAGTCAGAGATGACGCAGCGTCTCACAGTGACAGACGACAGGTCACCAGGCACTGGCAATGCATGCTGCTGCTGCCGCTGCATGGGATTAGGTGAGGGAGCGCGTGCGAGATGGCATGGCATGTGAGTGACTGTGCGCGCGGCGCCGGCGTAGGCGGCCGCTAGGCTGTTACCCGGCTGTAACTTTTGGTGCCAGCTGCGATAGTTTTGCCTTTTCTTTTCCGCAGGAGCAATAGCAGCGGCGCATACGACAAGACCGTGAGATTTTCCACGCGCGTGGTCGTGGTCTTGGCCTCTGGCGGCGGCTGGTCTGCCCTGCCTGTGACGCGAGCAGAGGCAGCGTACCGTTGCCGCGGCACGGGGGCGCGAGGCGGCGGAGCGAGCGCACCCCGCGGGCCGCGCGCCGTCTCGCGCCACGGCCGGGCACGTGAAGCGGGAGCCCCGTGTCCAAGGACGAGCCAAGGCACATGCACCTGCGCGGCTGCGGCGGAGCATGCACGTCGATCCCTCACGCGGCATCCTCGTCGCGCCGGTCGGACATTACGACATCTATGATGAATGAGCTCGATGCTGCAATGTGCCATCATCGGTTTGGTTGTCTGGTTCAGCAGCGAGTCGTAAAGTTGTCCACGCGATGGCGGTGGGAAAGTCTTCTCTTTCTTTTTCCTCTTGCGGTTCTATACCACACCCCTTTATCTGTTACAAAAGTAAGTTTAAGTTTTGACGTTTGTATCACAAGTTTGATTCAATTCATAAAAAAAAAGTGTACAATATTTATGTTTTTAAATAAATTTGTTTAAAAGAATGTATATAAAGATTTAATAGTTGTACACTAAATAAATATTAATAATTTTTAACATAAATTAGTTAACGTTTATTTCTTAGAAAGGGAGAACAACACTTTTATAGAAACGGAGGGGTAGTTGTATCGGAGATGTTTGGTTCGACACCATCTTTAGCCAAACATGAATGACACTTTTCAGGAATAGAGTAGCTGTATTGGAGCTGTTTGGTTCGACACCATCTTTAGCCAAACATGCTCATGGCTGCCACATTATGCTGGCTGCTGTTTGGATTCATGTACGCTCAGACAGCCACCGAGCTTTTATGTGTTGGTTTCTAGGTTTCTACCACAGGTGAGACAACCACTTTTCTAGCAACCCGACGTCACACCTTCGGTGGCGTGTAGGGGCTGGGCACCAAACAACCCCTTTCTCTCTCACACACATTAAGCATGCTCTATCACAACACAACCAATGCCCCCTATAGCCATAGACATCATCATTAAGTTCACAACAACTTGATCGCAAAGGAAAAAAACACTAGATCGTGAATTTCATGGAAGGAGAGGGGCGGGGGAGGACATGAAGACAACACATAGTTCATGAGAGCCTCCATCTCGGATATCCTCTTGAGATATCGCAGTCAATTATGAAACCAGAAACACCCTGTTACGTTAGCCTAAACCTGCCATGTCATCATCATCATTGCATAAGCATTTATCATTAGAAAACTCTAATGCGAAGGACTAAAATGAGTTTATCAATTTCTAGGGTTTGTTTGCGCTCTTTTATATTGCATGTGTATGTATACATCATTTAAATTTCCCCACATGTTTGATTTGGTTCATAAAAGCAATCAACTAAAATCAATCGTGATGCTTGCAAGTGTTTGGCTAACCCTGACTTACACCCTAACCAAGTTTTACAAGTCAAATGATGCAAAAGCAAGAATCAAAATTGAATTCGGAATCCGAATCCCAAACCCTAACCCTAGTTGGTTAAGTGTTGGAATTCGAATTTCATTTTCAATTTTGGTGAGCTAACCATGATTAATTTTCTAAATAAAAGTTGCTAACCAATGGTACCATTTCAAAGTATGAAGTTTGTACTTTGAAAGTGTACTATTGGTTGGGTTTGAAAAGTACCACAACACCATTAATTAATTGCCCAAAAGTCCAATTTGAAATTCCTTTTCAAAAACCCTAATTTTCAAAGTGTTTTGTCCCCTTTTCAATTTCATCCCAAAATATTCAAAATTTGGGAAAACTCCAAAAATACAGTTTGTGCATCTCTTGGAGCTCTACAACTTTGGTATATAAAGTTTTTCAAGTTTTTGAATAAATTTTAAACTAATTTCAAAAAGTTCTTCAAATTAGGAATTGTTCCCTTTTGATTTTTAAACTCCAATTCAAAAATTAGTCAATTTCAGAGAAAACTTTCTACATGAAAGTTGTAGATCTTGAAAAATAGAACAACTTTTATTTTTGGAGATTTTCAGCTTTTATTCAAAATTTAAAAGTAATTTTGAAATCCCAAAGATTTGAGTTTGAGTTCATTTTCAAATTTGAAATTCAATTCAAAATTTATTTGAGATATGACAAAACTTCTTGAATGAAAGTTGTAGAGAATTAAATTTTGAGCAATCTGTATTTTTGGAATTTTTCAAGTTGTATTCAAAATCTTGGAGTAATTTGAAAAGAGGAAGGATGAGCCGGCACTATGCTACAGTACCACAGGGGGGGTGTTCCACCTTGCACCGAGCCCATGCCGGGCCGGCCGCCCGACGCCGCTGTGGCGTTTCCGGCGCCTTCCCCGTTTTCACGCCCACCACCCACCTCAACCTCGTCGCTCGCCGACTACCACGTCGACCCTTGCTTTTCCTATAAAAGCCACCGGAGTCGTCGGTTTCCCTTTTTCCTTCTTTCACGCCGTCGCCGTTGCTCCGCTTCGTCGCCGGCGAAGCACACCCACCACGCAACACCACTGCCCAATTGTGCTTGCACACCGCTCCGCAACCTTTTTGCGCACGCTTTGAGCCGCTTGCCAGGTCGTGCGATCGTTTGAATCGCCGTCGGGTCGTCATCTCCTTCCTTTCCGGCCGGACCGCCGCCGCAACCACCTCACCATCGGCAGCCCACCTCCGCCCTGTATTTGATCCAATCAACTAGCGCAATAAGGTCGTGGTGAGGCTCTAAACCTGTTCCCACCCCTATCATGGTCTCTACCGAGCCCTCATGCTCAGTACGCCGTTGCGCCGCCGTACCCCGGCGTGCCCGAGCCGCCGCGGCCGCCGTCATGCATGCTCCGGTGGGGCGTTATAGTCGTATGGTAGCTTGTCGTGTCCGTCGGGATGAGAGGAGTCGGCCGGGTGTTGTTAGTTTAGTCGGAGAGGTGACCGTCGGCGAACGCCCTCGATCGCCGTCGCGGACACTGCACCTGCGCGGAGTCGAGAGGGGGGGGCGCAGCGCGGCAAGCGCCCGGCCGGTCAGCGGGCGATACCTTGGGCTGCACAAGTAAGCCCGGTGGGGGAGTGGGAAGCTTTTTTTCTTTTTCTAATTTCAATTTTCTAAATGTTGTTTTCATCTTTTTGCTAGAATTTATTTTGGGCAAAAAAAAATGTGCAAATATATGTTCTGTGATCCTTGAGTGATGATCTATACCAGAAAAAATACTAACTCTGAATTTTCAATAAAATTTAATCATGCTTTAATTTGCTTCTTTAATTAATAAATGCAACTTCAATGATTTTTAATAATTAAAATATAAGTCCAAAAATTATGAAATTTGTTTTGTGTGCTAATTAGGTAATGATGATCTTAATTATGAAGTTTGATCATGTTTTGACTAATTTTTGTATTATGCTTAATTAATACACGGTTTTTTTAATTAAGGTTTAATTACTTATCCTTTGATTAATTAGGGTTTAATTAATCCCTAGTTAGCAAGTTAATTAGCGGCTTTCAACAACTGTAAAAAATAGTTAATAAATTAGTAATCACCCTTAATCACTGTTAATGTTGTTTGATTTTGGGATTGAGTGATGACCCTAGGTCATTAACCCTAATGACCTTCGGCATTTTATGTTGATTGCGTATCGTTAGTCCGTCGTCGTCGACGCTAGTTATACCTTCTTAGTGCAACTATACCGTGAAGGAAAGTTGTACTCAAGATAGGTTAACAATCGTTGCATCATTATCGCATGCTCCTTTTATTCTTGCATCGTAATCATGCATTCCACTCGTAGCCGCGTCTTGCGTCTCGAAGAAGGTGTTCGGCGTGAGGAGATTGGTCCTGATCTCAACAGTGCCATCACTGCTCCTAACTTCGTCAAGCCCCAAGGCAAGCCCCGGATGCATTCAACCACCTCCTTGTATTTTGAAAATCTTTTATATTGTATGTTCCTGATATGATGCATTAGGTAATAGGAGTTGTGTGATATCCTACTTTGGTGCATTTACCGTACCTTGCTATACACCCTGAATACCTGTTTTGATTTCGCAAATGCTAGTGTATGCTTAGTCTTGCTGATAGCCTAGGCTTTACAAATGAAACGTTTTCCAAAAATGTGATAACAATATCCCCGTTGAGGGCATTTACGAAAACCTGATGTTACTTGTTGGTATCCCTTCACTTCGATCGGGTCAAGGGTACGCAACAAGAGCATGATGATGAGTAAATTGAGACCGGGTGGAGTGACTTGCATCAGGAAGGGCTAGTGCCCTGGTGTAGTGTCGTCCACTTGTGAGTCGGTTAAGGACCGTCCGTTGTTTGGCCCTGGGATCATGAGGTTATTGGATAGTACTAGTCGCATGCTAATGGCGGTAAGCTCCCTTGTACTATCTTTGACGAGAACGGAAACCGGGACGAGAGTGGCGTGTACCCATTCTACGGGGCCACCGTGGAAGGGGACCGCGGCGTAGGGAGATGGTGTACTGTACCTCGTAGCTAGGACCCGTTCTAGTCGGGAGAAATACGGCGTGAGTTGATGTATGTAAGATGTTCGGTCCTGCATACATCGTGTGGCTAGGAAGCCCCAAATTTGGGTATATTAAGCGATTCGAATCGTCCGTGTGCTCCACGATATGGGGGAGCCGTGATCCGAGTCCCGGCATCGTAGTAATGATGAAAGTGAGAATGAAAGGTTTTGAATTCGGCATATGTTGACAAGTGATTGTTATAGTAAAGTAAGGACTGGCTTAGTCTATTTTTGCAAAGGTGTTATTTGATCTTGCTAAAAGCCTTACCTTGATTTCCCACTAGCCAGCATTCCTGAGTCTCCTCCCCAATTTTTTTTAGTCGGGTAAGTCTTGCGGAGTACTTTTTGTACTCAGAGTTTGTTCAACCCCTGTTGCAGGTGAACTGCATGAACAAGTGTGCTACGGCCCTTCTTGCATGACGGTGATCGAGGAAGAGTTTGCTCATGAATAAGTTGTGTGGCCCGTGGGCAGGGCGCTTTCGTTGTTGTGATTGTAATAAAGTTACGTAATGATACTTCCGCTGTTTTGTAATAATAACACTCTGGTTTGTATAAGTTTTACAAGAAGTTTGTAAATTAAGTATTGTAAGTCTTCCGCTACTCTGGTATTTTGTATGAAAACTGTTGTAATACTGTGATGTCTCTGTAAGTATCGATCCTGGAGGAATCGTGGTTTATCGGGGATCCACCCGACGTAACATTCTAGGTTATGTGGTACTCAAAATGCGGTGACAGAGGTCTTAGGGACAATGTCAGGTGCTTGTGGGCCATATAATTTAGAAGGCTCTGCCACAGAAACATATTTGGGCCTTGTTCTCTTTCGTCAATTTGCGCAAGTTTTTCCACTCTCTCTCCATCACATCAATTTTTACCCGCATATATGGAGCACTAAATGTAAGTAAAAAAATAACTAATTGCACAGTTTAGTTGTAAATCACAAGACGAATCTTTTGAATCTAATTAGGCTACGATTAGATAATATTTGTCAAATACAAACGAAACGCTACAAAGATTACTTTCGATTGCAATAATTTACTATCTGAACAAGGCCTTGGTAACTAATCGTGCATGTCAAGAGCAAGCCATGGACACCATCAAGATCTCAGCAACTTGGTCACGAAGGAATTGGGGACTGTTGTGGACCATAGGGTCCTACCATGACGTGTTTATTCAGCCCCTAGACATATAAGGCAGTACATGCCGATAGTTTGTGATAGCCTCTGTCTCTAATATCCCTTATTAGATATTTGTTGTAATTGACTACGAAACTTATTTGCCAACTGATCGAGGACGACCATACTTTTGTGATCTACCCATAAGATATATAAGATGGGGGTAGGGAGCCCTGGTTTGGCATCCAAAACTCTACTATTTATCTACGAGCACAATCAATTTAATCCACCAAATCGTAATGCATGGTATTGCCTCCATATGAGGGGATAGATCTCTGTGAACCTTTGTGCCTTCTGCTACTATCTAATTTTATTTTGACATAATGGCCCATAGTCAGTGACAAAACACCGAGAATATGCAACCACAAGAGTCTCTTTGGATCACTTTGTGACTTGCCACGACTCACCATAAAAATTTAGCCTTCTGTTTGGTTCACTTCCTAATCTTGTTGCAAGTTTAGCATGTTGTGTTTGGCGTGATGCACAACAAGCCAAATACGACATAAAGGTAGTCCTCAAAACCACATATCTGTTTCGATACTAGCCATATCTGTGAGTCACCCCACCTACAAACCGCCCCTCGCAATATTTTATATAGTGCGACCAAAACCTCTTTGCATGTGCTTCTCTCTCTCCCCCCTCATTCACCCCCTTTGAGATCCAAGCAGCTCTCGATCAAGGGGGCTACCTACGGGAGGATCCTTTGGCGAGGGATGGTGCGCGGGCGTCGTAGAGGCGGCACGCGTGGTCGATCGCGTGGTGGGCGGACTGCTCGCACGGATGCGATCGGCGGCGCGGCGGGAGGTGCGGCGAGGATGCAGCATGCAAGCACGCAACCCTCGACGGATATAGAGCAAACTCCACTTGAATGGAAAGAGGCAACACCACCATCGCTGACACCGTGGGTTTCCTGCCCTTTGAGTTCGCGAGCCGAAATGGTTTCTCAGGCATGATTAACTTACCTCTCTTTTATTTAACTGTTTTATCTAGTTAAGAATGTGTTTATATGGTAGCTTGTTAATGTTTACCTTTTGCATCTCAAAACAATCGGAATCTTTGCTTTACGGGGATAAATCTGTCTTATCTAATAAATTTGTTTAAAAATCAGAATGTGATACTGTTTTTATAGTTTTAGTAATTTTTTGGATTGATTGATTTTGGGGAAGGAGAATTTTTTTTTTTTTTTTTAGGAGGTAGCAGATGGTTGTGATAATGGTTCTAGGAACGAGCATCGGACACGGCGCCGTATCACGAAATCTAGCCTGGCCACAAATTGCCCAGATTACGCAGTCCCTGAACCTAGAAAACGGCTGCTTTTGACAAACAATACTGCAAGGGCAGCATGCCAGTGCTGCCAGCCCAGACATAAATACTCTCCGGGCGTGCAGACGCACATAAATTATGCGGACAACGCAACCACTGCATAATCTTGAGCTTTGATTTGTTTCCACCCTCCATGGCCAGTACTAGTGGTCATTGTTAAAGAATCAATCCCCAATCCTTTCGCACAGGTGCTGCCCCAGGGCGAAAGTTACCGAGCTTTTTTCTAGGCCTGGTATCAAAAGTTACCCTATCAGTACACGGCATAGTAAAAAGTTTTACTCGATTTCAAAACTTCGCCACCACTCAGCGAGACACGTCAAGTTCTCCTCCCTCTTTTTAAAGAAGGGAAGGGAAACCAGGGGCAAGGGACAGGCAGCGGCGGCCTGACCTGCGCAAAACCCCGCTCTCATCTCGCCAAAACCCCAAGAAGCCGAAAGGGAATTCCTTCCGCCCCCGTCTCCAGCTTTTTCGCCAAGACCTGTTCAAAAGCAACCGCAGAGAAGAAGCTGCGCAGGAGAAGAGGAAGCAGCGGCGGCGGCGGCGGGGGCGGGGTGTAGGCTTCGCAGAGAGGCAGGGAGGGATCGTAAGCTTTTGGCAGTGGTGGTCTTGGAATGCAGCAGCAGCAACACCTGATGCAGATGAACCAGAACATGATTGGGGGCTACACCACCTCACCTGCCGCCGTGACCACCGATCTCATCCAGCAGGTCCTGATCCTAAACCCAAATCCCCCATCCCTCCCCGCTCCCGCGATATCTTCGCCGTGTCTTGGGATATTTTCTTCTTCGTTTGTGCCGTGATCTTGCTTTCGCGGTCAGTATTAGGTTTTGGCTTTCTTTCTCCCTTCCTCTTTGCTCGTTTTTGGAATCGTTTGCTCGTCAGAGTATCAGATATTATGAGTCAAATGTTCTCCCTTTTTCCGTTTTCGCCCTCCCTGAAATCACTCCCAATCTCTTGCTTTCTTGATTTTTATCTGCGCTCGAATCTTCACTTTTACTCTTTTTTATTATCTGTATATGTAAATGCCGTAAATATATTCTTTTTTATTAGTTGAGTTTGATCCCTTCTCTTCTGTTCTTCGTGTCGATAATCTTTTCCCCCCTTTTTTTTTTCATCTTTCGATCGATCCCATGTCCTTATGGCATTCTTTTTTTTATATATTGGTGTGTTTTCAGATGGTCCCTCGCTTCTGATTTCCTCTGCAGTTCAAACTGCCGCAGTCTATTCTTTTGCTGTTGTCGCCCACATGGTCTGAATACCTCCATTATCTCCGCATCTAAACCCCAACCCTCTGTAGCTCGGTTTGGTTGGTGACCTGCTGTGAATGATCATACATCCCCTGCTGTTTTTCGCAAGCAGTAACGATGCCAGGCCTGCACCCTGCACCTGTCTCCTGCCAAGCGATCTTTAAAGCCTGGCCAGGCTGCATCATGTGGGATATTTCCATGGAAGGAAACCTATAAAAGCTGTGAGATTTTCATCGATATCAAAGTGTTTTTTTTGGGATATTCCACCAAAGGAAACATATAAAAAGGACTAGAATATCTTATTACATGCTTTGTTTTTTTTGAAAGTAATTTTGCAGACACTGAGTGGTCACAAGCTCACAGACAGACTGGCCCTTATTGGCCGTGCTGTTGCAAAGCATGATCTGGTCCATATCCTGGAATTCATGTGAGTGGGTAGGAGCGAATGTAGGTTCGCGTGCGCTGTACTGCCGCCGGTCGCCCATTGGAGTTTGACTGTTACTGCTCCCTCCGTCCCAAAAAGGATGTCGCTCTCGCTTCTCGAGAAACGATTGCCGGCAATTTTTAAAAATAGTAAATAACATCGATTAGTATCACAATTAGTATTGTTGAAAAGATCTTTAGATCTAGTTTTTTAATAAATTTATTTGGAGATATAAATATTATACGTATTTTCTATAAATCAAGTCAAACTTGTGGCACGAACACCCAAAACGTCGTCTATTTTGGAACGGATGGAGTAGACCCTTAAAAAGCTCCAGCTTCACAGCCAAACGCCGAAATGCTGCTAACAGCCAGGGGCCCGGACTGAGGACTGCATGTCCTCACCTTGCTTGATGCCTATGTTGTCAGTCAATGATTGATCTTTAGATTGGGAGGGGCGTACTACAAGTTCGAGTGAGAAACCAGGGTATCAATCATTGAATCTCCAGGGCAGTTCATTGGGGATGAACTGCCGTGTTGTCAGTCGTGGAGCACATGAGGAGCTGGTTTGGACATGATTGTGAGAACACCCAAGTAAAGTATAGTTAATGTTCACTGGTCTGGCAAAGTGTTTGAGACTTGCTTGATTTCTTCGTTATTAGCAGTAGATAGATGAGAAAGTAAATGCTCCGTTTGTGGTCACCGATGAAAGTACATGGGTCTACTGGAATGTATTGACATGCTAATACGTTTTTTGACCCTGAACTGTGCAGTACCTGGATGAGAACAAGCAGCTGATCCTGGCCATCCTCGACAACCAGAACAGTGGCAAGGTGGAGGAGTGCGAACGGTGAGTTACTGAGTTTCTTGTTCATCTCCCTGCGCGATTGTTATGCATGGTTATGGATGTGGTAGCAGCTAGACTCTAGCAAATGTAGTTAACACTGACAAGAATGCCCTTTGCTCAGTCTAGCATCAAACAAACAAGCCTAATCTGTTGACTATTAAAACATGTTTCTTGTTGAAATGCTCCTTTCGCGATAAATGATTCCATATTTGGACTCCGATACTGTTTAGTCTGCTGTAGAGCTCATACATTGATTAATATATTTGCCAAATGTTCACGTGATAAAGCAGGTGATTAGTTCTCTGTAGCACCAACCATGTACTGTTTTGTTCAGTCTACTGTTTTTGTGGCCTGTTATGGCATTATGTCAGTCATATCACACCTTGTATAGTTTTTCCATAACTGAAGCAACTTGTGATGTTTCTTTCTCAATCATCGTTCCATGTAATAGCATGCATGTTCGTCTGTTCACTGCTTACTTCTTTTGTTTATATGTATCTGTCAAGAATCATGCATGGTTAGATATCCCCGTGAGCTGTGTGTTCTCGTGTCTGCCACCTGATGCTGTCTTGCAGGCACCAAGCTAAGCTCCAGCATAACCTCATGTACCTGGCCGCCATCGCCGACAGCCAGCCACCACAGACAGCACCGCTATCACAGGTACTACTGCTAGCTGCTCGTCGGCTTGGCCCTTGCTGCTCTAAACATTTCAAGAGGTTGCGTCGCTCATCTCACTTGGCATGTCTGCAGTACCCGTCCAACCTGATGATGCAGCCGGGCCCTCGGTACATGCCACCGCAGTCCGGGCAGATGATGAACCCGCAGTCGCTAATGGCGGCGCGGTCCTCCATGATGTACGCGCACCCGTCCCTGTCACCGCTCCAGCAGCAGCAGGCGGCGCACGGCCAGCTGGGCATGGCTTCAGGGGCCGGCGGTGGCACGACCAGTGGGTTCAACATCCTCCACGGCGAGGCCAGCATGGGCGGTGGCGCTGGGGCTGGCGCCGGCGCCGGCAACAGCATGATGAACGCCGGCATGTTCTCAGGCTTTGGCCGCAGCGGCAGTGGCGCCAAAGAGGGATCGACCTCGCTGTCGGTTGACGTCAGGGGTGGTTCCAGCTCCGGCGCGCAGAGCGGCGACGGCGAGTACCTGAAAGCCGGCACCGAGGAAGAAGGCAGTTAAGACGCTGTCACTAGCACTGGCATGGCATAGCAGCAGGGTTAGCAGGTAGCTTTGAGGAGCGAGGAGGCCAGGAGGGTAGTAGTGTAGTAATGGTAGCACTAGCTAGCTAGTATGTGATCGGTAAGGTCGGTTTGTTCCATGGAACCTGGAGGTGGTAGTGACCAGCATGCTGCATGCAGGGTCACTTGTTTTGGATGTACGTTGCAGGTTCTCCCAAGATGTAGTAGTATGGAACGGTTGTTGGTGACCGCTTGCGCGAACACTCATGGTCTTGAAAAAAAAAAAAAAAAACTTCAGTACTGTCTTTTCATCTTGTGATTGTTGTTGGAACATCTTCATGATGATGAGTGCAGCATTCGGTCATGACACTTAGATTGTGTTTGGTTCGATAGATATATGTTCATAGATAAGAGATATGAGATGCCGATTCATATTTTGAAACTGTTACATATTCTTTCTATAGGTTTTCTATAGAAAAATGACCGATCCATGTTTTCTAATTTTTGGTCAATAAATTAAAGGTTATTAGTATGTTATAATCTTAATCATTCTTATTGAATTAGTATGTTATTTTAGTAATTGTAAATATGATGGCAAGATCAGTTTTGGTTAGCACTAGTACTATGTTGATTAGTCTAAATTTGTGCGCAATTAGAATAATAGCAGTGCTAATTAATATATTTTTTCTAATTAGTAATTATCTTAAAAATAATGTATGTACATATTTTGTTTTTAATTAGTAATTAGCTTGTGTAGCTTTGCTAGTTGAGCAGTGCTTAATCTTTATGCACATTGCTCACTAGTATGTGTAGGAACTCTTGTAGCTTGACATCTTAGTTGTTTATCTAGGATCTTTGTAAGTTGCTTGTGAATAAAGACAGCTAGAGGGACATAGTCACCTCTCCTAGTCAGCTTCTTCTTGATCCTAACACATATGTTGGGCAAGGGAGTAATGGACCAGCAAATGCGAATAAATGCCATGGGACTCCTTGCTTCCACTGGTGGAAGCTAAACTGTACCTGATGAATCCCTCACTCCATGTATCCAGGAATTTGATATCCTGAACTGGTGGATGCTAAACACAGTCGAGTTTCCAACCCTCTTTAAAATAAGATGCCAGGTGAAATCTTGGGCATTATATTCCGACATCCATGGTAAGCTGTGGCAGCTCTATATTCTCTGCTGGAACAGGAAGTCACATGCTCGATGATTACAGAGGCTCTCTGCGGTGTGACCTGAGATTGTGGAAGCACTTGACTGTCCAAAAGACTGGCTCCAGTATTCACCACCTGCCACCGAAGCACCGAGTTCTGAACTGGTGAAGGCTGAAGGATCATAGGTTTGACATGGTCACGGCTTGCCCTTGTGGAAGCAAGAATCTATTTTTCGATCCGTCCATTCTATGAGTGTAGTTAACTGTAGGTGTATTGTAGCCTGAGATTATGAGCTGTTTGTGATCAATTCTGGTATTTATATCTCGCAAAGGTGTAACTTTTTTTGAACTCCGTTGAACTCGTCGCTGTTGTCATGCAATAGCTTATGTATTCCGTTACTCATAACAACACAATTGCCGCATATATTATACTCACCACCGTAGATATGAACTGACGGCACGGGCGTCCTTGGCAGTCATATTCGTTCGCTAATGAATTTGTCCTTCAGAATTGAGTACGATTAACAAAATTCATCGCAATGTGTAAATACTAGTATACTACTGCTATAGCTTGCACCGAAAATGCTCGCAGTTCTTCGCATCACAGTAGAAATCCACCTCCAAACATTTTAACGATTTGCACGCAGCTGCATCGAAGTAACATTGTTCTATATTCCTTAGAAGGAACGATTGCAATTTTTCGATCCATTAGCTTGCTAATAAATATATTAATTATTAGAGAGCAACTAACTATTAGTTTTCCAGGTCACTATTCAACCACCTGTTATCAGGTGGATCCAAACAACCCTACTAAAAGTTAGCTAGCTAAAAATTTAGCAGCTATTAAGAGCAACTCCAATAGCTTGACTACTCTTGTTTTTTAGGCTACTTTAGAATTTGTATAACAAAAAATATGCTTCAACAAATGTGCTATCTGGCTTTGTACTATCCCTTGATTTTTGGTAGCCATATAAAGCCAACCACATGCCCTAGCTATATGAAAATGAGGTATAACAAGACTGTTGTGAACCTCCTCTATTTTTAGAAGTTTTCTATCTTACAAAATTGCTAAACGATGAAATTTGGCTATTAATTCTAGCCAAAATATTGAATTTGCTCTTAGAGCATCTCCAAAGACTTTCTATATCTCACCCTCTAAATCATCATTTGATAAGCCATTTGCATAAATATAAACTTTCTATATATTTTTACTCTCCAACAGTTCTTCTATATCTCTTGCTTACTCTAAAGAGCTATTCTCGTCTTCTACTTCTGGCTAGCAAAAAATCCAGAATAGATGATGGCTATATTTGATAACCATTTGGACAAGCTGTTGGATGGTAGTTTTCTTTTTACCAAAATTTTATTCCTAGCATTTAAGAAGTATATAGAGAGTCCCTTGGAGTTGTTATATAGAGAGTCCCTTGGAGTTGTTCTTAGATATTAGAGCATCTCCATGAGACTCTTAATATTTTTTCTAAATGCTAGAATAGAGATTTCGCCAAAAAAAAAAAAAAAAAACTCTCCAACAGTTTATCTATGGTCATTGAAATATAGCCATCTTTTATTTCGGATTTTTCGCTAGCTGAAAACAGAAGACGAGAAATGGCTTTCTAGAGTGCACATGAGATATAGAAAATTTGTTAGAGGGTGAAAAGATATTAAAAGCGATTTTTATGCAAATGACTCTCTAAATAGTGATTTAAAGAGTGAAATTTAGAAAGACAGTTGGAGATACAAAGAAACTAGCTAAATTTACTAATTTATCTACTTTCTAAAATAGATTTGATAAATAAAAAAACTTGAGTAGTCTTACAGATTTTGTAAAAGTATGAGTAGTGAGATAGACTATCTACAAGTGAAGTGGAATGAGGTGGGATAAATAGCTATTAAATTTAGAGAGTCATTTACAAAGTCTGTTAGAGATGTTTTTTTCTAACAATATCTAAATTTACTTTGAGAAAAATATTTACCTAATCTGTTGGAGCAGCTAGCTATTATCCCTGGCAGCTAATTTTTACGCAGATCGGGTATTTTCTTTAATCGCCTGAAAAGAGAATTTTCTTTTTCCTCACAGCACCCAAATTGCTAACCGGCGCGGGCGCGACAAACGCGCAAAATAGGCCATCAGCCGCTGGCCTTTGGAGAGTGGCCCTGCTTTTCGATTGCCGAGCTGGGTCCTCTGGTCCGGTCTCTGGGTCCAAGGGGCTGCGAACCGTCCTGATGAGACGAAACCAACTCTCATCTCATCGCTGCGTCCGGCTGGCCGGAGGAGGCCCAACCCACCCAAGCCGCCATCCAATCCAGCGCCGTGCGGCGGCCGCCATCCATCACCACCAAGTGCAAGCGGTCCAATCCCCACACTCCGATCCATATTTTGCGTGAGACGAGGCAACCGCCCAAAAGGACCTAGCGCCCCCAGCCTGTTCCACGCGCGGAGAGGCCCCCACCTGGTCCACCGGCAGCCTCACAGCTCGCGCCAGCTCACTCACGAGGCCCATCGCCATGGGCCGGCTAGCCCATTAAATCCCCCGCACCGGGCGGTTCCGCGTCCGCAGCCACCATCATTCTCTCTCTACGGGTCGAGGGAAGCCCCTCTCCTCCCCTCTCCTGGCTCGCCCCGTCCTCTCCCCCACAGGATCTAGGGTTTGCTCGCCCGGCCTTCGTCCTTCTTGGGCCGAGCCCTAAATCGTCTGCACCGCCACCAAGCAAGCCCCCGGTTCGGCTCGCCTCCGCTGCGCCCGGCTTCCTCCTCCCCGTACGTAAGCCCCCAAACTCCAAACCCCTTCTCTCCTGGCCTCCTCCTCTGCTCCTCCCGCATGTTCCGTTTTCTCCTAAATCCGCGCCGCTCGTAGCTTTCGGATTGGATTGTCTCGTGCTTTAGATTTTGGTGCGCCGTTCGAGTTGGTCCGTTGGGCTCCGTGTTTCAGTGGGCTCGGTTCGTCGGATCTGTAGGGGAGCAAGCGCTTCGCTGGGAGCGTTGCTGGGGATTGTTGTTTTGTTTTGGTGCGAATTTTTTCGTAGTTTTTTTCCATTTCGGTGCGCGTCAGAGCGTTGTTGGCGCTGTAGATTATGTGCGCTATATTGTTGGCCTTTTTAGCGTTGTCTGTCTGGTACGAGCAAGTTGTGGCGTGTTTCTGTGAAGGGGTTCAATTTTCCGATGGAAAATTAAGATTTTTTGTCGAAGTAAGTAGGACCTAGTTGTCGTCTGTGAAGATGAAGTGTTTATAGGAAAAGGTTTGATTTTGTTCTTTGGGAAACAGTGCCCTGTTCGTGTATCAGTCTTGTTGGATAGAGAATTGCTAGCACATGTTACCCCGAGCGTTTGAAGCTTAAATGATTCATTCATCACATAGTGCTACGTCTTTGTGAATCTCGTGCCTAGACATGATTTCTAAGTACAATAGCACTGGTAGGTGCCTGTAATTATCTTTTTGATAGGAAGTTCCAGTCATGGCTTGTTTCAGACAGGAGTTTTAAGTAAACGATGAGCATGGTTGAGTTTCTGCAGAAAGGTTACCATGGCATTTTATTGTTTACCTGTTCATGTGCAGCCCTGTATGGTTCTGCTCAAGAGCCTGCTCTTGAATTTCGTATTATTTATGTTCTGTTTCAACTCTTCAGCTTGTTTAACTACTTGCATTCAGCATTGCTTTGCCTGGCTGGTGACATTGGTCACTTTTCTACTGTCTTGCTCATGCTATATCCACACACCTTTAAAAACATAGCTTCATTGCATACATGTCTCCTACATACAATTTTCTATAATTTTGGTACTTTTGGATGCCACGTTGTCATTATGTCATCTAGTTTACTGCAAAATAAAATCCTCATGTACCTTTTGGAAAATAGCTGCAATGTTGCTAGTTTCTGAGCCTTGACATGAAAATTTATCCCTGGGGACTGATGCCATAAACAGTCAGATCTTTTTAATAATGGAACTATGTAGAATTTGCATTTAGGGATTGCTTTGTCTGACTTGGTGACATCGGTCACTTCTCTATTGTCTTGCTCATGCTATATCCATACATGTTTAAAAACATAGCTTCACTTCTGACATCTCTATCATACATACAATCTTCTATAATTTTTTGTACTTTTGGATGCCTCCATGATTGAGACTTTGTCATTATGTCATCTAGTTTACTACAACATATAATCCTTGTGTTGTTTTTTGGAAAATATCTGCAATGTTGTTTGTCTCTGAGCCTCGACATGAAAATTTATCCCTGGGGACTGCTGCCATAAACAATCAGATCTTTGTTAATAATGGAACTATGTAGAATTTGCATTCAGCATTGCTTTGCCTGGCTTGGTGACTTTGGTCACTTTTCTATTGTCTTGCTCATGCTATATCCATACATGGTTAAAAACATAGCTTCTTTTCTTATATCTCTCCCATACATACAATGTGTACTTTTGGATGCAACCATGATTGAGACTTTGTCATTATGTCATTGTGTCATCTAGTTTACTACTCCCTCCATTCCAAATTATAAGTCGCTTTGACTTTTTTGGTTCATCCATTTTACTATGTATCTAGACATTATTATATCTAGATACATAGCAAAATGGATGTACCAAAAAAAGTCAAAGCGACTTATAATTTGGAACGGAGGGAGTATCCTCATGTAGCTTTTGGAAAATATCTGCAATATTGCTGGTCTCTGAGCCTCGACATGAAAATTTATCCCTGGGGACTGCAGCCATAAACAATCAGATCTTGTTAATAATGGAACTATGTAGAATATCTGCTGTCTATTTTTTCATGAAAACTTTGATGGTGTACCTATGAGATTTTATTTGTTTGGAGTCCCTTTTTCATGAAACATTGAAGTGATATGATGTGATCTAACATGATTGTTTTTACTTAATTCAAATTGACAGGATTCTTGGATTCCATTAGCTTGTATCTTTAGCATGGGTGAGCCAAACAGCAATGATGATGCAATGGTGCATGAAAATGAGATGATTGATGGCAATGGGGTGATCCATGGTAGCGAGATGATTCATGGTAGTGAGATGATCCATGGAGATGAGATGGCCCATGGCGATGAGATGATCCATGGCAGTGAGATGATTCATGGGACTGAGATGGTTGAAGGCAGTGAGATGATGCATGGTCATGAGATGGTTCAGGTTAATGATCTCATCAATGGTAATGAGATGGTTCCAGTTAACGACATGGTCAATGGTGACGAGATGGCCCATGGTAATGAATTGATCAATGCTGAGATGACCCCGCGAACATCAAGACGTCGGAAGAAGAAGTCGCTGGTCTGGGAGCATTTCACTATAGAACCAATGCCAGGGGGGAACTCAAGAGCTTGCTGCAATTTATGCAAGCAAACCTTTGCGTATAGTTCTGGCACAAAAATTGCAGGCACTAGCCATCTCAAGAGGCACATCACCCTGGGCTCCTGTCCTGTTATGAAAGACCAAGACAGGAAGCTAACACTGCCACTTGCAGGGGGCCATGTCACTGATCATGATTGTGAGGGTACTGTAGAACGTCCTACTAAGAGGCGTTACAGATACACTGGCTATGCAAATGCTACTTTTGATCAGGATCGGAGTTTCTCTTACCTGGCTAAGATGATCATTTTGCATGACTACCCACTTCACATTGTTCAACAGTCATCGTTCACTAATTTTATTGAGAGTCTGCAGCCTCGTTTCAGGGTTTTAGATGTGGAAACAATGGAAGGAGAGGTGTATGCTGTTTTCCAGAAAGCAAAAGAAAACCTGTTGCAAGCATTCAGCACTATGCCAGGAAGGATCAGCCTCACTATAGGACTCTGGACAACCAGTCAGACTCTTGGCTATGTTTCACTTGCTGGGCAGTTTATTGACTCTGATTGGAAAGTGCACCGAAGAATGCTCAACTTCATGATGGTATCTTCTCCTCATTCAGAGAATGCACTTAGTGAAGCTATTAGCTCGAGCCTTTCAGAGTGGAATATGAAGGACAAGGCTATTCACTATCACATTGGATAATGATTGCTCTTCCCATGACATTTACAGTGCAAATCTTAGGGATCACCTCTCCAATAAGAACAACCTCATGCTTAAGGGACAGCTATTTGTTGTGAGGTGCTATGCACATATCTTGAATGTAGTTGCTCAGGATGTAATTGCTTCGATCCACGGTGTGATTTACAACATCCGTGAGAGTATCAAGTTCATAAAAGCTTCTCCAAGCCGTGAGGAGAAGTTTGCTGAGATTGCTCTGCAGCTGGAGATTCCCAGTGCCAAGACCCTCTGTTTAGATGTTACAACCCAGTGGAACACAACTTATCTGATGCTGCTGGCTGCCTTGGACTATAAGCAAGCTTTTGCTACACTGGAGACATGTGATGATAATTACAATGAATCTCCTTCAGCAGAGGACTGGAAGAAAGTTGAGGCTAGCTGTAATTACCTAAAACTTCTTTATGACTCTGCAAATAGTGTTATGGCTTCAGCAAACCCTACTGCAAATATCTTTTTCCATGAAGCTTGGAAAATTCAGCTTGAGCTAGCCAATGGCACAGAACATGAAAGTCCCTATTTCAGCAGTATTGCCAAGGATATGCATGAGAGATTTGACAAATACTGGAAAGATTGCAGCCTGGTTTTAGCCATTGCTGTTGTTATGGATCCACGATTCAAGATGAAGCTTGTTGAGTTCAGTTACTCTAAAATTTATGGTGCTGAGGCTGCTAAATATGTTAAGGTTGTCAATGACTCTCTGCATGAGCTGTATAAGGAGTATGTGGCACAGCCGCTCCCCCTGACCCCTGCATATGTTGAAGCTAATAATGTGGCTGCCCATGCGAATGTGAACCAGGGAAATCCTCCTTCCACTAGTGATGGTCTTCTTGACTTCGATATGTACCTTTCTGAGATTCAAAGTAGCCAGCCTGCAAAATGTGAACTGGAGCAGTACCTGGAGGAATCCCTCACTCCACGTATCCAGGACTTTGATATCCTTAACTGGTGGAAGCTTAACACACTCAAGTTTCCAACTCTGTCAAAAATGGCCCGTGATATCTTGGCCATCCCAATGTCGATGGTTAGCAGTGGCAGCTCCATATTCTCTGCTGGAACTGGGAACCGCATGCTTGATGACTACAGAAGCTCTCTCCGTCCGGAGACTGTGGAGGCACTTGTCTGTGCAAAAGACTGGCTCCAGTATTCACCGGCCGCAGCTGAGGCGCCAGGTTCTGAGATGATCAAGGCGGAAGCATTGTAGATTGTCAATACTGCTTCCCTGTCGAAGCACAAATAAGATTGTGGTATCTTTGAGCGTAGTTAACCATAGGCATATCTTAGGCAGCAACTGCAGACATATCTCTTGTTGCATTTATCTCATGGTGGTGTAATTTGTCATGTTGAACTCAGTTTAACTCGTTGTAGTGTGTATTGAGTCTAGCGTGGTCTGACCTTGCACATATGGTGTGGGTGCAAGCTGCGGGATGTCTCAGGGATTAAGGTGGTAAGCATATTTCCAGATTCTGACTATTGTTGGCTCAGGTATTCAAGTGCTAAACTTATTTCCAGATTTTGGCTATTGTTGGTGCTGCTGTTTATTTCTCTTTCTATATGCGTCATAACATCAGTTCTGCGTGTTGGATGCCGTGGATTGGTATTTATATTTTGTATCTGTAAATTTCGCCTCATTTTTTGTCTGCTCGTCGCAAGTTATCTCATGGTGTCATCTATAAAAGGTTCAAAATTTGGGGGTGATGACTGGTAATTAATGCTTTTGTTTGTACTCTCTTCTCACCATTGGTTCATCTCGGCGAAGTTACAAAAGTATCTGGAGGTAGACAGCTCCGTTGAAGTTGGACTCTCCAAAGATGCTGTTTTTTTTTTTTTTTTTTTTTTTTTGAAACTGCTGGGGTTTATTGTTGTGCACCCAAGTATTGGAGGAGAGATGAAAAGAACAGGATTTGCGCACTTGTCACAGACGATCATGTAGAACTGCTTGAAATTGGATGGACTTCATGAAATCTTGAACAACTGCTCTTACACGAGTACAGGACCCGAAAAATAGTCGCCAATGTCTCGCAAACACCAGAAACAACATACTTTGAACTAGTTACCACTGCCTACAAAGTGCACACTTACAGCAGAAAATTACACCCTCCATTCTAAATTATAAGTCAAAGTGACTTATAAATTGGAACGGAGAGAGTACCCAAAAAGGACAAACTATTTATCACAGCGACAGGGAACACTGAAGTCTGCACTGCCTTGTATCAGAGGAAGGTGTATATTAAAGGAGCACCCTATGATGGTAAGAAAACAAGGTGGTTCTCCACTGCCTGGTGGAAAATTTTACGAAGGAACAGAACATCAGAAGACAAGTAAGCAGAAAGCCTCAAAGTCGACACGCAGAAAAATAAAAAACATGAACTATATTTGCTTTAGTTCATGTTATTATTTTAATATAAGAACTATGTAAATAATTAAATAAAGGAGGGGGAACCGCATGCTTGATGACTATAAGCAAAGGGCATGGCTACAAATCATAGACGCGACATGAAGAGATGCGATGACATCATGGAAACAAAAACAACAAATTGAAGAATCACTTCCCTCTTTAATATTACTACTCTCCCCCCACATAAAAAGAAGTAAAGCCTTTAGCCATACAGTATCTCCTAAAATTAGCCTCGGAGCCACGGAGCCGGGTCCAAAGGCCAGCCAGGTCGCGGTCGGCCCATTCCCATGGCCACGCCTCACGCTCGCGCGGCCGCAGAACAGTGTCGATCCGGATCTTTTCAGGGACAGGAAAATCGCATCCACGAGGCAACGAGCCATGCAGATCGGCACCAACAACCCCCTGGATCTCGCCAGGTCCCGCGTGCCAGCCACTTGCGAGATCGATGCATCGCAACGAACGGGACGCCGTGGCACCACGAGACAGCCGAGACGCGCCGACGCCGTGGCAGCCGGCCGGCACCAAGTACAAAGCCCACCCGCGCTGCACGCGGGCAGCCGTCGCCATCTGCCTGTGCCGGGGCCGCGGGCTCTCTTCTTAACTCGCTATCGACAACTCCCGCGCACACTCGCTCGCACTCTGTCTGCGCTCGCGCATTCACTCTGCCATTACTCCGCACCAACAACTCCAGATCTCAATGGCGCACTCGCGCCGCCACCACCTTCTCCTCCTCCTCCCCACGGCTATGGCCACGGCGTGCTTCCTCCTCGTCACCCTCCTCGCGCTCTGCGCAGCACCGGTGCCGGCCCACGGCGCGCGCGTCCTGACGCGGGGCGGCGCGGGCGCGGGCGCGGCGCGGTCACCAAGCGCAGCAGCAGGGCGGCACCAGCCCCAGCGGCAGCAGCAACGCGACGGCGGCGGACGAGTACCTGGCGCCGCACAAACCAGGCGCGCGCGGCGGTGGGCGTGGCCCCGCTGCGGTGGAGCGCGGTCCTGGCCTCGGCGGCCGCGACGACGGTGGCGCAGCAGCAGCGGCAGGGCCGGTGCGCGTTCGCCGACATGGGGGCCAGCCCCTACGGCTCCAACCAGGGGTGGGCGAGCTACCGCGCGCGCCCCGGCGAGGTGGTGGCGCTGTGGGTGGCGGAGGGGCGGTTCTACAACCACGCCAACAACACGTGCGCCGCCGGCCGGCAGTGCGGCACGTACACGCAGGTGGTGTGGCGCCGCTCCGCCGAGGTCGGGTGCGCGCAGGCCAGCTGCGCCACGGGCGCCACGCTCACGCTCTGCCTGTACAACCCGCACGGCAACGTGCAAGGCCAGAGCCCCTACTAGGCAGGCTACTAGCTAGCTAGCTACCTCCGCGGCGGCCGATCGATCAGGTCGGAGCCCCACCTGCCGGCGATGGCGGCGGAGTACTAGGTGCAGTCTTCTGTGGTTCGGTCATGGATGCTTTGCTTTGTGTTGTGGTGTGATCCGGTGGTGTTCTTGGTGTTCAGAACTGCTTTGGTTTGGCCTTTGGCGTATCAGCTTGTGTTGCCGGATAAAAAAAAAAAAAAAAAAAAAAAAAACTAAAAACACCTGTGAGCTGTCATGTGATACTCCATCCTTGTCGACTGAGCTGTGGCACGTGGATGCAAGTTGGCTCTCTTGATTCACTGCATAATACTTGAACTTCTTGGCAAAATTGGATACTACAACAGAGGAGATTTGCTATGAAACATCAAAGATTATTGAGCTAACTTCTAGGAAACAATTAAAGTTCTAGCATTCCAAGGCTCCAAATTACCTAGAGAGCCAAAATCAAAGCTCTGAAAAATATACGTTGCGTTGGTGACGCTTGTGAACATATAGCTGTATTTTTTTTTTGAATAACACATCTTTTAATATAGAAATGCATAACTAAGAATTGGACTGAAAATGTTGCAGATATAGGATATGTAGGCAATTGTATGGCCAATAGGACACTAGTCAGCGAACCAACGATCCCAATGATCAATAGGTACCTGGCAATAGCGTGAATATGCCACGTGGGTTAGAGTAAGTAGGATCTCTAGTAGGATCCCTACTTAAGCCTTCAAAATTAACTTTGAGAATCCAAACCAAAGCATGATCTACAATAGAGCTCCTACTAGAGACCTAAAATCTAAAAGGGTCGTCAAATCCTCCACCCACCCCTCATTCCTCTCCCCATGCGCACACAGAAACACGCATGTCCGTTCACATCCAACCCCACGCACCACCGCCTCCTCTGTCGCCACTCTCTAGCAAGGCCCTTTGTCATCGCAGCTTCCTTGGCATTCCCTCCCAACAGCACCCGCTCCATTCTCGCTCCATCATCCACCTTAGCTGCTTCCCACCCCTCAAGCGGCATGGCTCGCCCCATGAGATCTCCTCAACGTCACTTCCCCATCTGTCTACCTCCATGATGAGTTTTTTTTTCTCTCGAAAACTACCTCCATGATGAGTTCTCACTCTTGTAACACCCCTCCGCTGCGTGGCCATTTTTCTCTTATTTAGCATATTTCATTTTGAAATTTTAAAATTAAAATTCTTCACATAATATTATACTTGAATTTTCATTTTAACCGTTTAGTTGTAAAACAGTTTCTAAAAATGCAAAAAATCATCTAAATTAGTGGTACAAATACTATTCTGGTATTTTTTTATACATGTCCTTAGGTGAAATACAAAAATATCAAACTAGGACAGACTTGAAATTAAGTTTTAATTCAAAAATAAATTTAAAATCATCTCCCTTATTAAGAAACTTTGGATGTCCCTTGTTGGAATTTTTTAAGTAGATGCTACACATAGAGCGTAACCTATTTTTCTTGGTAAGCTATATTTGGGTAAATTTTTTAACTATTCTAATATCTTTATCATCATAAATAATTAGATATAAAATAATTTAATGGTCAAAGTGTAATCTAGTAGGTTGTTTCATATCAGATTATGCCTATAAACTGGACCTGAGGAAGTAGCTGAAAAATAGTCTCTAAAGATCTGAAAAGATCATCTAAGTTCATGGCTTCAAAAGTAGCATTTTCCATGTATTTTTTTCTATACATATACTTAGGTGAAATCCAAAGTTTTTAAGGAAGGGCATGATCAAAGTTGAATTTACATTTGAAAATTATTTAAAATCATCTGAAACAAGCTCAATGATTTTAAATTGGAAATCGATTTGAACATTTCCGTTGCTAAGAAACTTTGGATGTCCCTTCTTGCATTTGTTTTAAGTATCTTGCAATCCATTTTACTTAGATTCCTATCTAAAACGTAGTATTTCTTTTAAGTACATGGGTAATGGGGGATGTAACACCCGTGTTTTTGCATCATTTTAAAAATCACTAAAAATTTGAACTTTTTATAATTTACAACAAATTAAAACTTGATTAGTTTATTTTTCACAAAACCGTATTTTAAAAATATTTTCCAAAACCCTTGCATTAAAATTCACCATATGCATTTTAATCATGTGCTTGGCATGTATGATTGTTTGCCTTGTTTGTGTGCTTGAAATAATTGCTTGATTGCTTGTGTGCTCGTGTTTGTTTGCTCTCTAGAGTTTATTTTGGCACCAATTATCCTCCTTGTTTCCTTCCCAAAATTCCTTGCCATCCCTTCCAAATAATTTCTTTGATCATCATCCTTGAAAACCCATCTTGACTCCTCCCTTGAATTTCCCAAACCTCCACCTTTTGAAACTCCACTGAATTCCACTCAAATATATGCCTAGTTTAATTTCTGGGAAAATAGAAAAGCATTTCAAAAATAGGAAAAGGACCGCGGGCTCATTTCTTCTCCTTCCTCTTCTCTGGCCTGCAACCGCGGCCCATCCCTCCTCTCTTTCTTTCACTCCTTCTCCCTGCCTGGGCCGGCCCACCGACCAGCCCAAACGAGCAGCGCACGCAGCCCGGTCCAGCAGCAGCTCCCTCCCTTTTCTTCTCTCTCACACACACTTACACGCGGGGCCCACATGTCATCATCATCCCCTACCTCCAGCCATCGACGGAAATACCGCGTCGTCTACGTCGAGCTCGCTGCGAGCCGAGCACGTGAAGAGCGCCGCCGGAGATATTTTTCCAAACCGCCTCTCTCCCTTGTCTCTTCCGCGGTCGAGCTTATCGACTCCGCGAAACCCGTCGACACCAGCTGGAGCTAGGCCACGGAAGCCGGAGATATTTTCCCACCGGCACCGACCTAGCACGGCTATAAATAGCCCCGGTGACCTCGCCATTGCTCGACACATCGAGCTCAGGCACCGCGCCTTCGCTACCTCTCTGCCTCGCTCTTCCTCCCCCTTCTTCCTCCCTCTTCCTCGCTCTGCTCACGCCGCCGTGCGCGCCGGAGGAGCCACCGCCGTCGCGACCGAAGCCGCAGGACGGCGACGCCGCAACAGCCATCCAGAGCAGAGCGCCGCCCCTGCTCCTCGCCTAGCCAAAGCGCCGCCGAGGACCACCGGTCGGAGTCGCCCTCTCCCTCTCTCTCTCTCCTTCTCTCTGATGGAGCGCAGCTGCTGGGAGCCCCACCCTGCCGCTGCTCAGCTCGCCAGCCACCCTCGCCGCTGCAGGAAGCCGCGCGGGCCACGGTGCCCCGTTGCCGACGCCGGCGATGCTCTGCTCCCCAGCTCAGACCAAGGCCACCGGAGCCGGGAGTCGCCACCGCACTCTCCTCTGCTCCCTTCTCCCTCTGTCTTCCTCAGCTCCACACCACCACCGCGCCGGGACTTGAACGCCGTCGGCCGAACTTCCTCCCTGCTCTCCATCCCTCCCTCCTCTCCTTTTCTTTCTTCCTTCTCCCTCTCCTTTCTGTCTGTCTCGAGCAGGACGACGAACGGACGGACGCACAGGCAGGCAGGCAACCAATGCCGTTGTCAGCCAATGGGAGCGGGCCACCTCCCCTGCGGGTCCCACACCTCTCCCATCTCTTTTTCTCTCCCTCACTGGCCACACACGGACAAAGAGACAGAGGCAGACGGATGAGCACCAGGATGTCGACATCCTAGGCCTCCACATCGCTCGGCCAATGAGGAGATGCCACCAGGTCTCGTGGGCCCCGCATCCTTCTCCTCTTCACGTGAGCCAAACGGAGGAACACGCACAGTCCGGTCAAGGCTGATAATCAACCAGGACCCCACGCGTCAGCCAGTGGGAATTTGCTACGTGCACCCAAGACTCGTACGCGGCGGAGTAAAAATTCATTTTCCATGCATAGAAAAATTCCCAGAAAATTTCTAAATAAACTAGGTACACCCCAGACTCCACCTAATATTTTTCCCACTCATTTCCATCACCCTATTTTTCAGAAATAATTTTCAAAGTATATTCCCTATTCCTTTATTCCAATTAAACTTGGAAAATTCATATCCTCTCCATTCCAACTTCGATTCTAGAAATTCCACCACCACAATTCTTCTAAAATCATACCCTATTTATCCACATTATTCTTTCTAATTTTGGTGCCCATTTAAATTCTAGTAATAATTATTTGCTTTTCCCCTTCCTTTTGTAATTAGTGCTAACCGTTATACCTAATTAATATAAATGCTAACCGTAGTAATAATCGTCCGTAATCGCATATGTCCATATACATATATACGCCGTACTTAATATAAACATGTGGATAAATGCAACATGAAATATATATACTTGCACCCACGCAAATATATATATATACGATAGGATATAGATGTAGACCGTGAAATATATAATGGACGATAGATATACCCTCGCACGCATCCCTCTACGTGCATAGACATATCTCGTATGTGTATATGAAAAGTATATATACTCGGGATTATGCCGATGCATGGCTAACTCCGCACCACCACCCTAGTCAATAACCTTCGCCGTAGTAGTAGCTAACCCCATATATACACATACACATATATGGTAAGTCCTATATATACAGGGGCATATACCTATGTGTGGCTAACCCTTCAACTAACCTAACCCTAGGCGCATACATTATGCGTGTGCATCGCTAACCTAACCCTCGGCATACATGCATGCGCATATATGCCACTAACCTTAGCCACCACCTATCCATAGCTAGCCTAAACCCTACGTGCAGTATATAAGTGTTGTATACCCGTTAACCACCTAGACCCTATCTCCACGTAAACCCATCTAGCTAACCCCATAAATCCTAGTGGACCTATAGAAGTAGGCCAAGCCGTCTATGATGACTTGGTTTTTTTTCAGTTCACATAATAGTGAAGGATAATAATATGGTAAGTTTTCCATAAGATAATCACACCACGCTAACCCAACCCGTAGGAGCCATCTTATTGGATAGATAACCTTCACCTACCTCTTACTTCAAGTTCACATAGTAATGATAGAATTAGGATAAACCCATCCACCACCTACAACCAACCCCATTAGGATCTCCCTTCTTGTTTTGGTTGATCATGCTTGCTTAGTTATGCTTGTTGTGTATGCATTGTTTGGTTTTGCTTCCTTGTTTGTCAAGCAATAGATCGCGTAGACTAGAAGACGTAAGGACCCGATGGATCCCCTCAAGCATGGTAATGTCAAGACTTAGAAGGATTACTACTACACCAAGACGAAGTACCGCTACACCAAGACACCGGAAATGTAAGCGAAAGGAATCAAGACCCTTGGATATACTCGTCAGTGAGCGGAGGCAAGTCCTAATTTCCACCCCTCTACCACCTTTCTATCTTAATTGTAAACCGATTCACTATTAAAGAATATGTGATAAGCGATAATGAGCTAATGTGATAATGTGATAATGAGACAATCTGATAAAGTGATTATATATGTGTTATGACTTGAAACGGGTAGGGGTAATCTAGGTATAGATTACTTGGCGGATATTACTGCAAGGATATCCCGAGATACTATCACCCCTAAGGACCGGTTCATAGTCTCTTATTCATCCCTCGTGACATTTCGTACAGCCACACGCCTATATGGGTAGGCTTGATCTCACACCCCGTTAGGTTGAAGTATATTTCCACTTAGGGGGCCGGTGTAGGCAAACGGTAGAGCAGAGACATCTAAGTGATCTTCCATGGTCTTTGGGCGTGGACGCTAAGTGATCTTCCACGTAAAATTATTGGGTGCACATTTGCTAGCTATATACATATGTCAATATATTCTAAGTGTGCATGCTAAGTGATCTTCCACAAGGTGTGTGAGGGCATGACTTGCGAGTGAGCTTTCATGTCCCAAGTTAGGCATAGGAAGAAGAGTGGTCTTTCTCGCTTAACTCTTTCCCAACCCCAGTGGAAATGTATAGAAACCTAAGTTTCTTTTCTGAAAACGAGATCTCGGTAGTTCTTTTCTAACCACTGATCATGGAAGGAATCGTAATTACCGTGTGGGGAAAAAAGTGTACAACCTCTCAGAGTTTACTTGAATCTATTCGAATAGCCACGCCCTTGGAATGGGCGGATGCTTAGGGGTGAGACGCTATGATTAGACTACAACAACAAAGGATAATGTATTAATGATTTGGTAACCATAACTTAATTCGGGAGGCCGGTGAGGATGGTGAATACCCTACCGGGACCCAACCTATAATTATAACTACTAACACATTTAACCTCCATCCACCCAAAGTTAGGGCTTGCTGAAATGCGTATGTACTCAACCCCCTTCTCCCTATGTTTTTAGACAGGAAGGTAGGAGTATATCCGAGGATGAAGCCGCTTCGAGCCTACACCAGGATGGACTACTGGAGCTACGCAAAAGATAGAACGCCGAAGGATACATGAAGACGGAGCTGCACGATTTTGAGGAAGCTACGTTAGGACTACGCTTAGGACTATGATGCTCATGATATAGGAATAGCTAGGGTTTTGTCCGCACTCCTTGCTGTAGGAATAGAGCCACGATAATATAGAACCGCCAAACTCGATATAAAATATGTAAGGCTAGTGGCCCAAGCTATGTAAACCCGAACAATGTATCATGTTTTCCCCATAGCAATAAAAGTATGTTTTTTGATATCAATCTTGTCTAATTGTGCGTGTCGGGGGGGACGACATATGGTGCCTGATGGACCCTAAAAAATTAGGGGCTATTGGGGGACATGGGTCACGTCGGTCATCTTCGTGTTTAGTTTTAGAAATTAAATGGCTTCATTTGGATGAACTGATGCATCATGAGTTTACTTTTTTTAATATGGTGTTTGGTTTGTAGAATAAGGTAATCTATCATCACCTCGCTCCTTAATTCTCTTTATGAGGTTTGTGAAATAGAGTGAGTTTATACCTGACCATTTTATTCATCACATTCTTATAATTAGTTCTGATATGAGAAATACAATCATTCCACAAATTTGAAGAATAAACTCACGGTGCACTGCATCTATTACCTCATCTAGCTAGAATGGATTGATTCTCTAAACTAAACACTCTAATTTTAGCAGGTTTGTGAGAAATTGAGGTGGCATGGAGCAACCAATTTTATTCAACAAAACAAAAAGAAAGAGAAGTGATAATAGACTAACTAATTCCTCAAACCAAAAACCCTATAATTGCTTATGTTACTAAGCAACATCAGGCAGAAAATTACTTGAACGAGAATATGTCAGAAAGAACTATATATTCCAAAAAGCACAGGAGTTTCTTCTGTGTGGTCATTTCCCATTGAGTTCATCATCAAAACGTAGACAGACGCCTCAAACAAATGGATTTAGATTATACTAAGACGATCGATCATACCCTAAACTAGTATTCTAAGTTACCGTTTGTTTGAACTTGGGCGTTATATACGCGCAACACCAGCTGACACCAACAAGAAAATAGTGCACGTCTAACAAACCCGATGGAAGAAGATACTAAGACCGCCGTCGAAGCCGCCGCCGTTGTCTCCCGGCCATTCATTGAAGTGGAACGACTCCGCGTCCGGCGAGGCGACGATCCTCTGGAACGTCCCGCGCAGGTATTCCACCCCTCCGCCGGGCAGCCGGCCAGCGCCGGCGGTCACGGCCCGCAGCTTCTCCAGCAACCACCCCTCCGCATCCGACGGCCGCTCCCGCCTCGTCGCGTACCCGACGCGCGTGCCCTTGCAGTACACCAGCCACTTGGGCGAGTCGAGGAGCGCGCCGGGAGAGGGGGCATTGGGCGTCCACTGGCGCTGGTACTCGAGCACGATCCTGCCTGCCGCGGCGATGTCCGCGCCGCCGAGGCCAGCCGGCAGGTCAAGGACGACGAGGAAGTGCCCGTGGTCCACTGTTTGGTCCGTGGCGGACCCGTGCTCCTGCAGGAAGAGGCGGACGCGGCGGTCGCCGGCGGAGGGCACGAAGAGCGTGCCACGAACGATGGCGGGTTTTGTGGTCGGCGCCGGGGGGCACGGGAGAAACGTGGAGGCGAGGACGCACCGGACATCGTTCCACCACGCAAGCCACGCGACACGGCAGCTGTAATATGCGACCACCTCGCCGGCGGCCTCGCCAGCGCCGCCGCCGTCTTCAACTGGCACGACTGCAGGTGCCATGGTCACGTATGTAGTGCGCCCGGGGATGTGGCGCGTAGACCAGTTGATCTATACTGTTTTATTAGATGCATGCTAAATAGGGCTTCGGACTCGATCGTCTCAGGAAAATCGGAACTGGTTAGAGTTATCTAAAATCCTAGTTTTGTAACTTTGGTAAAAGCTGTTGGTTAAAAAGGAAAAAAAAAATACACTCTACCAACTGTCTCTTTTATTTGTAAAAAAAACAGTCTGATTTACAAGCAAAATACGATTCCAACTTTATATTATTTGATCTTTAATTTTGTTAATAATTTTTTACTATTGTGATATAGATAGATTCAGGATCAAAGTACTATCCCAGACAACCTTCAGGAGGATGCAGGTGGGAGCAACAACAAGGAGTGCCAAGCAAAAAATAAAAAATAAAAGTGCCAAGGGCGCTAACACCGATCGGGAGTATCGACCATCTGCAAATCTTTCCATGTGGATGCCCATGTCAGAGTGGGATTTTTTTTTCTATCATGAAAAAAAAGAGAGATTGAAAGTGTATTTATCGAACTGTTGGAGATGTTCATAGAGTAATTTCAAGAGGTATGTAAATGGACTCTCCATGTGAGTATTTTGATGAAAAAGGAAGAACACCTCTCCATTAACTTGGTAAAACAACTCATTACAAATAAGGTGCTAAAATCCTCAATGATTATGGGAAAGTGTGAATCTTCCCTTGGCTTTGCTTCTACCACGTGGAGTTCCTGTGTTCCTTGTAGCTTCTCGATCTCTGTTGTCGCCGCCCCTTGAAGGTATGAAGCCCTAGCCAACTCTAGCAATTGCCTAGCCTTGCCTGGCCATACCTGGCTATGCTTGCTCGCCCCTAGCCGTGCTGAAAAAATATAGACCACATATTGTTCCAAACAACTATAGTGATCTAAACATTGTTCATAGTAACATTAAACTTCTGCGGGATGGAACAAACCTTTTGAAGGAAAGGTCCAAATTAAATAGGGTGCCTTGACTGCTTCGAAGACAAGTCATAGGCTAGATATACTTACAAAAAAAATAATTTGTAAAAAATCCACTCGAATCCAACTAGATTTTCTTGTAACAAACTAGAAAAACTGTATCTATAAGTCGATGAGGACTCCATCTGTGACCCTCTATCCTCTAAACTGTACAAGGAGCAAGGAACCCCTGATCGACGATGTCTAGATGTTTGATAAACCCATCTAGAATCTCCCCACAAACACATTAGTGCCCCTGTAGCCCGAGCACATGGCACATAGAAAAGCTTTCTCCACTGAATGTAAGGCACTGTATACCTAAACCAATATATGTCCCTATGATTCTCTAGCAGAAAACACTAATGTATATATCAGATAGAAAAACATACGACAATAGACATCATGGACTTCTACATCATGCATTATGCCTAGAAAAGAAATCCACTACCTACTCGGCCAAAATCACTAAAAAATATCACATAATACTGATGACCTGAACACGTGCGAACTTTTAATGGTATAAAGCTAGATCGAACTTAGGATCATTAGCCAAATAATTACAAAACAACTTGAGCCCGCAGCCACCGGCCTGCAACAACTCGATGAAATCGGGTCATGCCGATCGCGGTGACTCGACCAAATAATAACAAAACATCTTGAGTTAATGATGCTCCAGCCGGTCATGCTGATCGCTGCGAGCTAACCAACTGGACATGCCTATCCAAGCCCGACCCGTTCATTCCGGTGTCATGTTTGAACGACACCTGCTGGTTGAGATGTTACAGAGGACTTGATGATGGAGGAGTTCATAGCCTCGATCATTACAACTAGATCGTGTAAGGCCCTTCATTGGGATGCCTGCTACCAGCGACCGCTCCTCCGACAGATGTGGAGCGTGTGCACCCTGCGCCTTTCTAGGAAGACAACCGATGTTAACCCAGCACGCCGAAGTGCCGCGACGGACACCACCCCATGCCCCACTTAGTGGTCAATCGAATAACCTCCTATGTCGTCTGAGTAGGGCTAGGCATAGGTCATGCCACCACAAGTGGAGCAGACCGTCCCTAGGTGTTGAGGCATCAGCGGACAAAGAGGAGATCTACATGCCAAACTTTGGGTTGGCCAAGCTCACGATAGATGTTGGCTTGCTTAGTACACCACCGTCGGGGTACCGAGCCGTGGATAACAATGCCTCCGTCGCATGCTGCCTCAACAACTTCACCAAGTGAGTGTTGTACGGAAGATGCCCTCCCTTCTAATTTGTTAGCCTCCTATGTTGCCGTACTTGCAAAGGCAGTGCTCCCACTACGGAGCAAGCATCTAGAGGCTCGGAGTTGAGGTGAGATCCTAATCATGTAGTGACTAGGTTTGATCATAGGTCTATCAACAGCAAACGCGTCGGCAGTGAAGGCCTACGAGTAGCTCTATGAGTCTGGACGGAACGCCTCTAATGTCAAAGCACCAGGAGCAGTCTTCTCAGGTCAGAATTCCAAAAGGGGTCACATAGGCAATAGAGGGACGCAAGCCCACTTTTCAGATTGTGTTATTGGCCACATCTTAGTTGTCTGTCTACCTTTTGTGTAATATGGAAAATAGAATTTGTATGCTAGAACAGTCTAAACTGTAATATTATAGACCTCTTCGGATACGCGCTAGAAGTACTTTGTTTGTGGATTCTAACTTTTCTACCTTAATTAAAATGACGCTTAAATCTTTTGCGTATCCGAAAAAAATTCTAAAAAACTTCAAGATATGGCCAGCGACACAACCTGATATGGCCATCTTTGTCTATATATGTCTGGGATAGAATCACCTTGTTTTCTTGCATATTTCCTACAACTATGCAGCGCTAGACCAACAGAAATAATTACATAGTCATCATCGTCAATAAATCAGCTATTTTTGCACAAGTGAATTGTGAATGCCCATACTGATGCCTATAGTAGTAGAACAATGAAAACAAGCTTTGGCCAACACTAGAGTAACCTAATAAGCCTCGTCCTAGCTTTGACCAACGCTGGCTTGGCTGTGGGCCGTGGGTGACTACGACTGGCTAGGGTGGCTGGTACGTAGTGGCCAGGGGGACATTATTTGCTTCCAAGAAAAAAAATAAAGAACAGTAGTTTGACTCCCTGTTCATAAGAAATTTCTGCCCCTCTGGGTTCAATTCTTTTGAGTTCTGCCCTCATGAGCTTGAACGATAGTTCGTATGCTGTGTGCAGTAGTCCAAATTACCATAAGCAGATTAGGGCCTATCTATACTGTCACCGCATAAAACACAGGACGAAATTTCATAAACCATATGTCAACTGCTTCCACCTACTGTATATACTGAATAAACTTGACCTGATAATGCCATAAATAGTACATCACATGGTATATATAC
This sequence comes from Chrysopogon serrulatus, assembly GCA_015844335.1. Taxonomy (NCBI): domain Eukaryota; kingdom Viridiplantae; phylum Streptophyta; class Magnoliopsida; order Poales; family Poaceae; genus Chrysopogon; species Chrysopogon serrulatus. The sequence goes on along the minus strand of JADLZL010007626.1, from coordinate 34,072 downwards.
GGTGAAAAACAAAAACTTAAATTTCATGGCGTATAGTATAGCAGCAGGATGACAAGAACACAAAAATCCCGTACCTTGAGCAAGCAGCAGTAGCATACAAAACTGCAATCCACATAGGCTAGAGAAGGTTGTGATATTGGCACGGCTCAATCAAACGGTGGAAACACCGCCCTGCACCTCGACCGATCGGAAGCGCAAAATCAAGTCACCGGCCTGGCGATTTGATTGAACCATGCCAACACCGCACTCTCTCAGCCTGCTAGCTGCTTCTCGATCGATCGATCGCCATGGAACCCTAAACTCGAGGGAGAGAAGTTGGCAGGCAATGGAAGGCGAGGAGGCAAGCAGCTGAATTAATAGACGGCGCGCGGCAACGATACGAATGGGCGTAGTCGTACGTGCGTAAGCCGGGAAAGAAAATAATCACAAAGATAAGAGACGGTTGAGACGTCGGTGTCTCGCGGGAGGCCTCATCAAGAAACCACAAGGCATCACACGGGCGGGCAAAATAATACAGATACAAATTGCAGCAGCCATCAGGACAAGGCAAGACGTAGGGAGAAGTGGTAGAGCATTGCCAAACCAGCCAATGACCTGCCTTGGCGATGCGTCTTTGCTCAGCGTAGTGGTTGACGATGACTTGCCGTGGCGAGCTACCGTACCGGCCGTCTCCGTCTATAGCAGCCCTGCCGGCCTGTATCCATCCACGCGTTCCACGGTTCCACCTGCCTGATGACCAGCTGGCCGGCCGGCCGGCCGGACGGACGGGAGCACGCACCGGAACCGCCAACTTTTCAGCTGAATCGCCTGCCTCCCGCGGTGAATTTTCCGTCTGAACTCGCGTTGGCCGCCGGCCGCCGGCCTCGGCGAATTGACCGCAGCGAGCATCGGCACTGTAACAGACTTTAGGTATGGTTTGGTTTGGTTTGGCTATGACACGACAGGCAGGAGAAGAAGAGAAGTTGAGGCTGATTGGGTTGCTTGCTCTTGCTTCGTCAGTTGAGTACTCCTGTGTTGGGCGTTGCCTGTGAAGCGTGATTAGTCAAGTCAGCTGCTGGGAGACGGTACAACGAGCATGAGTACAAAGGGTTGATGACCTGTGCCTTGAAAAGTATTGGTATTTAATTAGAGCTGGAGATAGCTTAAACTATAGCGCATTTGCAACTACTACCCATTGGCTGCTGCTCTTATTTGATCAGGGCAAGAATATAGTCGTGCATTTTCCATCCACCTGAAAAATGCCACAGGATCTCGGATAAAAGTTTGAGTGAACATTTCACGTCTGATCGAAAGCTTGTCCATCATAAGATGAGATCCATCATTATAAGATGAGATCAGAAGCAAGGAAATGTAGTGGCTACTATATATCCAAATGATACCATCATGGATGATCTTGTGATCTCAAACCCCCCATGCTGCAAGTGCTAGCATTGAACAATGAACACACGGTATCGGCCGTACAGGGTACTGTTCCATGGTCTTCTTTTCGGGCTGTACTACGACAACGTGCCCGATTCTCGTAGTCCATAACCATCCTTGATGGATGATGCTTCAGCGTAGGCTGGTCACATCGCCATTTTAAGGCGAGGCAGGAGCGCGAAAGGGATAGAGATTCAATGAAGTACTTCCAATACACAAGTCTCCCGAAAGTACTACTCCCTCAGTTTAGAAAATCGTTATAATTTCACAACAATGAATTATATATTATAAAAATATTTCTTATAGTGAATCTAAAATTATAAATCTTATGACAATGAAGAATTAGTATAAGGAATGATATATTATGAAAATATTCAGTGTAACTCTTTTTTGAAATCAATGGTCAAAGATACAAATATTTTGCAGCAAAACTAATACAGCATGGAACAAAAGCTGGAGGGACCAATAGGATCCGTGCAATGTAAATTAACACGATAAACAAGTGAGTGGTACGGTGCAGTGGTAGGACTTAGAGTGCTGAGTGTGAGGTCTCGTGCGTTCAATTTTCTGAAGTCGCAAGAAACAAAACATAAATTAACCGCTTGAATCCACACTAAAATCAGCCAATCCTTAGATGCAAGCGTAGCCGCAACCAATTTGTTATTATTATTACTCCAACGAGCATTTCTGGTTCTAGCGTTGAATTAATGTGCATTTTATGGGCCACCCATATTCCAAACATGCACTTGTTATATGTCGTAACTAGAAGATACACCGCATGTAGTTGCTAGGATTAGAAAATTTTGAAATAAAACTAATAAGAGATGACATGTATAGTGCATTAAGAGGCTAATTGAAAGCTAATGACATGGCATGGCTATTAATAGAAGATGACATGGATGGATGCCTTGCATGTTGTGATGACTTATATTATTATGGATTAGCTTTATAAGAGATACAAATCATGTGAAATTTTTGTCTAAAAATAAATTTTACAAAAAAAACTCAAAAGAGTTACACTGGATATAAGGAATGATCTTGAATGAGGAATTAGTATTTTGAAAGATTAGGAGCGTCCATTGACCGTAGGGAGTAGAATCATACTACGCAGTTTTTTTTTTTTTTCCTTTATTGCATTGATAAAAGAACATGATCAGGTAACCACCTGTCAAGAGTGATTCACAGCATCATGGTAGTCAATATCTAAACAAACAGCATCACGATAGTACGTGTGCTAGCTGTTTGAGAATCAATGATGATGCATGGGTTGAGAATCTAAACAATAAGGACACCAAGGACGAAAAAGCTAGGTGGAGACTGTGTTGAACCAAATCGGTTGTGTGTGCAGTTCTCTAATGCCAATTTGTGCGTACCGTACCAAGGGCAAGAGGATTAAAGAAAAATTCCGTGCTTGCGTCATCTCGATCATGCATGGTCATGAATTTGGATTAGGAGAAAAGCGCCAAGCTGGCGAGATAGGCGAGATAGGCGAACGAATATATGCTACCGGTGCCTGATTATTTTAGTTCCATGCATGTATCCAGAGTTGGTTGTGTGCACCATGTACCATGTGAGGTAGAGTAGTCTCAAATTGCAATATATTTGTTCATGACATAAGTATATTTTTAGATTCCGTTTGAAAAATACTTTCACAATATATAATTCATATATTGTGAAATATTTTTTTGAAATAGTTGTTTAGAGTTAGATTGAATTAAAACAAAGCTAACATGTCAAGTAACTACGACCTGTCGTTTAGTTACTTTTGTTTTTCCAACAAAAGTTGCTACTCCTACATCTAATTACGGCCGGGGTCAGCACTCACAGCAGGCAGTCGAGGCTATCTAATAGTTAAAAAAAAAGGGACGTTTACAGCAGTAGGCCTGTTTCTCTTGTCATGTTATCGATCTAGTACCGTACTGTCGGCAATGAAGCCTGGCAGGACAGCAAAATTTGATGGAACTAGCATCGTCTGATACTGCCGGATGCTATCGCATCGAGTGGTTAACCTTACGTCCCATCGCCTTGACATCGTATATGATTTATCACCTGAATATGTTACGTTACATCGCAGAAGATCCTTCATGGACGGTAGGGGGATCGGAGCCAACATGTAACAGTGCAAATCCGGGACCCATTGGTACACAACCTTTGCTTTGCTGACAAATCTGACTACAGTCATAATGCCCCGTTTATTTTATTTTTTTTGAAAAAACGGAAACATTTTGTCACGATTTCTATTAGACAAAAAAAAGAAAAAACAGTAAATATCCGTCCAGCGTTTTAAAATGAAAACTAGGTCAAAAAACAATACAGCTGAGAAGAGCGCCTACTCATCCTAGTACAACAACTGAACGACTATCAAAATCCACACCACTACTTGCTCCAATATGGTCGAAACGACCCAACTAACACCTAACGAGGTTGACTAATCAACAATCATAATGCCTCATTAGAGGTGCACATCCAGGGGCCAATCGTTGCAAATATGTTATCTCAAAAAGTGCTAAAAGGGTGTGTTTGGTTGCGTTATTAAAATCTACTCTTGGATTTTAGAAACCAAACAGGAGGATAAATTTAGGCTAATCATGGCCTAATGAAAATCGAGCTAATCATATGCTAATAAGAGCTAAAAGTTCACTTCCAATTGTTCATTTACTTTTTAGACCATAATTAGCCCATGTTATGGAATCCAAACACCCCCAAACTTCCAATTCTTCATGTATTTATTTTTTTCATTAAAACTCCCCTATGGGAGCTCTAAAGAAGCATGAAAAATTATTTTTTAATAATTCGATGAACATTAAAAGATACATTTTAGCTCGATGGAGTATCATATGCCATCTCACATCATGGGGTGGGGTGGGGGTGGCTAAGAATGAAGAATTTATACATCTAAAACCCAATGCCTTCTTAAAAGGTGATTCTTTAAACTGATATTTTAAAGGATGAATATTTTAAACTATTAAATGAGAAACCTGTATAACAAAGCCTTTCACAGAGAAATCGCAAAGCCTTTCATTTTGGAGGTAACTATGTTAAAGTTCACCACTAGTTGTTCATGTCATCCTTTCATCCTTTACTGAAATCTCTAGGGGAAAATGGCCAGGATTTGAGTATTGCACCTTTACCATCCTCAGCCTCTTTTTGCTTTGTAGTATAGGATAATAAGACCCTGATCGCTAGAGATGTAAATATTGCTAGTGCTACAATCATCTTACTATTACTAATTAGAGGCCCCAACGGAGGCTCCACGTTACTCCTCACCAGACGCGCTAAGAAAAAAGATAAATACTAGAAATTCTCACAATAATCAGAAACATCTAGCCTTTAATTTAATAGACTCTAATCATTGTAACCGATGATAGCCATTAGATCTATTGTAACTTATATAATAAATTACCCACCTATGCCATTATATAATATATAAAGTAACCCCTTCATTTTATATCTAAATTACCCACCTCTGCCATTATGAAAGATAATTTAAAATAAGAATCATTATATTATACATAAATAAATTGCCCACATCTTCAAACGTTCAGTAGCCTGGTCATGCATTTGTCTCGTCACTAGACAAAGGGCCTGCTAGACGTTGCAAAAATATTCAGTGATTGTATATTGATGGGCCCTGCTAAGCATGATCCAACAAGACACAATAACCGTACGTAGCTTTCTGAATTATATAACTTTGGTTTCGTCAAGGACGCATGGTTCCTTGGTAATATGTTTCTTGGGAAGATAGCTTTTTTTTTGCGACTTCTTGGGAAGATAGCTAGGATGACATGAAATGGTTCTATGATAAGATGTGGCAATAAGAAGCCAATCACATTTCCCTTTTGATTTTCTAATGCCGACAAACAGACTAATGATGCTAACAAATAGCCATATTCATATTTTTACATCTCATTATCCACCTTTATTACTCCCTCCATCCCAAAAGGCCATCGTTTTAGGTTCTTTACCATAAGTTTGATTTAATTTATAGAAAATACATGCAATATTATGTCTCCAAATAAATTTGTTTAAAAAACTAGATTCAAAGATCTTTCGATGATCCAAATTATATATCATAAACATTAATATTTTTTTTTGAAAGAATAAACATTAATATTTCATAAAAATATATTTAGTCAAAGTTGTTTCTTAGGAAACAAAAATGACAGATTATTTTGGAACAAAGGGAATATTATAAATCAAAATTCAAAATATTATAACACTTTGCATCTAAATTACCCAAACTTTGCAATTATAAAGATAATTTGAAATAATGTTCTAACTTTGTATTTAAACAGTAAATATTCATAGCTATTATTATAAAAATTATAATTTCAAATACATCTGTAATGATTTTATAAATTTCCCACCTTTGTCATTTTGAAAGATAATGCAAAGTAACCTCCTAAGTTTTCCTTCTACCTAACCATTATGCCATTATAAAAGAATATAAAAATATATCCTAAATCTACATGTAAATACAAATATATAATATTATGTGATGTTCCACCATATATATCGAATAAACATGTAAGGATTATGATAGATATTTATTTTAATGACTTATGAAGCATGGAAAATGTTTACTTATCAAATCACATAGCAACAACATTGGCACTTCACTTTGATTTATAATAATATTCCATGAATAATAAATTTCATAAGTTATTATTTTAGTACATTTACATTTTGACTGAATATTATGTCATACCATTATAAGTAAAATTTAATTTTAAGGAATCTATGATATATAAAATAATACTACAAATTATGATATAAAATTCGCACGTTCATCATCGGGTGTTGCTAAGTTTTAACTTAACATGTGGAAACAATACTACTAGGACATAGATTCTTTTTTAGAGAAAATAATTTTGGAATAAAATATAGAGAACACTATAATTTCTACTTATCATGTGAAAAAATGCAACATCTCAATTAAAATTAAAAAGCTAAATTATAGATTATAGATTTATGAAGTCACAAAAGGATGCAATATGATTACAAGAGTTCATATACCTTAAAATCACAGCTAAATAAATATCTCTCTAGAGAAAAAGATAAATACTAGAAAATCTAACTGAAGGTCCCTAATGGAGCCTGCATGTTAATTGTGATATGCCTGATAATAAAATAAAAGATAGATCCTAGAATATCTCTTAAAAATTACAAGCATCTGACTATCAATTCACTATAACCTAAGCACCATTGATAATAATAGTTTTTGGATCTCTTCTATTTTCTAAATAATTATCCACCTATGCTATTGTGTAAAACATATAATGTATCCTACGAATCTATACTTATATTACCCACCTATGACACTAAAAAACATGATCTAATGTAGACCTAAATTACATCTAATTACCCACGTCCTTCTATTGTATCAATAATTTACATAACTAAAATTTCACCTCATTAATTAAATATGCTACAAATCTACATATAAATTAGAAAACCATAAAAGATATATATGTTTCTATATTATCAACCTTTATCAATATTAAAAATGTAAGATTTGGTTAAAGCAAACATACACGTCATGCCAGCATGCATGAGTAATAAATAAATAAATAAATTAATATATATATAATGTTTCATCACATAAAAAAAATTTCTCTAACAACTCATGTATGAATGATACTAATAAATTAAATTATTATTCTATATATATTTGTATATTTTAACTAATTTTTTGGTAAGTCTATATTGATAGTATATATAACTATATCCGCACACATAATATTTTGATAAAAAATCAATCAGCTTGAGAAGAATGCAAGACCATTGGTGGCTATATTTTTCTAGCCTTTTAAATCGATGCTTTGCAAAAAAAAAAATAACTAATAAGTTTATGATAATTGGTATAGACTATAAAATATCTATTACGTCTATTTTGTAAAAAAAAAAATACAAAAATACACAATTTAATTTAAACAATTATTTATCATTATATATATTAAATGGTATATCTCATAAAATTTAGCCCGTGCGGACGAGTTGATGGACTAGTGATGCTAAAGCAAATGGTCTTCAAATGAAGTCATGAGCTCTCCTGGAAGTTCCATGTAACGGCTGTTCTGTTTCGGAATGTCAAGAAGAGATTGTTCTCATATAGAAAAATGAATGATGAAGGGGTCATAAACTTGGAGTTGGAGATACAGACTTTTAGCTCAGAACACTGCACTTCAAAACACTGACCATAAAATCATTAGGGACAGTGGCACATGAACTGAACTGCAAGCGAGTTTCAAGCATGAAGGTACATTAGAATCGCTCTAGAATCATCTTCAGGCTTCAGCTGGATCATTTCCATAAGGAAACTCTGGAATTTCATCAGGTACTACTAGGATTATAAGGTTTGTTGTCTTGAAATCAGTGTCGTACTAGGTGTTATAAGGTTAAGTGTTGCGATGCTTTGAAAATGCTAAGGCCATATTATTTTTCCATTGTTATGTTAAGAAACAAATAAAAGTGCAAACTCATCTTCAATAGTTGTAATAAATTCATAATACGGCTTAGTTTCGGGACCTTTTATTATGGCCTTGTGCATATTAATTTTCATCAACGAAATTTACTAACTCTTTTTTTCCTAATAAAGAAAGATTTCGGGACCTTACTGCAATGGTTTTTTAGTCATTTTCAGGGTGCTTGCACGCACTTTTTGACAGGATATTTCGGAGAGCCCATGTCGCTTTGTCGATCCCCAACAAGGCCTGGCTTCAGCCAGCATAATGGGCCTTGAGTTCAACAACCCCACGAAGAAAAGGCCACTCCGGCCCAATTCACACTAAAGAGCACAATTCCTTCCAGGCTCCCAGAAGATTCGGCCTTCCACGGGTAGCCGCAGCCATCACGCACTGACGCACCGGTGTAAGCGCCGCCGGCGGCAGGAACAGCCCCGATCTCGACGGCAGAGCGGGAGAGCGATGGCGCTGACCAACTTCATCGTGACGGTGGCCGTAGTTGGCGCGGGGGTGCTCCTCTTCACCACCGACATCCGCAGGTCCGGCGCCCTCTTCCGCCGCAACGCGCGCCAGCTCCGGCAGTGGCTGGAGGAGGACACTGCCTCCGCCGCTTCCAAGTAAGTTGCTTGTGGTGCCCCGCCGCGGCCCCATCCATTCTTGCTTCGCGCTGTTCCGTCTGCTATTTGCGGTGTTATTTAGATGGAATGAGAGGTTAACTTGCTCCGGATTCTCTGGATTGTCGAGATATCTGTTTAGGTTTAGGGGTCGTTTCGGAATCATGTTACTCAGATGTCAACTAGAGTGATAATGAGCGATTTGAATTTGTGTCGAAAATTTCACGTGGCTGTTTTGAGTGGTGGATTATAGTATGATGATTGTTTCTCATTCGCTAGGCAATCATGCTAAAGTTGTTTATTAAGATGTATACCAGCTTAGAATTCTGTTTGGTCTATTGGAAGCGTAGCACATCTCACTGTTGGGTCTTAGATGTATACCAGCTTAGAATTCTGATCCATGCGTTTTACCAAACAATTGAGCAACAGAAGAATTGATGTGAGGAGACTTTTTGGGATCTGCAGAGTTTATTTGGTGTCTGTTGTCAAAGATTTTTCCATATCAAATTCACTGGGATGATTTATGCGACTTCATCATATTTGATTCTGTATTAGTGTTCTAACGAGACTAAGCTTTGGTCCTTCGTTTGGACAGACACAAATAGCGGTAACCGTCCAATTAAACAAGTAGCTCGAATTATTGATGGGCATTGGTTAGGCTTGGGCTTTGTTTGGTTCAATTCAGGCTGGGCATAGCTTGGGCTGGCCAAGGCTTTGATCCACCCCTTTTTCCTGCCCTTCCTGAACAAATCAACAAATGACATTATGTATATGGTGGCACTTACCAAACCAAAAAAAAAAAAAAAAAAACAAAAACAAAAAAAAAAAAAAAACATATTACAATTTTCTGAGAATATGTAATTATGTAGAAGCTTCCAGTTCTTTATTTCTATTTTCGCACATTTCCAATATGCATCTGAAGTATGTACATAACATTGCACTCTAAAATCTGAATACACCAACACATGTGTATGCAACACAACTTACACACTATTTGACTAGTGCCACTGCCACTAGATGTTGGATGTTGAATTCCAGCTACCTGTTTAACTTATACCTAGCGTTGTTTGAGCCAGTCTGGAAAAGAAAAGACCATGTTGTTGCATAAACTTGTGAAGTTGTATCTGAGAGTCTTACCCTACTGCTGTGTAGTTTTTGTTTGATGTAGCTTTTGCATCTGAAAGAATTGATATCTTTGCATTAGCATGGAGTGTTCCATATGTTTTTTTTCCTTTGACCTTGGCACTTCATGTTTTTCAGCTGTTACTATGCACCAGGATGATTTCCACACTTTATTTAGTTCCTACGTTATATAAAAAACATTGCAGGTCTGCAAAAGAAGCAGCTCCAAAGAAACTTGACTCAACGGTCCCCAAGGAGAAGCCAAAGGAAGACAGTCACTAATTGGAGTTGTTTATATGTATGGTATAAACCCCTATTTAAAATCGTTCAAGTTTTCTTTTTACAATTGCTGTGATAGAAACTTGTAGCTCTTGAGTAGATGCATGTCAAAATTATGCTTCTGTTTGAACAGAAGTATACTGGGCCTCTGTGGAACAGATAAATGAGGGAATTGTTATTATGTTTTGCTTGTAAGGATCTAAAGAGCTCTTAGCTAATGTACACCGTGTCCTGGTAGCTTTGATATTTTGATGAATTACCCAATAAAACAGATATATGAAATGCTTCTATGAAGCATTTTTACGATCTCCCATTTTACTTTCAGCAACCAAATAGCTATTTTAATTTGTTTCAATTAATCATTTTTATAGGTTCTATGTTAAGTCCAGATCCCAATACCACTGGTTAGTTATCGGAGAAAAAAATATTCACTGTCAACAGTGCCTTAAAATGTGATGCTGGCAAGTATTAAGTCCAAAACCTTGGGTCCACGAAAGGTTTCTCTATGAGCAAACCGTGGATGCTGCTTTTCTAGTGTGCATATATACATCTTGTGTAATTCGTCAGTCTTTGGCCTTTGCCTATCAGAATAATATAGATGTATTAACTGAAAAGTAGTAGTATTAAACACGTAACTCAAGTTTTTGTTGGTGTTATACTGTGCCCACAAATTTTGCAACCATTGTGCCAACTACTGGTTTTTCTGCGTCCTGTTCTGTCGCAAGCGCGATCAGTTAAAAGAGACCTTGAATGAAGGGGAGCATGCATTTGAATGCAGCCTGCTGTGAAGTACTGGTACTGCTGCAACTCCATTGTGAGAGCTTGAAACTTGTTAGATCTGTACTGTTACACGTTGCTGTTTACAGAAACATCATTAAAGGTGAAGTTTACTTTGCCTATTTTGTCATTTGGTGGTCAGCGTGCACTGGGCAGTACTACCTAAAGTGGTAGTAGGTCCTCCTGTGTGGACACTGCTCGCCTAACATCTGTCTAGAGTGGTTATTCTGAGCAGGAAAGGAAATCCGAAATCGTCGGCCTTGTGTGTGAATCTGATAGAGGTGACGCAACCTGAGACAGCTGCCGGGTGGATCGGCGATTGGTGGAGAGGTGAGCAGCGACTGTGTATGTACCCGAAGGCTTTGGTTGGTGGCAGAGGCAGTACACCATCCATGCCGGTCCGGTGGCGTTGTGCGAGAGGGACGTGGAATCACTCGAGGTTGCCATTAGCAACTTTCAGCATGGCGATTGCGCGCCTGACAAGTTGGTTGTTGGTTCAGAGGTTTGCAATCATCGCGCGATGGCGGCCCCCGGCCCGGACCTCGCAAATCATCACGCGTCGTCCAGGGCGAGGACGGACGAGCGGCGGGTGTAGTACGACGAAACCCGTCGGACGACCGGCAAATCTGAGGAGATCATGCCCTGTCGTTCAGAGCCGGGCAAGCACTTGACCGATTGACCTGCAAGCCTGACTCTGCCCTGCTCACCGTCAGAGATGGAGCTCGCAACAGCTGGTCTCCAGAGCACGTGTCAATTCCAAGGGTCGAGGACAGGTTAATTAACGTACGTGCGTACGTACGGTACGCTCCCTCCTGACCTGAACCCAGGTGTTTAGCGTGCGTGTTGAGCGCCTAACCGACCCCTTAATAACCGCCCAACAAAGTGCAGGGCTCCATTTCTCTGTCGACAACCCACCGCATCCTCTGGGGCGTGGACGATCCCATCCAATCCGTCATTGATTCGCTGTCCGGCGAGGGCGAGAGGAGAAGGCGAGAGGCCCGCCCATTGATGGAACGGCTCCTCCCCCCCTGCTTCTCCTGCTCGTCGTCTCCCTCTGGCAACAAATCTACTACTGGGGGCTACTGGCGCATGCACGCGCGCACGCATGTGTCCATGTCCGCCCGCGGGCCGCGGCCCGCCCCGTCGCCGCGGCACCCAACCCAACCACCATTTCCCGCATTTAACCTAACCGGCCAATCAATCATGCCACGCCGCTCGGAATGGGGATCACGCGACGGCGCACAGCCACCCTCGCTTCACTTGTTGCTCTCCTCGCGATCAATCGCCAACGGACGGACGGTCCCAATTGATTGGGCTCTCCCACCGCAGGGTACCACGGCCGGCCCGGCCTAGCTTGCTGCTGGCTGCTGCCCTGTTCCTTTCCGACGTTTCCGCTGCTGCGGTCTCGCCTCACGGAGTCACACGGGTCACGGTCACGGGGAAACGGCCGGAGAATATATATTTTAATACTTTTCTAATTTAGTTTAATTCTAATATATTTGTTTTTTAAATTATTTTAATACTTTAGTTTAATTTATTTATTGAAGATGTCATATTAAATATTATTTTTATGTGTTATTCACAACTATATTATTAAATATAATAAATAAAAATAGAAATATAATATTTGTTCGCGGACCTAAGTGACACACTCTTCTAAGTTTAGTGATCCAGAAATGCATTTTCAGAGTTCGTGGATCTAAATGATATACTCTTACAAGTTTAGGGACCCAAAAGTACGTTTTTAGCGTTTTATGGACCTAAGTGACACAGTCTTACAAATTCAAGAGTTGCTGGTGCATTTAACTCAATAATATTCAACTTTCTCAGTTATTCACTTGAATATCATCTCCTTGTCATCATGTGAAACTATTGCCGGTGACTGATCTCATGGCTGCTACACATGCCACTCTATTGCATTGTTTTCGTGATGTGCCCACATTTGTTCCATGGAGATCAACCGATCACCGACATGTGTTTACTGATGACTGCTACATATGCCACTCTTAATGAAAAACAACATATTTCCATGGGGACTGATTGTTTTTGGTTCAAGCACAACGCCACGCCACTTTATTCATTATATGAGGACCCCTATAAGCTAAGGCATCCTTTTGCCCTAGTAGCTTGATGTATGATGTATCAATTATTATTCCTTTCATGTTCTTAGGGCCAACTGCAACATGGCCCTACTTTAGGAACCATGCCAGGCTCAACGTCCCAGCAGGCGCGATGACCAACAAGATGCAAAAATATGATGTTTGCCGCTAGGGCTTGCATTATTATACTTTCTTCATTCTAAACTATAAAAGATTTTTGATTATCTAAATATATTATTTGTATTATGTATCTACACAGTGTATATCTAAATACATACTAAAATTTATGTATCTAGAAAAACCAAAACATCCTATAATTTAGAATGAAAAAAGTATTAGTTAATTATCCATTAATACACATGTGGCTTTCCCGTATCTGAAACAATATTCGAAACAATGTTGAAGTATTAGGATAACAACACATGTGGCCCTGTTTTTTTTCCTCCCTATTTCTGCATTTTTTCGCCATGTCCTATGAAATTCCTGCAGACGAAAACATGCTCTAATCATAACCATTTTCCATGGTTATATTCCTCATGGAACTGATCGTATAAAAATCAAATTACCTTTTCATACTTTTACTTTCCAAATTCAGCTACATATTACCTTGTATACGATATGCATTCTTCGATTTACTAAATTTAGCTATGTATTAACTCGTATTGTATTCTTTGGTTTAATCTAGACCATTATATATATCATTATAAAATCCAATGACACACATTCTTCTTTTTTCTGATTGATCTCGTGATTTTTAGACGACACTCTCGGTATGGATTTTTCAGTTTAATCTAGATTGTTAGACCATTATAAAAGCCAAAGGTGCAATTTTTTTAACTTGATGAGGGATCCTTTTAATTTAACACCATTATACATAAACAACTCTATTTTTTAGCAAAGTTGTTTTCAATTCATGATCGAAATTAAATGTTCAACATGACTAAGGGGTTTCAAGTCTTGCAGGAGTCTTCTCTTCCACATGATTTGTTGATTTTTTCCACATGATTTGTGATGTTTTACATGGATTCAAAAGGGAGCACCGATCCAGCCCCGACATGGCATCAATGGTTTCCCCAAAAGATGGGGCAGAAGAAAAGAGGCACGTACATGCCAGCCAACAACAATGTGGCCACATACTGGATGGAGTATAGGTTCCTCTCTTTTAGCCTTGCACATATATATGTATACTATATACGTATGCAAATATTTACCAATATATGTATTTACGTATGCATGTATGTGTCTCTTATGTTTAGTTTATACAAGAGAGGGGAAAGAAAAATGAGTACAAGGAAAATTGGTACACCAGAACAAAAACGGGCAAATGCAAAACAGAGAAGCAAAAAAGTGTGTGACTAAACAATTATACACTTCCTATCTTCCTTTGCTGTATACAAATTAATTATCCTTAATTAACCCCCCAACAATAATGCCTAACAAAAGGAATTAATCTGCTAGCTAGGTAAATTAAGAATCATCTAGGAAGAAGACGATGAAGGAGGAGCTAGGTTGTGAGATGATCTCATATTCATATATCCCATCCCATTCATCACTGATCACCCCCATCCAGGCACCATCATGCAATTTTTCTCTTTCTAGATGCTCATCTCTCTCTCTCTCTCTCTCTCTCTCTCTCTCTCTCTCTCTGTCTAGCACCCTCTCTCTCGCCTCGATCCTGTTTTTTTTTCTCTCTTTCTTCGATCGGTACTCTCCAAATGCATGGTGCACGCATGCATGAGCCATGAAAGGTGATGCTGTAGCGATGCATGTAAGAATCTCAACAACCGCTGTAGTCTCTCAAGGAGAACCGCCCGGTGCCGTCGGGCCTGGCGTTGCCGGCGCCGGCGTGCTGCAGGCCCAGCGTCAGCGACACGTCGCCGGCGGCCGCTCCTGCCGCACCGGGCCCGTACCGCACCCTCACCCCGGGGTCGAACCGCCCGTACAAGTCGTCCGCGCCACCGCCAACGTGCGCGTCGCCGCCGAGGAGCTCCACCGGGTCGATGCCGACGAACGCAGCGTCCGCCGCGGAGGGACCGGCGGCGCCCGGGTCGGGCTTGTGGGGCATCACCCCGGGCACCGTGCCGTGCTGATGTTGTTGCTGTTGCGGGAGCTGCCCTACGCCGGTGGTGGTCGGTGAGTGCGAGTCGTCGGCGCCGGAGGGGTCGTTGGTGGACTCGGGGCCCCCGCCGCCGGCCGAGGAGCCGTCGAGCTCCCTGCACTCCTGCTGATACATCTCCTCGATCATGGGCTTCCATAGCCGGACGCGGGCGTTGATGAACCAGTTGGAGACCTGGAGTTGATCCAAAGGAAAGCAAACAAATTATTGCAGGGACAGGGTCCATGCATGCACGGCCTGTGGGGCTGTGTGCTCTGGCGCCATGCGTGCATGCATGTATTCTGCTGGGACGTATAGGTAGGGCTAGGTATAGCTTATAGCCACTAGCTATACCCAGTTCTCAGTTCTCTCATGTTTCAGTTTTATGCTGCCATTGTCTTGTTTCATTTGTGTCCAATGTTTTGGATCTAGTTATTTTTTGTTATATAGCAATACACACTTGCCTTGTTTTGATTGTGTTTTATACCGTGTTTTTTTACATGTCATATTAGCTTTATCCTTATAGGTTATAACAACATAAGGTTTATATTTTTAGATTCATCATGCATGATAAAATACTTTCAGAATATATAGCTTATATGTTGTTGAACTGCATGATTTTTAAAAAATTGATGGTCAAAGTAAGGAGTGATTGACTTGGGACAAACCTAATAAGACATGTAAAAACAGTAGGAATACTACAGACTAATAATCAGAGTAATCTGGTGTGGTCATATATAATACTAACTATCATGCACGCGTACTTGTGTTTATATATTTACGCTTTTCTTCATCTTACCACAGTTCATAAAGTTTTATATATACTTTGTCGTTCCCTTAAGATTGCATTTACTGTAGTTTGACTGTGTGTTTGCATGTTTGCACTGATAAGAGTAAATTAGTAACGATGCTAACATCAAGGAAATGAATGCATATGGGATTGTCCTTCGCTTAAAATGGTCTCAACACGTCTGTAGCTAGAACTTTTAAAACATATGTTGATTGCATGCAGTAGTTGATCATTTTGATTTCTACAGTTAAGCCACTGTGCCACTAAAAAAAAAGAATCATTAAGTTATACATGCAATTATTTAAAATGCAGAAATACTGTAACATTTGGTTGTTTTAGCAGCTATATGTACCTAGAAGCAGGATATTTGTTATATTGAGTAATTTTTTCTATTTATTGTATATGTATTCCCCTATTATGATTTTGTAAGGGTAAACAATAATCATTGTAAAAATAATTTGCTCTGAGTTTGATCTTTAATTGCTTAGGCATATATATAGATGGTGCGGGCACATGACATTTAATATTCAGGAGGTAATGAGTCCACGTAGGTACAAAATGGTAGCCAAACCTTGATAAGGGCAATAATTTACAACATGCATTATTAGTTGATTTCATTTTTTAGTTCATAAGTATATTGAAAAATCAAGTTAACCAATTCGGGTGTGAAATTTCCTAGCTCAAGTTAGATACTGCCTTCAAATTCAAATTCACAAAAAAGGAATTTGTTCCCTTGATTTTGATGTCCCAAAAATTATGTAGTGCTCATTACAAAATGTAGAATTATATCTCTAGGAAAGTATGAATAAAGGATGACCCATATTATTTTAAATTTCTAGGACCTATTACTACAATAGACACTACAATCATATAAAATTATATAACAAATATAAGTATATATTTCTTAGTTGTAGCATTATAATATGTGTCTGCATGTATGAAGAAACTACATTTGTAATAACTAACTATATATCTTTTTTATTTTGCAATGCAATTTTTTTCCTATTTTTACTAAAATTATTTGAAAATATAAATTTGGAAATGGGTGTACATGCATGATCAAGGGAAAATATACATACATTGGAAGACAAGGACATGCATTTATCTTGCTTCAAGGTGAAGGCATGCATATAGTTGGTTACATGAAAAAGGTGTCATTATTATTAGTTGATCATCGGTTAAATGCTTTGCTGGTCAAATATATATGTAAATGGTGCAAACATTGTTGATGCGATCAAAGCTTGCACCTTAAAACTATGTTAAAATCTACTAAGAAAGTTACACCAAATCCTGAATTTAATATGAAAAAATATATGTATATGGGCCAAGTAGGTTAAGTGGTCAATTACTAGCTGCTTAAACAAGTTAGTAGCAGATCAGAACTTGGAATAAACGATGTACGAACTGGTTGTTCAGAATTGTGGCATACACATACGGTGCAACCGAGAGGGGTGATACTTATTTACTTCTTCCAAGAAAAAGTGCTACTTTTGACAACATGTGAAGATTCTTTCAACATTGTACTACATTACATTAAGCAGCACAATGGATTGTATAAATGCATATGTCGTATATAGCTAGGTAGGACCGTCTAGATATTTTGGAATCATGTCATGTAGTAGAAAGCAAGAAGTAGAAAGCAAAGAAGCAACTTAATTTGACCACATGGTAATAATATGGTATGGTAAATATATATAACCGGTTGGTGGACCCAGAATATTTTTTTCCACGAGGGTGCTATCAATCTAAGGTATAAGAAATGATAAGTCTATGTAGTGGGCCACAATGTGGTATGTGTATTATTGGAGCCCCTGTATATATATATGCACCAGCTATCGATCGGTACAAACCTAAATTAATGTTACGCAATCACGGTATGCATAGATTTCACCTAAGATGCCAGGAAAGGATAAAGGGGCAAGGGGAGCTGAAAAGGGGCCCAGTTTGCGTTGTCACATTGGGCAAGAGCAGATGAAGGAAATGTTTCTACGATGCGGCCATCCATTGATAATGACCCACTGCCCTGAAGTTGGTAGACATGAGGGGCACTTGTGCAGGGACCACGTAAGTGCATGCAGGAAATAAACAAAAGGAGACCAAGAGAGAGAAAGAGAGAGACGAACCGATGAAGGTTAATTAGAAGAAAAAAAGCATGCATAAAACCTGAGGAGCTGCGTAGTAGGTTTCCAGTCCAATTCCATCGTGCATGCTAATATAAATATGTGGGCATGCACTTTCCTATAGCAATTTAAGTCGAGTTCTCCACATAATTAAGTTCAAGTTTTCTGTCTCTATATATACTACATTATTCGCATATGCTAATTAAGTACCATTTATATATTAGGATAGGTAATATGCATACATATATTAGTAAGTGTCTAGGAACTATCTTAAAACGATTGACCCTCTTGTCAATTTCATAAACACAGTCAGTTTATGTCGCTGCTGAGCTTATAATAAACTAATTTCCCAATCTAGTTGTTCTATCATATGCACAATATTAATAATTGAAAGATTTATTTTCCAGCGAGGTACTTGGCCAAACTGGTATATCTTCAGATGTTGAGAAATTGCTACTGAATTATGAGTTTGTCTATATACAATTATATTTATCTTTATCACGGTTTGCTGCTGTATTTTATTATTGAATACTTGCAAGAAAAAAACCCATTTCAGCTTTAGCCTATATAACACAGGCTATGTCCGTGAGCATGCATGTACTCGAGCAACAATAATATACTAGATTCAGCCCAAGTATTTTAGTGGTTGTGGTCATATTGAGTATATTGTCAGTTTCTATTTACCTCAGGGACACGCTATCTATGCATAATAAGACAATGCAGGACGGCCATATGCTGCTGAAGTCTATGCCGAAAAGAAGTGCATCCAATTCAGCAAAAACAAAGAGAGCATAAAAACCAGGCAAAACTGCCACGCTCAACAGTAGGCGATAGATATTCAATTCATGCATGCATGCGTATAGTACGTCACGTGTATCTGCAACGAGCGAGCTAGCCGATGAAAAATCTCTGACTCCACTACACTGTGCGTAGGGTAAGGTACGGTTGCAAGTGTGTACTGACCTGGTTCCTGGACAGCCCGGTCTGCCTCGCCAACAGGTGCTTATCGGCGTCGCTCGGGTACCTGCAGACACCCATGAGAGATGGAATCATTCCTATACGACGACGCCACACACATACTACTGTACCGCACCAGCGCGGCGTCATGTAGAAAAGGACCAGCGTTAAGGCTGCCGATCGAGTGCGTGTGTATATGTATGTAGGAGTAATAGGTGCTGGCACTGGCAGCACACTATCTTCTGCTGAGCTGCGGGGGACTGACTGCAGCTAGCAGAAGCCGCAGGAACAGCACCACTACTGCGTGCGACGTGCTTAGCACTATTCACCAATCATATACCCATTATATGTGATGATAGATCATAGTATATATATGGACGAGCACTGATATCCATGCAATGCAAGCAGCAGTATAGCTAGGCCATGCATGGCCGGCGAGCCACCAGTGTCTGCAATCTGCATGCATGCATGCAGCGCCAGGAGCCAAGGGAAAACGGATTCCGAGGCCGATAATATTCCCCTCTGTGATCTCTTGCAGGCGGCGGCAATGGCAGCATGATAACGGGATCAGATCAGATATGGTGACGCGGTGGAAGGGAAGCAAAATTAAAGGAGGCCAGCCGGCTCATCGTCCGGCGGCTATCTACCCGCCCATGCCGCTTGCAGTTGCAGTTGCAGCAGCAGCTCGGGCGGCGGGGCGCGGCAGAAAGGCCCGCCCCGCCTGTTCATGCGTGCAGGACGCGCGTAGCTTTTGCATGCGCGAGCAAACGGAAGAGCAGCAGCCTTCTCTTTCTCTACCGGCGGCCCGGACTCCGGAGAGAGTTCCTTCCCTACTGCGGCCGCCGGCCTGACACTGATTGACCGCAGTAATATAAACCCAGAAAAAGGTAAATTTCTGCAATGATGGGGAAAGTTAAACCCGGGGGGCAGCGGCAAAAGGGAAGGAATATACACAGGCGCACAGTCCCCGGCATGCTTGGCTGGATGGTTTTTTAGCGTGGATCTCGAAAAAATTACTGCTTTTGCTAAAGCGCAGCAGCCACAAGCAGCAGCAGCAGGGAAAAGCAAAGCAGAAGCTGCCCGCCCGTCCGTGATGAGTAGCAGCAGCATGTAGAGGAGCTAGCTATGCGACATCTGCATGCATGCATGATCTCATGCATGCAGATGATCTATCTATCTATCGATCGAGAAGGAAGGAAAGAACAACGAAGGAAAGAATTGAGATTGAGGCAAGCAATGCAAGGCAAGTGATGACGTACGGGTGCAGGAAGTGCTCGAAGAGCCATGAGCGGAGGATGTTGACGGAGCGCTCGGGGAGGCCGCGCTGGGGCCTCCAGGCCTCCTGCTCCATCATCCCCATGTGGTGGAAGGCGCGCTGCTGCCGGAGGCTCTGGTCGATGGCGCGCAGCCGCGGGGTCTCGCCCTTGGTGAGGCCCGAGCTGGTGCCGGCGTCCTTCTCGCCCAGCAGCTCGCACGTGGACCGCAGCTGCGCCGCGATGGCGTCCTTGAGGCACCGGAAGTGCCGCGACATGGCCTTCTGCGCCAGCGCCGTGTACGGGGTCGCCGCGCCGAACCCCATCACAGAGTCGAAGAAGTTCACCACCATCTGCATCTGGTCGCAGTAGTGGTTGTACCGACGGTCCACCTGATCGATCATCATCGTCGTATCGATGATCCATCCAAGAAATCAATTATTAGTTAGTACTTGCATGGTTGTTGTCCATCGATCACATAATTTTATAAATCTACGATTACATTATTCATTCATCCCTAGTCCCTAGTAAAAAAAAACAAAGTAATCAAAACGTGGGGATTAAATTAATAAGTATACGGTGAAAGGAAAAAAACATCCTATATATAAGTACTTACTACAAGCTATATATAGCTAGTACAATTGTCGAAAGCAATCAATATAATGCTGAATGGTCGATGGAACGGAATGGAACACAAGAAACAAAACTCGATCGGCCGGGTGGTGGTGCAGCAGTTAAGGCATGGACACGGCGTTGCATGTGTCGCTGGCACAATTATGAGAAATGGGGAGAGAAGGAACAAAAGCAGCCGAGGCCCACCGGCATTTGGCAATAGCTAACCGGCCGGGCGAGCTGCTGACCATACGCGCGCATCTACCAGTGACCTGCATGTGCCCAATCTCCAGCTGCTCGCTAGCTGCGGTGATCACTGAGCGAGCGACGCGACTGAGCTCCCCTCCCCTCGCTCGCCAATCATGAACTGGTAGCAGCTAGCTAGCATGGAGAGTTCGTTCTGACATGTACCAGCAGCTACCTCTCGTACTTGCTCCCTGTAGTGTGCCAATTGTAGCAGTGCCGACCGAGACAACCGTAATAAGCTAGCTGTTCATCAGCTATTAGCTAGCTCGAAGCTGATGCTGGCATCGATTTTGCATGATCGATAGCAGCTTGCACCAACCACCGGTGTATGTCTATGTGTGTACAGATTTTTATATACCTTCTAGCTACTAGTCGAACCAAATTAAACTTTTTGAGTCATCGAATATATTATATATGCATACAAAAAAATCAAAATTAGGTAGTGACGCCACCGTGCATAAACAATTACCAGCTACTACTAGTAACATAAACTCCTATGTTAATTGAGATGTGATGACAGCAATGGGGGAGGGAGAAAAGGATATATAGCTAGAGTGAGGTGAGGGGGGCCGTACTTTCTTTCCCCTTTGTGGGGATGGATATGGAGAGAGAAAGAGAAGAAGCAATCAGCAGGCGGATTGGCGCATAAAGAAAGAAAGAAATGGAGGCGGAGGCGATGAATGCAGCGGCAACAGCGCAGCAGCAGCACCAACAACCGCACAAAAAGAAATCGAGCCATATTGCCCATATGGGATGGGATCGATGTTACTATGATTAGGAGATTCATATCCCTCTTGGAGTTTGTGTGGCGGCGGCTCCTGCTCCTGCTGCTGCTGCTGCAGCTCCAGAGCCTGCATGCCATTGGCGGCCACCTGCCACGTCCGGCAAGAATGACTTGGCACTTGGCAGTAAAAAAACAAGCTAGCTCATCTCTCTCTATCTCTATCTCTCTCGTACCACCAGCTTCGCTAGCTAGCTGCTTCTGCTGGATCATCGTTTTGTACTGCTACGTACCGGCTCTGCCCACCTACCGCCGCGGCCGCAACTACCTTAGCTAGTAGTAGCGCCGCCTCCGTGGGCCGTGGCCGCGAGCGCCGTCGTCGGCCGGCCGGAACTTATTAGCTATGGCGTCAGCAAACCCATGCACCCATGCATGCAAGCTACTAGAGAGGAAGAAGCAGAAAGGGGAAGAAGGGATGGAGTTCGTGTGTTGGATGATGATGAGACTAGTGGACGTGCCTCGTCGAGCATGGAGATGAGCTTGGCCTTCTTGCGCTGGTGCTCGAACCGGTCGGCGGGGGACAGCTGCGGGGGCTCCTTGGACGCGGACGACGGGGACTGCGCGGCGCCGGAGCTGGAGGCGCCGCCCTGCTTGTTGCTCGCGTTATTAGGGTTGGACGCCGAGGCCCCTCGCCCGCCCCGCGCGCCGCCCTTGATCTGCCCGCGCCCGACGCTGCAGAACTCCTCCAGGAGCTCCTGCGCCGCGCGGGTGTACTTGGAGTTGCGGAGCACGCCAGCGACGCCGGCCGGGCCGTAGCCGACGTGCAGCTGCTGCCCCAGCGCGCCGACCTGGCCGTGCAATGCCATCGGCAGCTGCTGCTGCACCGACGGGCCCCCTGCTGCTGCTGCTGCTGCTGGCGGTTGAAGTAGAGCACGCCGTCCCGGACCCTCAGCTCCTCGGCCTGCTTCGCCATCTCCAGCTGCTGCAGCGACGGCGACAGCGAGAGGGATAGCCCCTGGCCTTCCACGACGCCGGTCGTCCCGGCGCCGCCGAACGAGGCCGCGGCGGCCCCGAACGCCTGGAACGCCTCGTGGTGCTGGACGTCCGTCGGCGGCGGCGGCGACGTCGACGATCTTGACTGCTGCTGCTGCTGCTGCGGGTTCATCAGGAAGAGCTGCATCGCGGCGGCCGGGTCGGTGGCCAGGCCCGCCATGCTGCCTGCTTGCTGCTGCTTCGGGGATGACGTCTCACCTAACGAGCCCATGCCGGCCCCACCGAGGACCAAGCCAGCACGACCCGCCGCGCCGGCCCCGAACCAACCGCCGTCGCCGGACAAGCCGGCCACCCCTCCGGGCCCCTGCTGCTGCTGCCGTAGCCCGAAGCGGTAGTTGGCGCTCATCTGGCTGGCCAGCAGCTCGGTGGCGGAGGGACCCGACGGCGGCGCGGGGAAGTTGAACATCTCGGACAGCATGTTGGAGGCCCCGGCGGCCGCCGCCGCGTGCTCGTACATGGACCCGGGCCCGGCATGCTCGTCGCCGTCGATAGGGAGCAGGCCGTGCCCGGCGGCGGCGGAGGGGTCGAAGCCCTGCACCCTCAGCTTGTCGCGGCGGCTCTGCTGCGCCACGTGCTCGTGCTGCTGCTGCTGATGGTGCTCCTGGTGGTGGTGGCTGGAGTCCGGGCGGTCGAAGCCATCGGAGGAGTAGCCGTAGACGCCGCTGCTGCCCTGGTGGAATCCCTGGGAGTGGGACATAGAAGTCGCGGTAGCCGCCCGGTCGGCGGCGGCGGCGGAGATCGCTGCGCTGTTTTTGGTTGGTAATTGGCTCACGTACGTGGTGGTCGTCTGGTACGGTGGCGCCGCTATGCCCATGCCGGCGGCGCCACTGTCATCATCGTCGGCGGGATCCCGTCCACGACCTCCTCCTTCCTGCACAGCTCATGAGCAGCAGCAACCGCAGCACCATCGTAAAGCACCGACCAAAGGAAACCAAATTTATATAAGATAGAATCCAAAGAACACGATGATGAACCGAATTGCACTCTCCCAAAGCAAAGCTAGCAACAAATTAAATCGAAAGAACGAAAAGAAAAAGAAAAACAAATTAATCCTCCTTGAAATTGAATTTCCCCAAACCAAACTAAACTTTGCATGCATGTATCTGAACAATCAAAGACAAAGAGAAACAACCGATCGATCGATCGACCGGGCAAACAACAAGATGAAGAACGCGGCATGCAGGCAGGCTAATGAGAAGAAAGGAACGGCGGTGTCGTCGGCTCCTCGCTCTGCCGCTTACCTTAACCTAAGAGAGAGGAACTAGCACATCGTTATCTGGGTGCGGAAGTGAAAGGGCTGCTGCCTCCGAGACCAGCTGCTGCTGCTCCTCTCCTCCGCCATCTCTGTCTCTCTCTCTCTCCTTGTCTCCCGAAATCTCTTTATCTCTCAATCCCTCTCCCTCTCTCCTGTGCTATCCGTGTGTGACTAACTCTATATTTTTTTTCCTCCCCTCTTTGTCCGGTCGGGCGGCGGCCGAGCACACACAGGCACAGGCACAGGCACAGCCGCCTTGTGCAATCGCCTTCCGATTCTGAAAGGGAACGGCGAAGAGCGCGACGACGCAAAGGGCCGGGAGAGCAGGCACCCGCTAGCTAGCTAGTAGTAGTAGTAGCGCGCAGCGCAGGGCGGGTGGTGGCCGGTTGGTATATAAAAAAACCGAGCTCCTTTCCCCCTCTCTCTCTCTCTTGCTCGCCCCGACGCCCGGTGCTCTGCTGCTGATCCCTCCTGCCGCGGCGGCTGCTGCTGCTGCAGATATTGGAATTGGACGGGGGCGAGCTCGCTCGCTCGCTCGCTCAATAATCCCAGACGCAGAGGGAGGGAGCAGGGAGGAAGACGTCGCTGTCCCGGCGCTCTCTCCCCCCTCTTTCTCTCTATTCCTCCTCCTAGCTTTGGGATTGGGATCCTCTTTTTTCTTTTCTTTTATTTATGCCCTTGCTTGTACCGCGTTTAATAATCGGGCGTCGTTGTTGTGTTGTGGTTAAGCTATTATTATTGTTGGTGCTGCTGATGTCGTACCCTTGTTTTCATTTGTCCCCCCATCGTCTCCTTTTCATGACCCTGCCTTTTATTTTCTTTCCTCCAATGACTCTCTAGTTGATTTTTTGAGAGGAGGAAAATTACTAGTTGGTTGTTTATTTTTTCGATCGGCCTGCAGATAGCTATATATTATTTGGTAGCTATAGCTAGTAAGTAGAATTTTTCGATCGAGCTCCTGATGGTACATGTACACCAGAGCAGCCAGCAGCCAACGACTAGCTGGATCGCTACTAGTACTAGATACTACTAGTAGATGGAATGAAAGACGACGATGTCGATCATGCATGTCGAGTATTATCCAGCAGCAGCAGGAGGAGGCAGAGGGGGGGGAAAAAAAATTGATGGAAAGCAAGTAAAGGGGGCAGGGGTCTGATGGGAAAAGAAAGCGATGAGGAGGCGTCCCTCTCTGCATCTTTCCATCTTTTCTTTTTCATTTCGAAATTGACCAGCACTGGCCTGGGACGGACGGACAGCCAAGTTAATAAGGCGCGTGAGGAGGAGGAGGAGGAAATCGACCCCAGCAAATCAAATTATCCTTTTTTATCATATAAAAAAAGAAAGAGAGAAGATGATGAAACTTTTCATGTGCTCGAACCAACGCCATATGTTTACATCCCCGCCTTTATTGCGACGCCGAGAAAAATGATAAAAATCTCGCCCCACGGTGGTGGGTGCGACGGACCTCCTGTACTTTACATTTTTCCTCTCTGCTTTCTGATGAAACATTTAATTAAAATGGAGAAAGAAAAGCAAAGGAAAGGAAAAGGAAAGCAAGCTTGCTGTTAGCTGCTGCTGATCCCCTAATGAAGAGCGCGCGTGAGCCTAAACCTGACGACGCCGCTGAACGCGTGCGCGCGTTGCTGTGCAGTGCAGGTGCAGGCCTAATTAATCATCCGGCCCCAACCGCTAATCCAACCGGCCGGCCGGCTTCTCTCTTTTTATTTTTTTCTTTTTCCTGCTATACTGATGATCCCTGGCCTTGTGTTGACCTGCTCGGCATTCAGCCCTTTTTCTAGGCTTTCTTGCTGTAGCGTTAAGAGATGGTGGGGCATTAAGAGAGGCGGTTGAGCTAGGGAGAGAGCCTCGGCCATGCGCGCGCGCGCAGTCTGCATGGTCGTCTTGACTTTTCTGTTTTCTCCGCCGGCCGGAGCGGGATCGGAAGAGAGGCGGTGGTCCGGCCGTTCCGTGGTCCGGTGAGCCCTAGCTGCAAAGAGACAGCGCCGGTGACCCCCCAGCCGCGCGCGGCGCGCCACACCACCGAACAGGATCGGAGCATACTCCTAGCGAGCTCTTTCTTAGCTTCGAGCAGCATGCCGTGTCATGCGTAAGAGTGGCGCCTTTTTTTTTTTGGTTTAATTTAATTCGGCTTTATCGTCGTCGGCGAGCCGTGGCCGTCGGACGAGGATCGGGCGGCGGGCGGAGCGGTGGTCCAGACGCTCGATAGCGGCCACGGGCGGGGCTTGTCGGCCGCTGGGAGTGGAGGGGAGGGCGGGAGAAGCCGTCCGTCCCGGTGGGCAGTGGCGTCTCGATCAATTATTGGGCCGTTGTGATTTGGACTCGGCACCAACTCGATCCCTAGTCTCGCACAGTGATCATGTGTTATCTCTCCGTGGGACCCGCGCGGGGGAAAGGTGCGCTTGGCTTCAGGCTAGCTATACGTACCAGCGGCACTCGAGAGCAAGTCTCGATGAGCTAATTCCCTCTGAATTGGCATATTGTCTGTTTCGCTTCAGCTTAATTATCAGCTAGTTTATCAACTGTTAATATTTTTTCAAAAAAAATAGTCGTTTTAACTTATAACCGACATATAAATTTTTTCCTGAACTATTTTTTTTGGCCTACAATTCTTCTTCTTACAATATAGTTACATGGTTATTACTAGAGCAACTCAAGAGACGTCTCTATCATTCCTAATTGATACCTCCTTTGATCCGGTTTATAAAGCTTCTTATAACATGACACGATCACTTAAATTATAATCTGACCATATATTTATTGCCAAATTCTTTGGGTAACCTGCAGCAACTAGAGGCACTAGATGTTAAACATACATGCATCATCAAGCTTCCAAAGACTATCGGTGAGGCGATCTCCTTGGCGACTCCGTTCCGCTGGGCTGCCGGCGTCCAGCCGCTGGGCGGCCGGCGGAGATTCTCTAGGCACTGGTGCCTGATCATGGAGGATGCCTCCCGTAGCGCTTGCCCCTTCAATTCGGAAAGCGTTGCGGCGGCACACGGCAAGGGATCCAGAGCGGAGAGATCAAGGACACGCCAAGGATTTGATGGCGGCCTCCTTGCAAGAACTACTGGCGTTTCCTTCCACCCATCTTTGTGAAGGATCGGGAAGATTTTGGGATGCAGAGTCTGAATCGGACTGCGAAGACCTTGGAGATGCGGAGCTCTGAGCGCGGCTCGAACTCCAGGAGGCCGTCGGTGCTGAGGCATCCCGAGAGAGGCACGAACACCAGCACCCCTGCGTGGTGGAGGCCGCCCGGCCTTGGCATCCCGGCTGTCTGGCGATGGCAACTACGGTCGCGGCATCTGCGGCACCGTCACCGCGACGTGTTCGAGCGCCCTGGAATCGAGTATGGAAGGGCCCTCTCCCGCCTCGGCGCATCACGCCGCCGACCACGTTCGGTGATCTGATCCTGCCGGCGCTGGCATCTGCTGCTGGCCGACGGCGTGATCCACAAAAGGCGGGGATTCAAATTTTGAATCCGGACCCAAGAGCCAACCTGACGACATCTAACCGGGCTGCGATCCAAGTCCAAGCTCAGTCCAATTGGGCCAAGCCTAAACGACGCCTGGTCAATCCATCGCTCTTCCTAGCGCCCCTGGCCGCCTACACCCCGCTTCGTTATCGCGCCCACTCCGCCGCCTACACGCAACGCCGCCGCCGCTCCCACGACATCTCCTCCTCCCGTATCACGCCGCATCCACATCTCCTCCCCACCGAGGCTGCATCCTTCCTCGACGTGCTCATGGCTGGCGGGGACTTCATTTTACTCGGGGACGTGGTCCCAACCGCGCGCGCGATCGCTGATCGCCGTCGTGGCCGTGGCCGGACCCCAGCTTGGCCGTGATGCCGGGTCGTGGTCGCGGGCACCGTGGGGGCTCCCCATGCTGCGGCAACTGGTCGCGCGCTGAGCGTGGGGGGGCTCCTCCCGCCAAAGCGCCGGGCGCAGGGGCGGGGCCGTGGTCACGGCGTGCCCAACTCCGCCGATGACCACGGCACTCTGGCCAACGACGACACCCGGCGCCAAAACGCCCCGGCCACCGATGAAGATGGAGCGCAGAAACCTCATGGCGGGGCGGTGGTCGCAAATCGCAACACCGCCGCTCCCGCGGATTCCCTGGGCAAGCCGATGATGAGCAAGGCAAGCAAAAAGCGGAAACGTAAGGAGCAAGGGGTGAAGTTGGAGTGTACTATATGCACCGAGGAGCACTACACAAATCGGTGCCCGTTGCTTCGAGGTCCAAAACCGTCGGTAGCCTTTTTGTGGTGCTGCGCAGACGATGGCATGGGTTTCTTCCGGATACAGGGGGCACGCAAAGAACCACATCGTCTCCCACATCCAGTCCTCGGTGGCGGCTCTCATCACGGTGGATGCTGGTGAGATTTCAGCACAGTTACTTCTGTCGGAGCTAGCCCGTATCATCCCAGTGCGGTGGGAATGGGAGGTTTAGGAGCTACACGCCACATCGTTTGTGGTGCCTTTCCCGAGTAGAGAGGAGCTGGACCGCATGGTGGCAATCCGCACAATCACCACAAGGAATAAAGAGGCTACAATTATTTTTGAAGAATTTATTGATGATGTACAGCCCATTAAAGTTTTGGACCGGGCTTGGGTAACCGTCACAAAGGTGCCCCGAGTGCTTCGGTCGTTTCTTCCTCTGTGGGCAGTGGGGACAATCATTGGGGCCACCCAGAAGGTTGACATGGCTCACCTACGAGCAACTGGTCAGGTCCGTATCTTAGTAGCGGTTTTTGATGCTAGGCGCATCCCTAAGCATGCTGATGTTTGTGTGGGCAACAATACTTACCGTCTTTATTTCAAGCCCGACGGTTATACGATTTCGAAGCATCGGATCCGAAGAGGAGGATGACTTGACTGATGGTGACAATGACAATCATCCCTGGGGGAAGACCATGCTATGGAGGACGCGGAGGCTCATCTTAACCCTCCAAATCCACAAAGATAATAACTCCTCTTCGGAATGGCTCATACTCCTAGCCGTGACATGCCCCCCACGTAAGCAAGCGGCCTTGATTGATGAGAGCCTGAACTTGGCTTGTTTGCAATTGGTTAATGAAATTAGCTTGAAGGTAATGCTGGAGCAGGATGATGGGGAAGTCAGGAAGCCGTACACCCCGTTGACAGAGGATGAGATAGCAATATACAATGCTATGGTGGAGGGTGCTACTCCACGTGGGATGCAATGAAGGTCCCCTCGGCACCGGTCCAAGTCGGTGGGGGGTTTCGACGCCTTTGACCCCCCTGGCTGCACTGCACTCCTGTCAAGACGCTGAATTTCTGCCGTGCATGATGTTGATGGGGTGATAGCCGAGGGGGTATCCCAGCTGCCCCCTTGGTGCAGGATGACACCGCCCTGGCTGGCTCAAAAGACGGCCAACCGGGGGCGCTCCCTCTGCCTTCTTGCTGGATGGTGGGGGGGGGCCCACCCCCTCTACCCCGGCAGGCTGGTCGGCCAGAGGCGGTGCTTGTGGGCTACCTCGCCCGACCAACCCGCACGGACGTCGGCACCCTCGCATCTGAAGACGGTGGGCTGCCTTCGGAGGGGGGACGCCCCTCTACTCCCCACTGGTCGGTGGTGGGGGGCCTCGTGCCCACCCGGCCTCTACTAAGCCGGGCACTGGGATGGGCAGTGTGGCGCGCGGGCCACCTCGCCGTCCATCTTGCGCGTGACGGCGGCGAGCCGGGGCGAGGGGGGGGGCTACGACCACCATCGCCCTCCCCGCAGCGATCATGCTGCCTGCCCCTGCGCCTGGGGAGTACGAGGAGATGACCGAGGCTGCTGCGGGGGGCTCTACGTCCACCACCGCCCCCCTACTGCACCTCAGTCACCGGCCCCCACGCCAGTGGAGTTCCTAGTGCCGGTGGGTCGTGGTTTTTCGCTACACGCGGCGGCGGATGCTTCTGGAGCCCGTCAAGCGACCTATCAAGCAACTTCGCCGAAGCAAAAAGGATACCGCTAAGGCGGACGAGCACATCCTACACAAGGCCGAACGTCCGTGCGGCGAAAAAAGAACCTCGAATCTACAGGTACTCTTTCGTTTACAAGCTTTTCTGATTCGCAAGTTATTTCAAACTTGGGGAGGGTAGGAGTTAATTTGGGATCCTCGGGGGTAGCTGTTATTAAAAATTTAGAGGTTGATAGGCTAGTTCTACGTGCTAATCACAAACAGAGAGCCCCAAAATCTAAACCCGCGGTTCTTGATAGCGATGATGAGAGGGATGTTCGACTGGAAGCAATTCTCAGCCACGCTGGTGGTAATTTAAATGAGAATTTGCTGGACGTGGAGGATGATCAAATCATAGACCTCTCTCCACTCCGTCGAAAGAAAAAATACAATAATGCCAAAAATACTAAAAATGGCAAACTCCCTCGAAAGCCAAAGACCCCATCCAAAATAAATCTGAAATGAAAGGAGTATTTTGGAATAGCAGAGGTCTATCGGACTTGGCTAAACGCAGGTTTTTGGCGGATTTAGTTAAGGAGGAGCAAATCAATTTTATTGCTATCTCCGAATCTGGTCGAGACTCTTTCCCCGACCATGTCCTCAAAAATCTCTGTGCAGGACATGATTTTCTTTGGCATGCCATGGCACCCCATGGTCGGTCTGGGGGCATACTTCTAGGGGTGGATCTAAATATTTTTGATATTGGTGCCATTGACGAGGGAGATTTCTATGTCAAATTTACTCTAAGATGTAAAGCGAATGATTTTAAATTCGTGCTGTACTCGGTGTATGGCCCAGCACAACCTCAGAACAAGAGCTTTTTTCTATCTGAGTTGGCCAACACGTGCTCTAAAGAAACTCTACCATATATTATAGGTGGAGATTTTAACATCATGAAATCGCCTGATGACAAGAGCACGGGGGTTTTTGACCATAAATGGCCTAATATTTTTAATGCTGTCATCGAATCTCTAGAATTAAAAGAGATCCGGATGTCAGGAAGACGATTCACTTGGGCAGGGCCAGGGGACAACCCGACCTTAGAGAAATTAGATAGAGTCCTTGTTAGTACGGAATGGGAAGATCGGTTTCCATTGGCAACCGTCATAACCTCGAGATATGAATATATCGGACCATACCCCCCAGGCTTAGTGCGGGAGCCTCAACTCATCGTACGGGGACCAACCGCTTCAGATTTGAGAGGGGTTGGTTTCTAAGGGAGGGTTTCTATGACATGGTTACGAATATCCGCAATCTCATAGCCTCGGATCAACTCCACTAGAGCGTTGGCGGTCTAAAATTCAAGACTTCGCCAATACCTAAGAGGATGGGCTACTCACACAGCCAGGGACTTATCGAAAAGAAAAGAAGTCCTTGTTATCTCTTTTAGGAAATCTTGATAAGAAAGCCGAAAGTGCTCCTTTGTCCGATCAAGAGATTAATCTTAAACATTACTTAAAAGAGCGTCTTGTTTGCCTATTGAGAGAAAGAGGAGCTAAAGTGGTACGAAAGAGCCAAAGTCAAAACCCTCTTGGAAGGGGGACGCTAATACTAGGTTCTTCCACCTCGTGGCTAATGGCGCATAATCGAAAGCAACATATTTATAAGCTTGAAGATGATCAAGGTGTTGTTGTTGGTGACGACCGTCTCAAAAAGCTATATTACTAATTACTACAAAAATCTTTTTGGAGAGCCGGAGAACTCTGAGATTAGGCTATTGGAAGATCAAATCTTAGATATTCCACAAGTCTCTCAAGAGGAGAATGATATCCTCATTAGCCCTTTTACTGAATCTGAAGTGAGGGAGGCAGTGTTCCAAATGGAGCATAACAAATCTCCAGGACAAGATGGCTTTCCTGCCGAATTTTATCAAGTGTTCTGGGAGGTAATTAAAGATGATCTACTTCCTCTATTTGCAGATCTGCATAGGGAAGCCTTAGATCTATACAGTTTGAACTTCGGTATTATTACTCTAATCCCAAAGACTCAAAATGCCACAAAGATTCAGCAATACAGACCGATTTGTGTCCTGAATGTCAGTTTTAAGATATTTACAAAAGTGGGCACGAATCGGATGAATAAGGTTGCTAAAAACAATTGGTTAGTGACACACAAACTGCCTTTATGCCGGGTAGGAACATCATGGAAGGGGTCGTTATACTACACGAAACCATCCATGAGCTGCACACTAAAAAAAGAGATGGGATTATTTTCAAAATTGACTTTGAGAAGGCATATGATAAGGTTAAGTGGGATTTCTTGCAACAATCTTTACGCATGAAAGGATTCTCACCAAAATGGTGTCGTTGGATTGATAGTATGGTCAAAGGAGGTAGCGTGGGAATCAAAGTTAATGAAGACATTGGCCCCTACTTCCGACAAGCGGGGGCTCCCGCCGTGATGATCCTATGTCACCTATCCTATTTAACATCGTCAGCCGATATGCTCGCCCTTCTTATTAATAGGGCAAAAAGCCGATGGGCAAATAAGAGGAATCCTCCCTCATCTAATTGACGATGGCCTATCAATCTTACAAAGATGCAGATGACACCATTATATTTATCGATCACGACCGGAGCAAGCAAAGAATCTAAAACTTTTGCTTTGCGCTTTCGAACAATTATCTGGGCTCAAGATCAACTTCCACAAGAGTGAAATTTTTTGCTATGGTGCAGCCAAGGAGATGGAGTTATTTTATACGTCTCTCTTTGGATGTAATGCGGGGGAATATCCCTTCAGATACTTAGGGATTCCTATGCATCATAGACAATTACTAAATTCTGAATGGCGAAAGGTTGAAGAGCGTTTTCAACAAAAACTCTCTTGTTGGAAGGCAAAATATTTGTCTTATGGAGGAAGATTAGTCCTGCTTAATGCGGTGCTAAGCAGCCTACCCATGTTCATGATGTCCTTTTTCGAAATTCCGAAAGGAGTTCTTAAGAATCTAGATCATTACGCATCAAGATTCTTTTTTGGCAAGGATCTACACAAAAACATAAATATAGACTTACCAGATGGGACATACTGTATCGTCCCAAAGACCAAGGGGGTCTAGGTATCCTAGATTTAAAGCTACAAAATAAATGCTTATTAGCTAAGTGGTTAGTAAATCTACTAAACACAAAGGGATTTGGCAATCCATGTTAAGGAATAAATATCTCAGCTTCGAAATCCCTTACACAAGTGACAGCCAAACCTAATGACTCCCATTTACAAGGGGGCCTCATGCGTATCAAAAGATGAGGTGCTGGCTATTGGCTCCTTCCATATTAAAGATGGGGCGCAATCAAGGTTCCGGGATGATAATTGGATAGCCAACAAACCTCTAAAAGTTATTTATCCGACATTATATAGCATAGTTCGCGATCCTCATGCAAATCAAGTTGCTAAAGTGATGGCCACAAGTCCCCTAAATATCTCCCTTCGAAGGGATTTGGTGGATAACAAACTTATAGAGTGGCTTAATCTAGTAGCACGGATCTCAAATGTTGAATTAGTGGAAGGTGATGATTATTTTAAATGGAACTTGACCAAATCCGGGCTTTTTTCTGTTCATTCAATGTACCTTCACCTTATAAATATCAATATTAATATTGATACACCTTTTTCTTCATAAGAGATTCGGAAGATAAAAAATTCCTCTAAAGATAAAGATTTTTCTGTGGTTCCTACAACGGGGTGTCACCCTTACCAAAGACAACCTCGCTAGGAAAAACTGGAAAGGGAGCCAAAAATGCATCTCATGCAACATGAATGAATCCATCCAACACTTATTTTTTAGACTGCCCTTTTTGCAAAAATGGTTTGGAGGATTATCTGGTTTGCTACTAGTTTGCAACAATCGAGATCAATCAGTCACATGTTTAGTACATGGCTAAGTGGTCATGATCAAAAGACCAAGGCGCTGATCTGGGTGGGAATTGCTGCTTTATGTTGGGCAATCTGGAGATGCCGTAATGATGTTATTTTCAACAAAATGAAAACTAACTCTATGATGCAGGTAATTTTCGGGAGCGTATTGGATGCGCTCCCGGGCCCCGTTGCGGCGTGATGAACGAGCCAAGGACATTCTCGCGTCGATGAGCAAGAGATTAGAGACGATTGCTTTAGAGATTTCAAATAGAGGATGGAAGCAGCTTTATCGTTTGCTCTAGCGTCTTGGTCGGTGTCGGACTTTTAGCGTTCTTCTCAATGGAACCATTTGTAATAAT